>JAGFBZ010002622.1:690000-1145000 GCA_018398805.1 Hirundichthys speculiger | reverse complement strand
ACTTGGGAACAGCTGACCGATAAACGGACTTCTGAACCTCATTATTTTGAGGAACATCTGGATCCATCACATCTTACTATTAAGGTCATTCCAGGTGTGAGACTGTCCATCCATCCATCCATCCATCATCTTCTGCTTGGTCTGGAGTCGGGTCACGGGGGCAGCAGCTTCAGCAGAGACTCTGGTCGTCTATTGTGTAACTGGTGAGCAAGCTGTTTCAGACGATCTCTGCCATTTCGTCAGGGGTTCAACTGAGGCCAAATCACGCTTTTTATACAAGAGGTAATTCGAGAGGCAGAGCCGTTTGTGCACATCAACATGTGACCAGGTGGACGAACATTAATGCCATTTGGACGCGCTCTTGTACGCGCCAACATGCGGGTTGCGGATGGTCTGACCACCCGCAACCCTAAACCTGCAATCGCAAGATACCGAGTTTGCAGAAAGGGCAAAAGCCATGTCCATTATCACACCTACAATGTGAGCAAGGGAGTCGGCATAATGGGTAGCTGCTTTAGGGAGCAGAAGATTGCATTAGCGGTTAGCGGAGATTCCTATACCGATAATTTGCGGGTAGCGGCTAGTGCAGGGGTGTCCAAAGTTGGTCCTGGAGGGCCGCTATCCTGCTGGTTTTAGATGTTTCCCTCTCACCGTGATACAAGTGGCTCTGTCATTAACAGACCTGTGCTGATCTTAATGACAAGATGATGATGGCCATTAATTAGGATCAGGTGTGTTAAAGCAGGGATGCATGCAAAATCTGCAGGACAGCGGCCCTCAAGGACCGACTTTGGACACCTCTGGGCTAGTGGGTAGCGGGAAGTGTACGATCGGGGCCATAGTCTCTCCAGCGTGTCCTGGGTCTGCCCTGTGGTCTTCTACCAGTTGGACATGCCTGAAACACCTCTCTAGAGAGGCGTCCGGGGGGCATCCTAACCAGATCCCCGAACCACCTCAACTGGCTCCTCTCGATGTGAAGGAGCAGCGGCTCTACTCTGAGTCTCCCCCAAAGGACTGAACTCCTCACCTTATTTCTAAGGGAGAGTCCAGCCATCCTCCGGACAAAAACCCCTTTCTGACGCTTGTATCCTATGTCGTTCTTTCGGTCATTACCCACAGTTGATGACCGCAGGTGAGGAGTGGAACAAAGATCGGCCGGTAAACAGAGAGCCTTGCCTTTTGGCTCAGCTCTCTCTTCACCACAACAGACCTGCACAGAGTCCACACCACAGCAGACGCTGCACCAATCCGTCTGTTGATCTCCCTCCACGGTGGGCCCACCACCTGCAGGGAGGGTCATAAGTCGGGTTCAATGTGTTTTGGGCGGCAGCTGAAAGCATGGGCTTTGGCGTGCTGACCCCCAGCTGACTAAACTCGGTACTGGGTGTGAGACTGGGATGGTTAAAGTTGCTGTAATGACAAACATTCTCATGCTTATTGCTGTGGGGTATCTTGACCATGACAAATTTTCAAAAACAATATCACTTTAACTCTTTAAACCAGAACAATGCATGATTCCATCTTTCAGTTGCATGAAGGTCACCTATGATTCAAATACAAAAAACATGGTCTCCATTTGCAAAAATACTGTTCAATCTTTCTGTCTTGCAATTCTGAAAGAAAAAAAGCAAACAAATAAACACCCGGCTAAGAAAAAGCAGAACCTTAGGCTATTTTTATAAATAACATACAGGTTTAATATGTTTGCCATTCACTCTGTTCATTATTGGTGTTTCTTGGCAATATGAAAATGACTCCCTAATTCAATTAAACACGTCCCAAGGCAAAATTATTGGAAAACAGGCAAATATATTACCTAGACTCCACAATGTCAATTGAAGTTTTCCAAAGATTATTTGAGCAACAGTCCATTTTCTGTTCCATGCAGTACATCTAACACACTGAACAACGTTTATAGTAAATGCGGTCACATATAAATGTGTATGTTGTCTGACAATAATGGTGGCAAAGAAGGAAATGAAAATTTAATGTAAACTCTCTTAAGAAATAATTCTGGATTAAAAAAAAAAAAAAAGACATTTTCCTGACCCATATCTGGGGGTGTAAATTACAGCTTCTTTATAGGGTTTTACATGACATTGTAAAAAAAAATTCAAATGTGGTGTCTGTTGATGTCACATAAATCACAAACAAAGACCAAATAGAAGTACATTCAACTTCAGCATTTGATGTGTTATGCTGGCTCATTATTTACTGAATAAATCTAAACCAAGACGCTGAAATAGTGGATTGCAGTGTTATATAGGTAGGTTTGTGTGGACACACAAAGAAATAGAAGCCACTGACATTCAGGCAAGAAAACTCCTCCCAATGTTTTCTCAAAATGCCATGCTCGGTGTCCAGCACCTTAAGATTGAATGTTAAGTAGAAGGGAGAAGGCCACGGACCAGTGAGCATCAGCGTCACTACCCAGGACCCAACAACAAAGAAATACCAGGGAGATGGCCCACAGCAATGAAATGCTAAGTGACTGCCTCAGGCAGCTGAAACCCAGTATGGAAGAGGAGAAGGAGATTATAGGAGCAGCTGATATCAAAAAGTCCCACAAGTGGCTGTAAAATGCTAGTGTGAGAGAAAGCATGGAGGCACTAATCATGGTAGTCGAAGGACTCAAGAGAAGTAGAGTTAGTTGGGGTCTTCCACACCAGGTGATGCTGCTACCTGCATCTGTTTATGAAGTCATTTCATTCAGTCATTTGTGTTCTCTCCTCTCTCTGTCCTGTCTCCCCTCTTTTTCTTTCTTTACCCAGCTGGTCTTCATCAGGAAGGTCCCCCCATATGATCCAGGTCCTGATCAAGGTTTCTTCCTCTTAAAGTGGAGTTTTTCCTTTCCACTGTTTGGCTTAATGGTTTTTTCTCCCCCGCTGTGGGAGTTTTTTTTACTTGCCATTATCCTTGATTGGATTTAATATTATAATTTTAGTTAATGATATTTGCTCGGGGGTCATGATCTGGGTCTCTGTAAAGCTCCTAGAGACAATTGACATTGTAACAGACACTATACAAATAAAATTGAATTAAATTGAGTTGAATAGAATAGAATAGAATTGAATTGAATTGAACTGAACTGAATAACTGTGATGCTGCAACAATGTACAAAAACATCTGTGATAAGTATGGGTTTAAAACGACACAAATGAACGTTTACCGTTTCAAATTCAGAGGGTCCCCGTATCGGTGTGGAGGTTAAGATGCTATAATGTCACTGTTCTCTGTTATGTAATGTTGTGCTGTAAAACAATGTACTTTTGTCACACACACAAAACAAACTTTTTGGTGTTGGTTTAAAGTCCCAAAAGCAAAATGGTGGTGAATGAAAGAGCTAAGTTCTGTGGGATTTCCAGATCTCGACTGATAATCAGACATTGCGCTGGTCAACAAATTGCAGGGGAAAAGAGCAATCTCATGCAAGGGGAATATTAAGAAGAAAGAAGAAGATAAGATTGAAAATACCAGTGGCTTTAGTTAATCTGAGCTTTCGTGGCTGTGACAACCCCCAAAGCGCAGGATCCCAGGAATAACATCAGAACCCTTGTCTGTTGGACTTCAGTCCAAAAACAGCGCTGATAAATGAAGCTCTCAAGCTGTCAGGCCTCTGCTAAAACATCCAGCCTCAAAGGACAACAGCACACGGAGGGACAAGGCTCATTTAATCTTCGCTTGCTAAGATCATTTACCGATTGCAGTCAGTAGAAGACGCATAATTCAAAGTACAAACACGGTTTGGGTTTTACAATACAGCTGTAAAGTTTTTACTTGTTGGTGATTTACTAGATTTAAGTCTAGTGCAAGGATGAAGGTTTGTAGCCAGTAAACATTGTCCATCTCTATATTTAATACTTTTATGTTTTATTTTAAAACTTGAGGGGGAGATGTTGTGAGTCTGCAGCTCACCTTTCTGCTTCAAAATACAGAGACTGATGGTCCTTTAGAGAAGAAAAAGATGCCATTATCTTATGGTATGGATGGTAAAGTCAGATTTTTATCTTGTTTGAGGAAAATACTTATATAAATAGAAAAGGCTGATTAACTGCCTCGCTTTAAAGTGACCTTTATAACAGCTGATGAGGACTTTGCCCTGGATAGCAAAGCAAAAAAGCAAGTGCGATAGAGTTCTTCTTCTCCTCCAGTCAGTGCAGCACGATGCCTTGCTGCTGAGTGGATATAAAGATGGAGAGACTTGATAACTGTTCTGAGCTTGGACTGTGATGTACAGTAACATTAGATCTAAAACGACTCACCTACTTGTATTTTCAGACCCTGGGGCTGCGCTTTGTCTGATATTTTCAGTCGCCACATCAGTGGCTACATATACTTTAAGCTTTCAAGCACAAAAAGGTAATGTCATAATAATCACCTGTTTAAACGCAAAACCAAACTAATTCAAAATGGGAAACTAATGACAACTAAAATCTAATGTCTGGTTTGAAGTGAACTGCTCTGCGAGGCCTTGTTTAGAAGAGATACGGACATCTGAAAAAAAAAAACAAGAAAAGGAAAAATAAATTCCGTGACCTTCATTGTAATTGGAGTTCAGCATCAAGTAAATGGTCTGGGAAGTTGGTGTTGATCCTGTCTAAATGCACAACTGACCACGATAACTCACACTGATTGCATTTTAATGCTGTGTGGAAAAGAAAACAGCAACCTTAATGGTGCGGTGTTGGCACAGTATGCTGAATGGTGACAGACTTATTTCACCCGCCGTGGAGACAAGTCAATCTGTGTGCGTTTGCTGCCAAGAGCTCGTTGTCACTTTGCTTCTCTGCAGGAAGAAGGGTCATACTTTTAATGCTCTCTTTTTTTTAAAAAACACATCCTGTCGCTCACATCCCCCATTACCCCGCACCTCGGTAAAGCTGACCGGCGCCTGATTCATCCGCTGCTCATGTCACACAGCTGCCCCGCTGGACTAACTGCTGTACAGGACATTACACTTAAAAAATAAGATGGAGTAATGTGATCTCCACTGCCTTATTACACAAAATGATGTTTATAAGTCCAGGGAAATTAACAGAGCTGTTGATTATTATGACTCACTGATGGCTTTGACAAGATAAACCTTTCCTGGTTAACAAAGACACTACTTTGCTTCTTTTCTCTAAATGAGAATCCGATTTTTTTAAAAATGAGAACAAAATCTGCAAGGGAACATTTCCTCATACGACTGATACAAATCAATAGGAGGCTAAGGGTCTGGATTCTTTTCAAAGCCAACTACTTAAACAACAATCTCAAACGGATTTTTGTGTTACAAGAAAAAAAAAGCACTATGCTATCCAGCAAGCTCTGAATTTGTTCTGACCAACTTTTCCAGCTCCGTGGGTCGAAGTCCAATTCGTGGTTTTCTGATAACAGAGGTGAATTTTTCCGGAGGCCAGTTAAGGTCACGGATAGCCTAGGGTTTTAATGGTTGGCAGAATCTAGCTTTCACTCCAGAAAACGACAGAGCTTTCATTACCACAGCTCTGCATGGAGAGGGCTGCAGAAATCACCAGTGGTGTAAGTGCGGGGGGGGGCACATTCAGAGCAGGATTGAGAACAGCCTGATGGGCTATTGCAGTAAATCTAACCATCTATTAACATCTCTTCTGCTTACAGAAAACCTTGGCCTGGGGTCTCAGTAGTGCTGCTATGGAAAGTTTTATTTCACTGCAATGGCAGCAATGACCACACAGATTGAATTACAGTTTCCCAGTCCGGTCACTGGTCTTGCTCCGCACAGATACGTCTGTCCTGCGATTTGCAAGATTTGGGATAAAGTTACCAGGGGATATTTGATATGCTGAAAGTGGAAATGAAGTTTCCTCAGTAACTATCACTCACATTTCCTCCTATTGAACAGTACCTTCAGGGCATCGTCTACAGCAAACTAAATATTAGATAGAACCTTCTGGAGAAACAAAGGTCTTTTTTTCCTCTTCTTCATTCATTATATTTTCATCAAAATAAATAGACCCTGTAAGCTTTTGGATAACATTGGGAAATGCTCCGTGACAAGAAGTACGGATGCTTGTCTTATACTCCTTTCTTTCTCTCTTTAACAAAGTGGGGCTTTGTGAATACTTATGAACTGTTTGTGTCCTACCTGCAGGAGACAGCGGTCACGGCGCCCTCAGGTTATGTCCCTATAAAAGGATTTAATTTTAAAAACTTGAAGCTTTTCTGATGGTTACACCTGGGATCCACATTATTCAGGTGAATTCGACCCTCAAAAACTGACAATTCATGATCTGCCGCAGAAACTGTTTCAGTGCGTAAACACAACGGTCGCAGTCTGATGCGGCTGAAAATGCCACATAAATAAAGCATTTTAGAAATGATGACGCCGTTATAACCTTTTGCTTTGTGATCTATCCTTTTGGGTCACTGCATGTCCTTCCCTGATCTGCCAAACTTACATCATGAGACCATCAGTGAACGGTTACACGGATGCATGCCGTAATGACGGTGCGAACAATAATGTGGAGACGGAGCAGTAAGAGCTGCCGAAGTCACCGTCCCTGGTATCAACTGTTATGCAACCAGAATCTCTAATTTTTTTTTTTTTAATAAAACTGCTACTGCCTGATGGAAGAGGAAAGATGCTATAGAAGCAAAAGTTCCTTCCAGCAGAGCTTTCAGCCTCTTGTCCCTGGCTCATGCACGCTGCGTGGCTGTGTGATGCACATTAACCGTGCTATAATATGGACGGAGATCTCTTCTGACAGAGTTCAAATGCTGATGTGAATGTGGATGAGTTTTGCTTTAAAACAGCATTTTAAAACAGAAATTGAGAAATGTGAATGTGCAGCCTCAGTTTGGAGAATTGGGGAGGAATTCTGACGGGGAACCAGTCGAATGGTGGAATCATACTAGGCAGAAGCGCAATCTTTCCCGTTATTGTTTGTGCATTCGCCATTTTTCCAGCATGGATTCACACTGAGATAGCCCACACATTTGCACACGCAACTACACAATATACGTCCCGGTCCCCCCCAGTCTCCTGCTCCGACAAGACTCCAACAGCTCACATTTGTTCTTTTTTTTCTGAAACAGCAGGCTTTTCCAAAAATTTAGAGCTGGGAAAAAGAAAAGTGTCTTGATCTTCTTCATTTCCTTGTAGCTGTTCCCCTCAGGGGTCGCCACAGCGAATCATCCGCCTCCATCGAACCCCATCCTCTTCTCGCACACCAACTATGTGTTTCGATATTGTCTTTTATCAGGAAATGTTAGACAAGTTATCCTTTTTTTTCCTCCAAACTATTAAGTATTAATGGGATGTCTGTGACTTGCTTTGATTAAAAAACGAAACATATAGCAGAGTAGAAAATCTTGCATTTCGGGGATGTCTTTTCAGATCCTTTACTGCTGCTGACATTCCTTTCCTGCGACGTGCCTCTTATAAAAAGGTGTTAAAACTATTCAGCGTAATGTGAAGTTGGGTGGAGGAAGAGATGGAGAAACTGGATTATTCAGCTCTGGTCTGGGAGGAATCTGAAACATTTACTGAATTACACATTTTAGGATTAATTTATGAATTAATTATTTGAGTCACAGATAATAAAAATGACTTCAATCCTAATACTGAAAATTACTGAACAGTCTGGATGTCATTGTGGTTGATATTAGAGCCTTTCCTGTGAATGTAAAGGATAAATGAACTTGAAGTAGGTTGGTTAAAATGTCTCTTTTGACCAGCACAAACAGCTCAGTCACTACTTTTAGCAGCATTTTACCAAGAGTCATGTGCTGGTACAGTCAGTGGAGGAGTGCTATTTCCCCTTTCCTCCCACACAAGTTTTTTTTTTTTTTTTTAAGTGCTCTTGATAAATCATCCGACAAATGGAAAAAAGAAGATAATCAGAGGGAGGAGGCTGGCTCCTTGGTTTAACTCTGTCATGCATACCTTAATTAGACTTCATGAAAGCTGGAAAGAAAGCAGCGTTCCACTAATTCAGATGAATCTCGCCTACTATGGGAACGCATTAATAATGTATATTAAGTTGCATTTAGGTTCAGTATAAAACCTAGGAGGCTGGAATTGTAACAGGGCTGACCTCCTCCTCAGTGCTTTAAGTCTTTGTGTCTCCTTGTAGGACAACCTACTTAGCAAACGACCACTCCATACCACCTGGTGGCGATAGTGCACCACCTTTGATGTCTGACAACTTTCGACAAATGAAAGAGGAAGGAGAAGAAAAAGACAAAGAAAGAAAGAAGAAAAACAAACTGGAATGATTAGATGGAGACTCAGGCAGCTGAGATGGTGCTGCGTTTCTGTTTGCTGTTTGCATACGCAGCAATGGTGGCGATGAATGAGAAGAGACAACTTGTACTTGAAGGGGATACTGAGATGGCTGAAGAACATCATCTCCTGCTCACATCATATCCAGTCAGCACTGAATCAACATCACCCGCCCGTCCCAGCAGATTTTTGGGCCCACAGCAGGGATTTGTTTTGGCTATGTAGAGGTTCCAGAGTCTTCTTGTCACAGGGCCGTCCCTCGTAACAGAAACACATACGATAATTTGGGAGTCATAAAACTACCCCGGCCCCACTCCAATGGAAATGAGCCTTGAGGAAAAACTCTTGTCAAAGCCAGAAACGCTTATTTTTCATAGCAGGTAGGGATGAGTAAAAACAACCTGTTTTTTTTTTTTTTTTTAGGAAAGCACTTTGTTACATTTCTTTTGAAAAGTGCTGTAAAAAAAAGTGATTATTATTATTATTATTATTATTATTATTATTATTATTATTATTATCATTTTCAGCACTGTAGCCATGCTAATTCAGAGTCATAGTCCCGTTCAGCCATGTAAGTATTGATGACCTCATGAGCTTCAATTCAAAAGTTGTTTCTATCAACTAGGAGAGAAACTTCATAACCTTTCATGCTTAATCTGATGTATCATCAGATTAAGCATGTCCAGAAAGACAAAAAAAAAATCTAACTGTATATATCCTTTAGAGCTCTCTGACAACTACAAAAGCTTTATTAACTTGTCTTTTAGGCCTCATTCGCTAACTGACTATTCAATAACAATTTTCCTTTCATTTCCACCTCTATATTGGCTCTGATTATTGGCATTCTTAGCTGGATGGATATAGCAGCCTCCCGT
The DNA here is from genome assembly GCA_018398805.1 of Hirundichthys speculiger. Classification (NCBI taxonomy): domain Eukaryota; kingdom Metazoa; phylum Chordata; class Actinopteri; order Beloniformes; family Exocoetidae; genus Hirundichthys; species Hirundichthys speculiger. Next base: position 1,135,877 of record JAGFBZ010002622.1, on the reverse strand, counting down.
CGTTGCAATAATTAAACTTTTGCAATTAAACTTTTCCTTAAAAGTACTCTTGATTCTGTAGTGGCAGTCGATCACAAAACTACATTAAAGTTGCAACAATATCCTGATTAGATCTCAGCACTGAATTCGAAATGATCAAACAAAACATTTTGTACTGGAGGCTTGAATATGTTATTGGGTTTAAAGGAACCACATTAAGCTAGTTGAAGTCATTTATTTGATAGATTTGATAGATAGATTTGATCTGGGACAGCTGTGCGTCTTGGTGCAGCTGATGTGCTTTTTAAAATACTGCAGAACGAATCATTGGATGAGCAGTTCTGCCTGTCAAGGGTTAAAGGAGTTTTGTGACACCATTGAGCCAGAGGAACAGGTATGATGACATCTACTTCCAACCACTGAGCACATCTCCGGTGCTCCAAGTGCAAGGAGAGGACCAATGCATGAAGGGATACGCACACAGTACAAGATACTCCACAACAATGTTCTGAAAAACCTTATCTGTCAGTTACAGAATCAATTTAAAGATCACGAAAAATTAATGTTCCTGTCCCTCCTCGACCACCAGCAGTTTCAGACATATCGGAAATAAATTCCCACATAAAACTCTTTCTAGCTTGACACCAGAGCCACGGAGCTCTATTTGATGATCTGACCTGTTTAAAAACAGAAGTGACTGTGATGGAGGCCATAATGGACTTTGAAGGGCAATTTCCCAAATATCTCCTTGGTTTTCTCCCCAGCAGACATCTGAATGAGATCATGCCACAGCTGTACAGACTGATGTGTCTGGCTGTATCTATTCCCACATCCACCACAACTGCTGACCAGACATCCTCTGACCTCAAGAGAATAAAAGACGAATGCAAGTAATACGGCGATGCGTAATCGAGAGGTAGAGCCGTTTGTGCACGTCCACATGTGACCAGGTGGACGCACATTTATGCCATTTGGACGCGCTCTTTTACACGCCGACATGCAAGTTGCGCTTTCCGCAAACTCGGTATCTTGCGATCCCGGATAGCGGGTAGCGGGTGGTCAGACCACCCGCTACCCTAAACCCGCGATTGCAAGATACCGAGTTTGCGTAAAGCGCAAGAGACACACCCATTGCCACACCTACAATGTGAGTAAGGGAGTCGGCATAACAGGTAGCGGCTTTAGAGAAGCGGAAGATAGCATTAGTGGTTAGAGGAGGTTCTTAAACCCGCAATTTGCGGGTAGTAGTGGGTAGTGGGTAGCGGCTAGCGGTGGTAGCAGAGGTGTAAGATCGGGGCCTATATTTCTCCAATTTTACATTTTCTTCCTAGATCCCTATTTAAAATTCTTTTCTGTGGAATTTAAAGGTTTTTTTTTACTTAAAATGACCAAAATCCATTATATTTTAGAGTGCATCTAAATCGTCATAGTTCCACTGTGCTCTAAAATAACACAAGTTATTACAAGTTTATACTATGGGGTCATTTCCTTTTCAAGAGCTTCCAAAAGTAGAAAGGGAGGCAAAGTCTTGATACAGCTCCTTGATACATTGTCTACCTTGAAGATTAGGATGATTTTAAGATAAGATCTGAAAATAATTGAAAAAAAAAAAAACTAAAACAGAAAAAGGCCAGAAAAGTATTAAAAATGTACCTCAGTTGTTTATGAGTTTTATTGGGACAGCAGATACCTGTTGTCCATTCCCAAGCCTGCATGTTTTCAACGATCTCCTTACTCCTCCACTTTTTTAAGGTTTAGACATTAAACATTAAGCACCACACAGACCTTGCCTGGTTTGCCAAGTTTACAGAAACAGCACTTCAACAAACTGTATGTGGTAGTTAGATCGAGAGGCTGGTTGTAGTGCAGCTATAACAGTAACCTCAGAGTTTGATTTGTTTACAAGACCACCATCGACAAAGATTGCTCTTTTTCTCCATTATGTTTCTCAGGTTGGATGTAAAAAGTTTGTACACAGCTTCCTGTATTTGACAATATACTAATATGTACGCTGGTGGTGGAGTTTGTTAGACATCAAGTGAAATTATATGAAGAATGTTAACAATTTTCACATTTCTTATAGATCATAGAACTGAACAGTCACATTTCAGTCTCCTTTTGATTTCAACCTCAAGATTTGTTTGACTGAAACCATTTTTTTGGGGTTTTGTTAGTTTATAAGGGATCTTTTTCTAACAGATTAAAAAGAAAAGAAGTAATTTTTCTTTTCCAGGACTGGGAAGCACCTAAATTGCTCAAACTCTTTCATCCTCGTAACCCACCAAAAGTCATGCTAATGTAATGTGCTGGAAAGGAAGAAAGGAAAGGTGTTATTTTTTTTTGCATGGTTGGTTTTTAAATATAAATCAGAGTTTGCTGGAAGCGATTGGATGCCACGTCAGCCATGTTTATTTGGTGTTGTGTCACACTTTTGGATCAAAATGTTTCAGGCTGCGACCAGGCTGTACTAACCGGTCAGCATTTTCGTTGCTTTCAGGAAACCTGCCAGTCAGGGAGAAAAGAAAATACAGATATTGTTGAAAAATATGAGATATTTCTTTTTTTTCTAATATTTTCTCAAAGACTTTGCTTTTCAAATCCCGATGGTTTGCCGGAGTTATTTATTTATTTATTTATTTATTTTCTGATCGACAATGTGAAGACTGCTGGAAGGACTGAAGAAAATGAAAAATGCTAACTTCTAGTTTATGAGATTTTGTCATTCAAAGGAAATAAATAAATAATGGACACAGCGCCTCATAAGTTGGAAAAATGGAATAATCGAGGTCAGGGCCGCTGTTCATACCTCTAATGTGTCTCAGTAAGAAAATATTCAACCTGGAAGACAATATTTAATGCATGCTTACAACACAAAGATAATCTATGAATCATTAAAGCATTATAAAAAAAGATTTATTATTTTTTTGGCTCATCTGGTTGAGTGAAGACTAATGCATGCTGCATCTTCTCTCTCTTTGGTTAATACTAGATCTACGGCTGTTTTTTATTCTAATTTGTGTTTCTGGGCTTTATGCAGTTTTTGTTGCTCCCTTAATAATCTCTGGCAAGCATTTGTTCTCTCCCATCTCCATCTCAGTGTGTTCTTTGTTGTGGCGTCAAAGACTCTTCTTAATTGTTTTGAGTAAAGCACGTCTAATTTATTGTGCGGCAACTTTATTTTAGAGACGTGTTTTCATTAATTGCAGTGGACTGTATAATTCAAGGTCTTTAAAAAGAAAATTGATTTTTTTATGGGTCTCCACAACTTATTGTTTTCAGTATCACTTACTGAGAAAAGAAGAATGCAATGATTTATAAAATTTCATAAATTCTTATCTCATTCACAGTACCATGTAGAAATGTGTAAGATGTCTAAGGGGCGATGAAAGGTTGGAAAAGTGAAAAGTTAATAAAAAGGAACACTTTAAAGGAACATTTTTCAAATAATTAGATTAACTGACAGCAGGTCAGTGGGCATGATTAAGTATTAAAAAAAAGATCATCTTGAGGAGTCTCTTGGAAGTAAAGATTGATCAGGGTTCACTAATCTGTGAAAAACTGAAATGACAAATTATGAATCAGTCTCAGAATAATGTTAATCAGCATAAAATCATCTACAACAGAGAAATCTCAGTTATGAATGTCCGTGATCTTCCAGTTCTCTGCTGACGCTGCATCAAAAGCATGCGTAATTCTGTCATGAAAATCAGTGCACGAGCTGAGGAACACTTCCAGAAGTGACTGCCCTCTGTTCCATCCACAAATACAGGTTAAAAACATATGTACACTTGATACACAGATGCTTGATAGATGCTTAAAGTTGGGAGAACGCCATCCTCCACACAGAAGAGAGGAGGGGTCGCTGGCTTGTTACTGGTGCTCAGTTCACAAACGTGCCTCTCTGACGGTATTGGACTGTGTTAGTGTCAGTGGAATAACTGTCTGGAATAGCTAAAAGGTGTGTTGGGTTTTTGAACAACATATGCTCCCATTGGGACGAACCATTTGTCTTTGTCTTCCATCTTTCACAGTGACAATGCTAAACCACATACTGCATTCATTATGAAAGTGTGGCTTTGTTGTAGAAAAGTCCAGGCACCGTTTGGTGAATCATGAAACAGAAACCATAACCAAAAAAAAAATCCAGGATTGTCGAGGAGCCCAACATCCTGTATCAGGCAAGAATGGCAGCAACTCTTCCTCCAAGAGTCCAGAGAAATGTGGAGTATTGTTAAAAAAAAAAAAAAAGAGGGGATGCTACACCGTGGCTAGTAGAACCGGGTGATATGAACTTCAATACACTATCACAAATAATTCAACATTTTACCTCAATCGCCATTAATGAGTGATGATTTTACTTTGATTTCATTTTTTGCCCTCATAGCATCTCTTTTTTGAGATGTGTTGCAGATATCAAGATTAAAATTACATTTTGTTTTACTTCGGGGCTTTCATTTCTTCAGTTCAAGCATGAGAATCCCTCCATTGTTTACATTTACATCTAAATCTTCTCCCTCTTCTTTTAGGAGTTGGGGATGCACACGACAGCAGAAAAAGCATGATTTTCAGAAAAAAATACAAATGCTTTAATGAGATGTAAAATAGTTTGTCAGATGTACTGAACATACTGGCTATTTGTAAGTATTCTTTATGCTTTGCTTTGACATTAAAGTGAAAAATAACATGTTTTTCCTGAATGTATGTGCCTCATTACACTTCAGCCTGGGGACAGTAATCTGTGAGATTACAAATAAGTGGGCTCTGCTGCTGGAAGGCTGGATCTCTACTTTTTTTTTTTTTTTTTTGCATATGGAGAGAGAATTTGGCAAGCTGCTGTCAAGTCAGTGGATCAAAGTCCTTTCCCCGTTGTAGTGGCTCATCAGAACAACAGAAAATGAAAGCGAGAAAGAGGAAGGCTGAGAGAGGGAGGGAGGGAGCGATAAAGGGAGGCAGATATCTTGCAGGAAGACAGCTTACGCCGCTCACGGTTGGCTAACTGTGCACACTTGCTTCACATTTTAGATCCAAGGCCCATACTGAGCATTGCTCAATAAAGCACTCAAGTCAGCAGCAGAGACTGGATGCACTGTCAGTGTCGGTACATCCGAATGGACTGAGACAATGGCACATGAGCATGTAAAAAAGTAAAGTCTCCATGCAAAAATCTGAAAAAGAGAAATCATTTGAAGATCTAATTCTAAGAACAACTATTAAGGAGAGCACACAAATGACTGAATGAAATGGCTACATAAACAGATGCAGGTAGCAGCACTGAGGCGAGATGAGGACTAGATCAACGGTCACCACGCCATCCGGCACCCTGAACACATCTACACACACAGGTGGAGGTAAACGCTGGGATGGACAGAGGAGGGAACTGCAAGTCAGTATGAAACTCAGGAAACTCTGGCCTGCAAACATACAGAAAGAAAAGAGAAAAAAGGGGGCAAAACAGCACAACAAACTACAGGAAAGAAAATGGAGCACCGTTACAGTATCAAGGTGCTCCTAATTAACTATGGATTGAGCAGGAAGAAGGGAGGATGAAAAGGAAGGAAAGGAAGACGAGCGGTGGAGACACCGCTTAGCAGATCATGTTGGCGTCCCCCTGCAGCGTAGGCCTATAGCAGCATAGCTATGACAAAGCTGTGATTAAGACGAGCCTTCTCCTGTAACTATAAACTTTAACTTTTAGCCCCTACACACTATTGTTTAGACTAATGTAGGCTTTACTAAACAGAAATGTTTTCAATTTAGTTTTAATGTCAGCCTCCTGACCCCAAACTGGTAGCTGGTTCCATAATAAAGGTGCCTGGTAGCAGAAGGCCCGTCCTCCAAATCTACTTTTGGATATTCTAGGAACGACGAGTAATCCTGCACTCTGAGAGCAGAGAGCTCTATTAGGCACATAACGAGCAGTCACGTCTTGTAAATCACGAGGAGCTAGGCCATTAAGGGCCTTATATGTGAGAAGCAGAATTTTTAACTCTATTCAAAATTTCACGGGAAGCCAATGGAGGGAGGCTAACACGGGAGAGATCTCACCCGAATTAAGTATCTCTCTCTGCTGTGGTGACCTCCCTTCTTTGCAACATTTCTTCAGTTTGGATTTTGGGCGTTCACTTATGCAGGTTTCTCTCAACGGTCCACATCATTTCAACTGGGTGAAGATCTGGACTTTAATTACAGATTGCCAAAACGCTGACTCTTTAAATATTCAGCAATTTTGATGTACATTTGCTGTTGTGTTTGGGGTCATTGTCCTGATTAATAATCCCATTCCAGGGCTTGACAATAAGCATTTTAGAGCACTGGCCCACAGGGCCAGTAAAATTTGGAATGTACTGGCCCTGATTCATAAATCAGTGGCCCAACTATTCGCAAGCGCGCAGAACAGTGGCCGCCGAAGGAATTTTGAAAAAATTATGTAATTTGGTGCATTCTGGTGCATTCTGACACTGAAATGAAGAAATAAAAAGTCTCACATATTTTAGCAATATTATGTTATCTGACACAACATTTTTGTTGAATAACTTTTTTTCTGTTTGCAGGTAGCATGCACATATAATCTTGAAGAATAACCCCGTAGATTTTCCTGCCTGCATTGTAGATGCACATAGTATTACTGTCGTAAAACACCTTCTGTGTTGTTAATGTGGTGTGATGCTTTGTTGCTTTTAGTATAAACTTCTAAAATACCTTCTTTGTAGCATGGAGCTTTTTGGTCCATAACCTGTTAGATTTATCAAACAGATTTATCATTCGATTATGACGAATATATACATAAGAAAAATCTGAAATTGCCTCAAAATGTGGTGGCCCGGACGGGCCAGTGTTTAATAAAGTTTACTGGCCTGTACTGGCTCGAGACAGGCGAAAAAAACGCTCGGGCCATCGGGCAAATGCTATTGTCGAGCCCTGCCATTCTGACAACTTTAGCTGTTGGTTTTGTCCTGGCAACCCTTCCAAACAAACCACTCTCGTTCAGTCCTCCTCTAGTTATGCTGTCATAGATGTTCACATTCAACATGATCAGTGAGGTCTGCAGGTCCAGGATTTAGCTCGTGTTAGTTCTGTTTTGTTGTTTATTTTATTTATTTATTATTATTATTTTTTTTGTATTTCTATGAGCAATACATGGTCTGACCCTGAAGTAAATTTGCTGAGATGTCCACTCCTGGGATAATTGTCAACTGTCTTGAATGCTTTTCATTTGTAGATTGTATAAATACCTATTGTTTGGGCATGTATTTTATTAACTCTTCCCGAGTGATGTGTAGCAACAAATGCTTCTTTTAAGAGAATGGCTTATGTTTTCCTCTCTTGGCATTGTGTTAAAACACACACCTGCTGCCACCTGGAAAAATGTTTCTTTTCACAGAGGTCTGTACACATGCTGATGAACAATTCTTTATGGGCTGATAATTAGCAGCACCTGGCTGCAGCTTAGCCTCTTAAGTCCAATAGACACAGTAAGTAGGTACTTAGTACTGCCCACGTGACTTTATTTATTTATTTTTTTCTTTTGTCTTTGATTTTTTTTTTGTTATATAACAAATGAAGCCAAAAGGAGAAAAAGACAAAAGACAAAACAAACTGTTAAACAATATGTTGTTCATCTGAGATTTAATTTGCCTAATATTAAGCACCACTATGAAGAAATAACTTGTATTATGCTTAAAAACAAACAAATTAAAAAAGGTAATAACTTTTGCATGACTATTAAAAGATGGATTATTTATAATGGGTGCACACATTTATTTAGTCCTGTCAACACTGCTTTGGGAACTTATTCTCTTTTTCTGAGTTTGCTAGTGCATAAGGTGGTTGCTGTATTCTGGATGGCCAGCAGAGAACCGTGATACTCAAACCACGAAGTGTCAAGGGATCACTGTAATAGTAATACCTAACCTGCTGCCTCAAATTTTTTAATCTAATTGCTCACACCTCTATAATAATCTTTATTTATATACCACACTTGTTACAAATTGCTTCTCACTGCACTTTTACTGTGGCACAGGGGTGGACATGTAATCCATATGTAGTGCCGTGGGATTCATTGTACTCCTTTGAATCTGTTTTTTGCCTTTGCACCAAGGAGTGCGTGTAAGCATAAAAATTCAGCCTTTGGCTCAAGGCATTTCTATGTGACTTGATATCTGTGTATATTAGAATAATCCCATAGTCAAGTACACACAAATAAATTCATGCGGGCAATAAAAAAAAGAAAATCTTCTGAATCAAGCTTGGAGATTGCATGACTACTATCAAGGTGCCCTACAGCACACTAATTTCTCCCTAGTTGCTCCAACTGAGCAATGCAGGTCTTTGATAATCCTGAGGTAATGGCAGCCAAACGTCTGCTCTGGCTGATTATTCGGTCATGACTCATTATTTAGAATGAAAGAGATCTGTTTCAGCTGTAGAACAGGGGAACCTCTGGACAAGAGGATATACAAACTGGTACATTTTTTGCAACATATTTCAAACATTCAAATTGTGCCTGCTCATTTATTACCTCCGCCAATTACGCATCACTGTATTACTTGCATACGTTTTTATTCTCCTGAGGTCAGAGGATGTCTGGTCAGCACTTGTGGTTGGATGTGGGAATAGTCACGGCCAGACATGTCAGTCTGTACAGCTGTGGCATGATCTCATCCAGATGTTTGCTGTGGAGGAAACCAAGGAGATCTTTGTCAAGCTGGAAAAGGTTGGATGTGGAAATTTATTTCTGATATGTCTGAAACTGTTGGTGGTCGAGGAGGAACAGGAACATTAATTGTTCCAACGATTCGTTCTGCAGTATTTTAAAAAAGCACATCAGCTGCGCCAAGACGCACAACTGGTAACAACTGGATCTTATGCAGGTAAGATCCGGGTTTAGGGAGGTGGAAGATTGCGTTCTGTTAACTGTTAACTGTTTTCACTCCCTCACCGGTGTATTCAACAGCAAAACCAAAATTCTCCCACACCGGTGATTAAAAAAAGGTTTTCTCGATTTCTCCACTACCGCCGGCCATGCCTGCTTGTTTTTTTTTTTTTTTTTCTGCATCTATGAGCTGCAGCCAACCGGCCAAAGTGTGATAGGCTGGTCACTGTGAGTGAGCGGAGGTGAGTGGACATTGACATGCAGTGATGGGCCTGTTGCCTAAAAGGCACGCACGCTCACGTGTAAGTCCAATGCGAAATTATTGGAACATAAATACCGCGGGACATAAAAGCGTATTGTCCTATGCAACTCGTACCGAACTGTACCATATTTTACAGAGTACCATTGCATCCCTAATATATATATATATATATATATATATATATATATATATATATATATATATATATATATATATATATTTTTTTTTTTTTTGTTTCTATTATTATTATTATTTTTATTGTATTAATAACAAGGTATTGGTCACCGTATCACTGGACAAATATGTTAACCTCTGTGAAGAACAGTGAGGGGTTTGTGTCCTTATGTAGAAGACTGATGATAATGGTGCCATCGTTCTTTACTCATTTCACGACTAACTACTGTATTTGTACATCCATCCATCATCTATACCAGTTTAATCCGCTGCAGGGTCATGGGGATCTGCCGGAGCCCATCCCAGCTCTCTTCAGGTAAAGGGCAGGGGTCTGGCACCCTGGACAGGTTGACTATTTGTACAGTTGTTTGTAAAGAGTGGAAAGAACTGGTGGCCTAACACAGCCTTGAGGTGCACGTGCATTGATGGATTTGGATTCTGAGGATGTTTAGTGAGCGTTTAAGCTGACATATCGGGTTTTCTCTGTTAAAGAATAAAGCCGTTTAATCACAAAAGGATTAACAGACATCTGTATCATCTGCAACGTATTAAAAGCAGAGCTAAAATCAATAAATAAAATGCAGGCATAGGCTTTGGGATTTTCCAGATGCTTAAGAGCCTGGTGAATAAGGCTATTTATCACATCATCTGTGCTCCTCCCCTGCCTGTAAGCAAACTGGGAGAATTCATCTCAGATTTCAAAATGGAAACATGCATTTTTTTGAAGCACATCATAACAATAGAAGTAAAAGCCACTAATCTAAAATCACTGTTTTCTATAGGACAGGGTTTCTTTGGAACGGGAATTCCATAATTCCAAAGAAAAGTCCTGTCAAACCTGAGGAGGAAATCGTTTAGTTCAGTCTGTCTGCTCAGTCCATCATTTATTATAAAGCAATAAATGTTTGTTGCCACGTAAGTGACTGTTTTTTCAGAGTTCAAATTCTGCTCCAAGACATCCCTGTGTTTCCTTCTTGCATCCTTAAGTTCCTTTAAGCCAACTCGATCATGAGTTCTTCCTTCAAATGTTTCCTTCAAATGAAATTAAAACTGATACTTTGACATTAAAGAAAGTATTTTCTGCCTCTTTAACTTTCTTAGAATGACAAAGATACCCTAAAATAAAGAAACTGAGCTGTGTCTGCACTGCAGAAAGAAGAATATTGTTTGGAGATTGTGACAGAGTTTAAGGTTGACTTGTCCCCCCTGATTCAAAAGCACTGCTACACACTGGGACATGTGGAGTAAAATTCACCCAGAATACATCTGAGAAAATGTCAACTTAGGTGTCTCATAACTTCAAGACTCTAAACATTAAGTGGGCAACATGAAGATAAAATATAGATAAACTAAAATAAACTTTTTTGAACTGGAAGTAAAGTTGACTGGAAATTTTGTGTTATGATACCCACGTATGCCACGTCTCCTCCAGGATGCAAAGTTCTCTGGCATCAAGGTGTAAATTACATTTGCTAATGGGACAAGGCTTCAGATGGAAAGTCTTGTTGTGGCTCTGGAGCCTGAGAGGTTACGGCTGGAATAACAACTAAAAATATGATGATGCGGCAAGGGCAGAAGGGGGAAACTTTTACAAAACAGCACAAGGTCACAGCACACATGAGCCCACAGAACAACTGGAAGTGTATGTTTTTCTCTTGAATAATGGAAGAGAGGCCTGTGGCCTAATAAATGTAAAGTCCACTAAAAACTGCACCAAACTACACTTTGTGCAGAAACTGGACTGCTTTTTCCCTTGATAAGAAGATGAAGCACAGGATATTTATGTCATTTAAAGGTTTTGGTTGTTGTTACAATAGCAGCATAAGGTACTGAGCGTCACAGCTGCATCATAAGCAGACTTTTATGCGTCTTCGAGATTTGACTTCCTGACTAACAGAACGCCCTTGACTGAGCTGAATACTGGCAGGTGATTCAAAAATATTTAAAAACCTGTGAAGGGAATATGCTTTAGCTTATACCCTGCAGACTCCAGGCAGAACTGTAAGATGACATGAAGGAGAAACTGAGAGTTACTTATTCAATTCATGAATAAGCTGAATGAAGCACAGCATATTATATTTACCGAATAATATTTGTATTCAATGACTTTAAAATCCTGCATTCATGTTTATATGTGCCTTTATAGAGGAGGGCATTTATCCAATAAAGGATAGGAAACATAGGAGAGAGCTGAGGACATATAACATAATTGATTTTAGTAAGATTGTTGCAGTGGTTTCAGGAGAAAGTAAACTTATAACATTCTAAACATTATTCTTCTGGTCATAGATTGTTTCCCAATAAAGTTTGATGTGTACAATACGCCTCACGCAAACAAGGCCAGCACCCTGTAATAGCCGTGTAATACATTTGACAGCAAAAAGGCAGATACTGATTACGCTTCCAGTGTTTAAAGGTCTTGAAACTCCATTACTCCGTTCTTTCTCTCTGTCTTTTTTTCTTTTACACGTACCAAAACAGAGTCGTTTTGGGAGCAAGAGCAGTGTAGCCAAAAGAGAAATTAAATCTTGAACACAGAACTCTTAAAATACTCGGGGAAAAAGGGAAATACAACTTGTCATTGTTACTACTCCTCAAAGTGTTTTTAGTGAATGATAAAAGATAAATGATTAAGGGGGAATGTGAATTCTTTAATAATAAAAGTTAAGGCAGCGCTGCTCTTACGCGTGCAATTTCAGCTCATGAGGCGGAAGAGTACTTCTGCTGTGTTCTCAGAACAAATTGCAACCCATAAACTATAAGAAAACTCATAACTCAGAGAAAAGAGCACCAGACAAACTCTGCTTCAACTGATTTGAGCCAGAGGGGCAGCACCCACCTTCTTCAAAAGCTTTTAACAAGTTAAGGGACTGAGGAACTCAGACTCTGGTTTTTTTTTTTTTTTTCATGAATACTCATATTTTCTAGGCAATAGCAAAAGAAGAAATCTATTTCGCTTCCATGAAACACCACCTTATGGTGATAGAAGGGATTGCATGCCTTAAGGACCAGGAGTTGTGTTGTCGGGGCAAATGCCCCTGGTAGGGACTCTCAAGATAAATTGGTCCTTGGGGACCAGCCAGACTAAGAGTGATTCGGTCAGACTTGTATGTATAAACAGGAGCACAATGTCCCTTGCCTGGGCAAGAGCCTACCATGGACCCTGGAGCCAGGTATGGCGGAGGGACTCGTTTGGCTGGGCTTTCAACCATGAGACCCGAGTGGGCACAACTGAGTCAGAGTGAAGTTACGTATTTCTAACCCGAACCTGTTATGAAATTATTCAAATTGATGTATATTAGTTTACCAATAATTAGTGAGTTCTAATGAGGCAATTGTACGACACTTTAACAAAGCACTTGACAATCGGACAGAGGGTCCAAGTGGATTTAATCTCCATTTGTATACAAGCAGAGATGGCCAGGCACTGACGACAGCACGGACAGCTGTTGCCAGCACAAGACAATGAATCAAAGGAAATGCAGTAATTTTAACCACTTGTTATCAGTACGTTTGAGCCTTGAGCTAAATTTCGCCCAGCTAGTGCCCCAAAAAATCATGCCATGGCGCCTGAGCAATGACATGGATTAGATATTCTACATTAGAAACAAGAAACAGGTCATAGTGAGCTGATGCCATTTTCAAACAACACTCCCCACTTTTTGTTTTGCACCCCCACTTTTCACTGTACACCTGACAGCGAGGAGCTGGTCTTAGACCAGGCGTTTTGCAGGCCCACGACGTGCAGGACCTGGACTCCAATTGAGAACGTCTGAAGTACTCCCAATTAACATCGTGGATAATTTGCATATTAACACGATGGCAGGACATTGGATCATGAACACCCACACATGGAAGAAGCATAGCTAAATAGCACGTCCCACACTAGCCCGAGGTCAAGACTGATAAACAAGTTTATCATAGACGAAGCCGCAAGAGCCCAACACCCCACACATGGCTTTCGTAGGGAAACCTATCCCGCTTTGCCTAAAGAGCACACGACCAATAGAAACAAACAGGCCTCATAAGACATAAGGAGGACAGTAAACAATACACGAAAGAAACCCCTCGGACCCTCGGTCCGATCGGAGTTAATTGTGAACTGTACTAAAGAATAATCCAGAATAGACAGATTGCATTTATTCGACATGCTGTTTTATTCCCCTTCTGTTGATCAGAAATGTGGCCGATCAACAGAAGAAAGAATAGTCCAAATGAGCCAACGCTGTCCGGTTATATTAACTGTCATATTCCCTGAAGCACGGGCCGAGGCGAAGGACTGGTGGCTATCCATAACTCCAGCCTTAAAATAAAAACCAAACTAAAGAGGGATATAATACATTTGAAAGCCTCACGCTTCGTCTAACCCAGTGGTTCTTAACCTTGTTGGAGGTATTGAACCCCACCAGTTTTATATGCACATTCACTAAATGCTTCTTTATTGAAAAATAAAAAATATATTTTTTTTTAGTTCAAGACATTGGTTCATTTTTTGCACCAGTAAAACCTTACATTAACATAGCTGTGTTCAAAGACCAAAACCAATGCAATGTATTAAAGGCATGAATTACATACCTTGCTTAGTATTTATTGTATTCATCATTTATTTTCTTCCCCAGGTCCTGACCTGACTCTAGACTGTTTCTCTCCTTTAGACTTCTCTGAGATGACCTCAACTATCAGCAAGGCTAAACCATCCAATTGGCTATTTGACCCCATCCCAACTCTACAACTCAAAAATGTTTTCTCTTGCATTGGTACATCAATATTAGATCAGATTAACCTGCCTTTAAAATTGGGATATGTACCACAGGTTTTTAAAGCCGCAGTAATTCAACCTTTTCTCAAAGAAAACATCTCTTGACCCCGACATTTTAGCAAATTATTGACCAACCTCCCATTTATATAAAAAATTTCAGAAAAAAGTAGTTGTAAACCAGCCAAGTGACCTTGTGCAAAGAAATAATTTTTTGAAGTTTTTCAGTCAGTGTTCAGAATACATCATAGCACAGAAACAGCACTGGTTAGAATCACCAACGACCTCCTCATGGCCTCAGATAATTAGTGTCCATACTAGTTCTGATGGACCTCAGCACTGCTCTTTATCATTGATCACAGTATTTTACTGCACAGATCAGAACATATTATCAGGATCAAAGGGACATCTATCGGCTGGTTTAAATCATATTTATTTGACAGATTCCAGTTCGTTCATGTTTTTTCTTTTCTTTTTTTTAATTTATGTTAATGATGTTTCTTCTTCACAGACGAGGTTCTGCGATGGCGTCCCACAGAGTTCAGTGTTAGGGCTGATCCTTTTCACTCTATACATGCTGCTGGGAAATATTACCCAGAGCCATGGCATCATTTTTCATTGTTATGTTGATTATACTGACCTGGAGTTATTCATGAAGCCAGATGAAACAGAACCGTTGGCCAAACTTCAGTCATGTTTTAAGGACATTAGACCTGGATGTTGTCTAAAATTTTGCTCCTGACAAAACAGAGTTTATTATTTTTGGTCCCAAACACCTTAGGGATGGGTTAGTTGATTTTGTGTTAGCCTCCAGTGCAACTGTGAGACATATTAATCAGGCTTGTAAAACAGATTTTTTTTCACCTCTGTAATATCAGATTAGGAGCATTCTCGCCTAGGGTGATGTTGAAAAGGTAATTCATGCATTTGTCACGTCTAGATTGGATTATTGTAATGTGTTTTTAGCAGGATGTCCAAATGATTGTCTGAATAGCCTTTTGCTGATCCAAAATGCAGCTGTGTGAGTGCTGACAGGAATCAGAAAGAGTTATTAGGTCTCTCCTGTGTTAGCCTTCTCCATTGGCTTTCTGTAAAAGCAGAATCAAAGCCTCTTACTTGCATAAAAGATCCTTAATGGCCAAGCTCATTCTAATCTACAGGACCTGATAGCACCTTATGTTCCTAATAGACCTCCCTGCTTTCATGCAGGTTTACTTGTTGTTCTTGAAAATCCAAAAGTAGATTTGGCAGACTTCGGCTATCAGGCACCTTTAGTGTGGAACCAGCTACCAGTTTGGGTTCAGAAGGCTGACACCACCTCCACATTTAAAACTAAACTGAAAACATTTCTGTTTAGTAAAGCTTATAGTTAGTCTAGTGTGTTAGGGCCAACAGTCACAGCTACAGTTACAGGAATGGCTGAAACCAAGACTAGAGCAGACTGGTTGGAAACATAGCCTCGTCATAGCTATGCTGCTATAGACCTACGCTGCAGGGAGACACCAACATGATCCACTGAGCAGTGTCCTCACTCCTCTTCTCTCCCCTCCTTTCCTCTTCTTCTCTCAGCTGAATCCATAGTTATTAATTAGGAGCACCTAATAAATGTATCTGCGCTTTATTGTTCCTGTGGTTTTTATTTTTTGTTCTGTCCTGCGCCCTCCTGCTTCCCTTTTTCTTTCTCTGTTTCTGTATATGTTTGCAGGCCAGAGCTTCCAGAGCTACATACTGACCTGCAGTTCCACCCTCTGAGCATCCCAACATTTACCTCCACCTGTCTATACAGATGTTTTTGTAGGATATCAACTAGCATGCTGACCTTAAGTCTGACCACCTCGGTGTTACTGCGTACACGTGTTTATATAGTCACCTCTGTAGTTCATGTACTAACAATGTATCAGTCATAACATAAGTGCATAGAATTCTTTGGCCCTGCGGTGGACTGGCAACCTGGCCAGGGTGTACCCCTGCCTCTCGCCCAAAGAGAGCTGGGAAAGACTCCAGCAGATCCCCGTGAAAGGACCAAACGGGTACGGATAATGGATGGGATGGATAGAATTCTTAGTTCTTGTACTAATGGAAAATTACCATTAATATTTTTTTTCCTATAATATTGCTTATATGCTTTTGCTTCTCCTTTCTCTGTCTTCCATCCTCTCTGTGCCATCTATCTCCTTTTTTCTTCCATGTCGTGCTCAAGGTTTCCTCCTCTGAAAGGGGAGATTTTCCTTGCCACTCTTTCTTGACTTGAGATTTAATAATATTACCTATAGTTAATTATATTTACTCGGGGGTCATGCTCTTGGTTTCTGAAAAGCACCTAGAAAAGCACAATTTGTATAGTAATAGGTGCTATACACATAACCTTGAATTGAACTAAATTGAAATTGCATAAATAGTGTAAACAGATTAAATATTTACCTTCTGTTTGTGTTAAATATGCGTTTTATGGTTGAACAAGTTGGAGGTGTGGTGGTTTGCAATGACATCTCAGTAAAAGGGGGTCTTTCTGTTGTGAGTGTGTTCATCCACAGTCACATAGCATGCATAGCATAGCATTAGGTTTGTAAGTGGGTCTATTTTGCCTAATTCAGGGGTATGTGAATGCACATGATTGTTTGTCTCTATGTGTTTATATGTCTCTGTGGCCCTGTCATGGACTGAATGACTGAATACCCTTTCTCTCCCGATGATGTTTGGAAAGCACACCAGTACCTCTGTGACCCTGAACAGAATATAGTGGTTGTAGAGAATAGATAAACGGCTAGCGTATGATTGAAACTAATTTAGTCTAGCTCTGTACTTTGTCCCTATAGCTGCATTTCTGCAGCCTCCGGGGAGGAATGTGGTCATGAGCAGATGGTTGGGTGGGCTTAAGTGCTGGCACAACACAAAGATATGTGTTTATCAATATGTCACCGTGTTGCTGATATAAAGTTGGCCTCCAACTGTTGCAATGCTGTTGGCTTGGTGATTAACTGACGCACACCTAAAAGCCTTCATCTTAAAGTCCAATGAAATAGCTTCTTTCTATTTATCTATCTATAAGGAGGCTGAGTGTAACTTTGCAGGGGTCCACCCTGGACAGGTCATCAGTCCATGACAGTGAGCAGCACTCCTGAGGTTAACTATTTTAAAGGTGCAATATGTGTAAAAAAATGTTTTTCTCTATGCATTGGACAGTTTTATTTATAAATGGTGATTTGTCATAATGCATGCATCATAAATTTCAGAAAAGAATGAAATGCATTAATCAAAATTTCAAGTTCAAAGCTATTTGCCTGAGACGCAACCCAAGTTGTACTTATAACTTTATACTTCTAGAACCTTTTTTTTTTCTTTTTCAAGTGACTTGATAGATCGGTTGTTCCGAGCATTTCTGGGAATGTTATAATCCCAGATTGACCCAGTGATGCTGAAAATACTGTAGGGCTCTTCGGTTACCATGGTATCTGCTACAGAAGTCTTTGCTCTTTCTTTTTTTTGCTGAAGTCTATTTCTTATTACTTTGCCTGTCTGCTTGCTGGAGAATGAATTTGCAACTGATCAGATATTTCCCTGATGGTACAGAGAGATAACAATATGTGGAGTCTAAACTTTCTGCACTGCACTGAATTTTCAAGGCAAATTTCGTAAGCAGTACCCAAAGATTTTAGGTTTATGCTTGCAAATCCAGTCAAACACTGAAAGCAAGTTTTTACATTCTCTGTAAAAATATTTACTCAACAATCTCTCTGCAGGTGTAAAAATAGTCTAAATCTAATTCTCACCCCCCCCCCCCCCCCACCACCACCCTTTTTTAAAAATTGTCTTTCCTTAAATTTGATATTTTCCAAAGCAATTTCAGGAAAGTTTGTGACAAAAACTTAATCTCATTTTCGATAGGAACTTGTCTGCATGTGGAAATTGAAGTTAAAGTGTAAATCACTGCTGTGTGATCACTGATGCTGAAGGTGACTTAAGTCAGCTGTTTCTATTTAGTAATGCTGCATTTTGGTGTACATTTCATTTAGTAGTTAAATGGATGTAAAGCTACTTACTAAAACGTCTTGGCCATTATACTTATGTAAAAGGAAATTTTTATGTAAATGAGAATTTTCCTTGTAGAATAAAGAGTTCACTGAAAAATATGAAGTTTATTAAAAGTTTTTAAGTTGCTAAGTTGTAACTATTTTTGTATTTGTATGATGATTATAAAACTGAACCTACATAAGAGATATAGAATAAGGTAAAAGACATTGCTAAGCTGCAAAAAATATTTATAGCTATTTGATTTACAAATATATTGGACACATTACATGATTTTCTCCAAAATTCTTTGCATCTGGACACAGTTGTTTTTACAAGTGGGTTTTAATGGCTTTTTTATGATACATACATTTATATATATATACAGTCATGGAAAAAATTATGAGACCACCCTTGTTTTCTTCAGTTTCTTGTTCATTTTAATGCCTGGTACAACTAAAGGTACATTTGTTTGGACAAACATAACGATAACCACAAAGATTGCTCATAAGAGTTTTATTTAAGAGCTGATATCTTACCATTTTCCATGGTTTTCTTGATTATAACCTAAATCACTTAAGTTTTTACATCAATAGCTATGGCGTTGTACTGCTAAAAACACTGCTTTTATGCATTCAGTGTTTTCTTTTCCGTTTGTTTTAGTCACATGATGATGTTTAGTGGTACCAGGTATTAAAATAAACAAGAAAGTGAAGAAAAAATGGTGGTCTAAAAATTTTTTCCATGACTGTATACATATATATATATATATATATATATATATATATATCCATATATATATATATATATATATATATACCTTTCAAACACTTTCACACTCACTCCTACGGGCAATATAGAATTATCAATTAACCTGACATGCATGTCTTTGGACTGTGGGAGGAAGCCAGAGTACCCGGAGGAAACCCACGCAAGCACGGGGAGAACATGTAAACGCCACACAGAAAGGCCCCGAGGTTCAATCCAGGACCCCCCCCCCCCCCCCCCCCCCCCCCCCCCCCGTTTAACCCTCAGTTTTGCTCCAAGTTAAGAGTGACTATAATGTCACAAAAAGCACAGATGATATAATGAAAACTGGAAACACGCTGCAGCATTATTCAACATGAATCCTATGGAGTCCCTGGAGTCCCTACAGTCTACATTAAATCAATTGTTTTATGTACAAAATTAATTTCACAGCCACCATGTGTTTTTTTATTTTTTCTACTGTAACCATCTCACCCATGTAATCAACCCATAGTCTGGATTTTGCTTGAATCACAATCACTGACATACGCTTTCAATTATACAGGATGGGAAGCTATGAAAGGGCTTCCCTATATGCTCAATGAGCTTCTAAAATCAGATGATCAGATGATATTACCTTCAACAGAAGCCAATAATTATGAGAGGAAATAACCAGAATACATTTACTCAGATAATATTAACATCATTGGGTTACAGTGGTACGCGCATTTATGCGTGCATACTGTGTATTGATGAATAAAAAATGATCTAGAAATATATATTTTTCTTTTGGTTTTAATTCAAAGGCAGCATTTTACATGGGCCCAAATGAGGGTTAAGATAAACAAAAGCAGTGTGTAGGGTGGGATATATGTCTTTTTGCGTGAAAGAAACTACTGAAACTCTTGTTAAAACAGACCTTTATCAGGTTTAAGGAAAGGAAAGCTCCAAAGGTTGATGTGGTGTTTTGTTGTTTTGTTGTTGTTGGTTTTTTTTTGTTTCAGCTGCAGCTTAATCCACAGTCGCAGATGACTCTTTCCTCGCATAAGAGTTCAACGCAGAGTCAAACTAAACCTCAGCTAAGCTAGACACAGTGCCCAGGGAATGTTTGTTCTGTCTACGTTATTTTCATGCTCATGTTTGTATTTATGCTTAGAATTCTACTAATATTCCCTCCAGCTGCGCCGTCACTCAGCTGATTGCTTCGTTGTTCATGTACAGTGTAGTTCTTACTCTCACATATCACTCTCTCGCAGACTTTCTTTCTTTGCCTGCACAGTTCACACTGAAGAACACAAAACACGGATGAACCTTCGAGTTATCTGGGAACCCCGAATGAGAGAATTTCAGAGTGGGTGAAAAGGCGGGAATGGAGGATTGATCTGATTCATGTGAGGCTCCACAGGAAAATCAATAAGGCCACTGCAGTCACAGATTGACTTAGCAGCACGTGGCAGCTGCTCCTGAGCGCAGATCAACAAAGTCCACGCAGATGGCTGGAGAGGTTCTCTGTAGATATCTCAGTATACTGCTTTATAGTTCAGCTCATTGTATACCTGCAGGATACTCAATCAGTTCCTCCCCACTTGGGTCAGATCATGATTACTGAGGTGGGTGGCTCAGGTTCAGCTGGGTGGCTACCATATCTCACTCCCCTGCCTTTATGTCAAACTCCAGCATCGTCTAAGAAGCCTAATCTTTAAACACATGCTCAGAGGATTATCAGTCACACACATTCAGACGCACTTTCTCTGAATTTTTCTGGTTTGATTAAACTTGATATGACTCATATTTTATGTATTTTCTGTGTCATTGCCCATATTTTGCTTTATTACCTCCGCCAAGGAGGTTATGTTTTTGGCCTGGCGTTTATCTGTCTGTGTTCAAGATAACTCAAAAGGTTATGGATGGATTTTGATGAAATTTTCAGTAGTTGTTGGAAATGTGAAAAGGAAGAACTGATTTATTTGGGTGTGATCCAGAAGAAATCCTGGATCACTTTCAAATTTTTGATAACATTGCGGTCAATGGGGCCAAAAATTTTGTTTCTCAATATCTCCGTTAATTGTTGCCCAAAACTCATGAAATTTGACTCAGGGATTGACAATGGAAACCTCTATCAAATTTCAAAGGCTGATCCGGATTTGATCCAGAAGGCGGATTTTATCGCAATCTGTAAATCACTATATGGGGGAATTGTTGCTCTTGGTGGAGGTCTGCGCTCTCTGAGTGCTTTTCTAGTTTTGACATCCAAAGTCTGACTATAAACATCATCTACTTGTCTTCAGGTAACTGAAAAATATTGCATTTAAATGACACACTTTTTTTTCTAAACTTAACCACAAAAATTCAAATTTTGGATTGTACATTATATACAAATTTGTATGAAAAAGTTTGAAGAAGAATAACAAAGGTGCTGGCAACTCTTTCCTGATGTCTAAGGTGACCCTTCTTTCAAATAGCCTCAGGTCCTGGTGAAAGTAAATTATGACACCCCTGTTTTGTGGTTTATTGAACTTTTCGAAACACCTGTCAGTTTACCTTTACCTAACAGAGAAAAAAAGAAAAGAAATCTTTTAATCTTGATATTCTGCTTGCTGAAGTTAAAACCGTGGCCTGAACAAACGGGTATATGGAAAATGTGGGCTATAATTGCTTTCTAAACATCAAATGCATGCTGCTCTTTGTTATGATTATTTATATGTAATTATTTTTTAAGGATCTCCTGAATTGTGGCAGCACTTTTTGAAAATGTTAATGGACAGTGCAAACCTCTTGGGTGGTTAAAACGGCAGAAATTACTCTTTCATGTTAAATTACCAGTTTCACTTTCAGTTGAAGGGATAATTGCTTACTTTGAGAAAATGTTTGGGCATTTCCAATCAAAGTTTCTCTTCAGTGAACAGTGAAGTCAGTGGAAATGAACTGAGCTCCAAGAAGTCTAACGTTAAAGATGAAACTTTCATTTCAAAACTTAAACCAAGATGAGTGATTTGTTAGTGATCAGAGTTAAAAAAAAAATGATGAAAAGAAAGCTGGTCCATCCAGAGGTTTGCAAACTGAAAGAAAACTTTGCTGTAGTTAACTGATCCAAATGCTTTTCTTTTAGATTGGATTTTCAGTTATCACTTATGACTTGTCCACAATCCGTATTTGAAATGTCAGGTGATGTAAATTTCACAGCCGTAAATACTCTGACAGCTCAAACTTTCAGCAAAAACAAAGCTGCTGGCTAGCAAATTAAAATTATTGGTTCTGACACAACAGGACAAAATTTGGATAACAAGACAAAAAAACAAAAACAAAAGAAAAACAGGGTAATTTCTTGCTTCTTTCTCACCACAAAATTGAGTGTGAAATTTGCATATTTATATCTGAACAAGCCTGATGCATGTTGGGAGAAAGAACTATGCAGCAGGACATGGTTAAAATCAAATATAAGGAGAAGACAGAAGGGTGGGGCTGGATCGATTTTTCTGTGGGCTTGTGTTGTCGACTTGTAGCCATCAGTCACTGTGGGAAATGGGAAGAAAGGATTCAGTTACATACCTCTAACTTTGGTCGACAAACATCAAATAATCTGTAAAGCAGCTTCTGATGAAAAGAGAACATCTTCTAAAGCAGGATAATACTCATAAATAAACTTTAAAATCCACAGTGGAGTACTTCAAAAGGCACAAGCTCAAGATTTTAACGTGGCCCTCAGAGTCTGTCGATCTAAGCATTATCAAAAATCCTAATATTCTCACAGAACTAGAAGACTCTGTCAGGGTGAAGGGGAGAAAATCCCCAAACAACAAGCTAAAGACTTCAGCTGGCTTTTAAAAGTGCTTACAGTCTTTTGTGTTACTTGCCAGAAGACTGGCAAGTAACACTTTAACTGTCTTTTGCCTGTGTACTGACCCAGAGCCTTTATTTATTTATCTGTTTTAATGAAAAAAGAAAGAGAAAGTAAAAAAAAAGTAGGGCAAATGAATCTATTACTGAATTTGTAGAAAGAAAAAAAAGTGCCATTGTTAAGATTCCACATCAATTTAAACTTTTGAAGGTAAATAAACAAGCAGACAAATAAATAAATTAATGAATTAAAAAAAAACCCTTTGTAGTTACATTTTTTCTGAATTAAGCACAAAACACAGAACAGATGTGTTTACAACTTTAATAAAGATATTTGAAAAAAGAAGAAAAGGAGGAAATCTTGCATCTTTATTTGTTTTGTTTTTTTTACAGCCAGACTTGAGTGAGAGTGGGGCGCTAAAATGGCTCCAAATTGTGATGTAATGTGAGCAGAGTCCTCCTAAAAACTGTAGTAAAAATAGCTTTTCCTTTCATCCCTGCATTTTTTAGGCACATGTGTGCTTTCATCTGCTTTCAGTGGGTTTGACTGCAGTTCACAACCTTTCCTTGTGTGAAAAAGACACCACCTCCACCACCTTCTCATTAAACACCAAAGCAAATAATCTATAAATTCAGCCTTTCATTATCTGTTTTCTGCCGGCCAAAAACAGCTCTTCACCCGTTATGCAGAATAGAGTCCTGGTAGCTGTAGCTAGGTGAACTAATTGCTTAAGATTTTAGACTAATGATCAGAGTTTTAGCTCTGAAGCCTTGTCAGTTCTGTCTTTTTCATTGCTGGTGGATACTTTGTAACACTTTGCAGTTATTACAGTCAACTTTTATTTTAGGTTGCAGAACACTTCACAAAGGTTTTGAAATATCATATCAATATTTTATATACAATTTCATCTTTGAAACAAAAGAAGGAACGAAAACAGTTATTTAATAACAATATTTGATGTGCACTGTTTTAACTCAGCATAATAACATGCACTAATGATGTATCATTTTAAAGTATTTCCATTGTCAGGAAAAGAAAAACAAAACAACACATCAAATTGTAAGTAAGAATTCATTAAAAAAACATTTGATGCAATGCTGACCAGACAAACAAGACAAGGTCAAAGAGTTTCTTTTTCTTTTTTTTTTTTGAGTAAAAATATATGTTTTGCATGATGAAATTCTTCTGCAGCCTGTTTCAGTGTTAAAGATAAATATAATAAAATAAATAAAAAAAAATATTTAAATATATAAAATAATGAAATAAAAGTTACCTTTTGCTACACGGATACCATCAATTTTCATAAAATAAGAACATAAAGTAAGTACAAGAAAAGCAGTACGGAACACTGAGCAGGACAAAATGTCTTGTTCGAATACACTGATGTATAATTCTCAGGTGTGAAACATTTACTTCTTGTCAAGCAATGCCAGTATGAAATATTCAAAACATTTTACTTTGATTAAAAAAAAAAACATAAACAAACTAAACTAATATGAACATTTTTTTTTTAAAAGTGGAATCTTTAACACAGAGCAGAACAAACAAAGGCTGGTTTTAGCTGAACAGGAAACATGTAAGCCTCCGAGCTTCACTAAGGGGCAGAATTTAAATATCTGCTTCCAGACTCACTAATAAACAATATAGTAAGATAAAGCAATATAGTATGAGGATCCAGCAGAAGAAAAATGGCAGGTTCTGCAAGCAACAGATGAGCAATATCTAAATTCAAGAGCACAGAGTCCTTTATTTCAAGAATTACCAACACAATATATTTATATAAAGCATGATAAATGACCAATTACCATTTCAGGACCATGGACAGCGCTTTACTGCATGGTGCTGATGAAAACACAGGAGTAGACATTTTATGCTTTTCCATCTGTTCTTACTTATCTATAGTGTTAATATGATTAATTTTCATTATAGATGTGGCCGGAGGCTCAAAAAAAAAAAAAGAGGTCAACATATGTTGTACTATTGCTACTTGATTTTCAGTTTGCTGAGAACGCTTCATTGTGGACACTTTTCCTTAACACCAGCTTCCTATAAAGTTACAGGGGGCAGAATTTTCTTTGGTCATATTTCAGTCAAATGGTATGGTCACATTTTCCACACAGTATGATCCACAAGAACAAAAGTTTTCTGGACAGCAAGAATAGAGTGTGTTTACATCCTGATAGGTCTGCTAGAATGTATCACTGAGCATTTAGCCTTTGTTTGGAAGATGTCTCCAGAGAAATGTGTTTTTGGCTGAGAGGGAAAGTTGCTTGAGCTCATCAAGCAAATGTTTTTTTTTTGTTTGCTACATTTCACAGAGGACTGTTTCATAATCAAGGGCCAGTATGCTGTTGGAGCTGCAGAAAGACTAAAGCTCAAAGTTGATACTGTCTTCAACACCAGATGTTTGTGAGTGTGAAGGGCAAGTGGTAAGTAAACTCTATCTGTCATGTTGGCAACTGCAGTGTGCTTTTAGTGCAAGATTTTGAGGACAATGACCACAGTCACCAAGTCTCAAGCTTGTATACTCTGTCTCATGTTAGCAAGAAAGGAAAAATCAATTCCCTTTGAGTTCCCTCACACAAATAAAGCAAATAATTTTACTGATCATTGCGCCAAGACGGTCTCGGTTTTTGGCAGCTATGGTGTCAAAAGTACTGTCGATCATTTAGCTTTCACATTTCCTGGATGTATATGTTTTCTGACTGAGTCAATATGTCACTGCACTTCCCACATCTATACCTTTTAACACAGACATATGCATGTACACATATACAGTATATAGTGATAAGTGACTGACAGAAGGCACAATCCTTAATGTTGCACATAAGCACATAATGAGCATAAAATGTTTTTTTTTTTTTGTTTTTTTGGGCGGGGGGGGGGGGGGGGATTGAACATGCATCGAGGATTCGATCATTTACAGGAAATGTTAAAAATGCATCAGTGATAACATGTTCATATGCTGGAAACTTGTGTGTCTGACCAGCAACAGAAGTTGTGAATGAGCCATTATCTCTGGCCATCTGTGAGCCTCCAGGACCTCGACCAATCAGAAAACACTTGAGCAAAATCTCCTTCGTGATTCTGTCTTTGCCATTCTGAAATAGATTACAATTAGATTTTTTTTATAGGATAATATGCCAATTTTAATGCCTCACTTAGCGTAACAACAACAAAAAAAAAAAACACTGATTTTTTTTCAGCTATCACCCCTAATTTTTTGGAAAAGACTCTCATTCCAATAATGAAAAATGTCATGAATGGATCTTTTGCCACAATGTTACTTATTAGGAGCAGTGATCACGCTCCATTTTGCTGCTGATAGAGCGCATGTATGTGTTTGCTCAGCAGCACACATGCTTACATGCAGACCAGAGGAGCAAATGATCATGTGTTTTATCAGTTTCCTCTAGGACATTTGGGAAACCTGCTATGACTTGAAATGTCTGCTTTACTTGGAAAGCATCCTGCCATTTGGCAACATTATACAGGTTTGCACATTTCCCTTTAATGACCTCAGGAGCAGGGAGAGAGCAAATGAAGAACAGACAACAAAAGCCCATCTTAAATATGTTGAATGAATCCAGTGTTGGGTTTACAGATTCAGACAGGAATGGTAGTCTGAAATACTACAGTGGCCAGTGAAGGCGCTGTGATAGAAAATGAAGACTAGATGGAGAGATGAAGAGAGTTGAGGTTGCGATGTCTGACGATACAAATGCACCCTGCAACTAACAGTTCAGTAAAGTTACTTAACTGCACGTCTGGCACATACCGACTTTGTGTGTCGGTATGTGTGTCGGTATGTGGTGCGTAATTATGGAATGGCCTGGACGTCAAACTCAAGCAACGCCAAAATATCCATAAGTTTAAGTCACTTTTTAGACAAAGATTCTGGGATCAGTACAGAGTGATTGGGACTCAACAGTAAAGTCATCTTAAATTCATGGCTCTGTATTACTTTTGTTGGCGTGTTACCACGTATGTTTGTTTCTTTGGTTCGTTTCAGTTTTAAATCAAATTGGCAGGAAGTAGCCATGTAATTTATGTTAACTTGGAAGAAAGAGGTGGGCTTAAATAAGTTTAATAAGTTAAATAAGTTTTCTTCCTTGTGTTTATTGTAATTTTAATTTATTGTCTTTTTTGTTGGCATCTCTCATTATCTGCTCAAAAAAAATCAAAAAAAATGAAATGAATGAATAAATCTATTCTACTCACCCACAACACAAATCGGTGAGGAGGATGAGTGTTTCAGTACCGAGGCCACCGCCCTTCCTCTCTAATGTTGGTTACCCCCCAATGCAGTTTGGGTCCGGAAGGACAGCGGCTTTTCCACTCCACTTTGCCGGATCAAGGCCCCTCACAACACCACGGACCTGTTCTCCAGGAGTTTGTAGAGTGGTGTGACAGCTCCAAACTGGAACTGAACGTCAGCAAAACCAAGGAGATGGTGGTGACCTTCTCCAGCAGGCAGAGAGATCTGGCTGCTGCAGTCACCACCACCATCCACGGGAAGCCAGTGGAGGTAGTGGAGGAATACAGATACCTGGGCACCATCTTTGACAACCTCCTGAAATTCTCTAACAACACAGAGGACATTCTCAGGAGGTGTCACCAACGGCTGTACCTCCTCCGGAAACTCAACTCCTTTGGAGTCAGCACACACATCTTGATGACTTTTTACTATGCCTTCATTGAAAGCATCATGACATCCTCCATAACCTGCTGGTTCCACTCCCTCAGCCTACAGCACAGAAACAGACTGCAGCACACCGCATCCAGTGTGCTCAAAAGTCATCGGCCGGCCTGTCAGAACTCTTTCACACGTCTACAGCCAACAGGCCCTCAGACAGGCAGGCAAGATAATCAACGACCCCTCTCACATTCTCCACACCTCATTTCAATGGCTCCCCTCCGGGCGACGCCTCCGCTGCATTGCCTGCAGGACTGAGAGGAGGAGAGCCACCTTTTTCCCCAAAGCCACTCTGCTCTTCAACTCCAAATGTTAATTCTCCCTCACACCCACATCCCCCACCCCCACCTCGCCCCCCGGACTACTCAATACCCTGTTCACACTGTTGCACTGTTTACATACTGTTTATATACTGTTTACATACTGTTTATATACTGTTTACATACTGTTTACATACTGTTTACATACTGTTTACATACTGTTCATATACTGTTTACATACTGTTTATATACTGTTTATATACTGTTTACATACTGTTTATATACTGTTTACATACTGTTTATATATTGTTTATATACTGTTTACATACTGTTTATATACTGTTTACATACTGTTTATATACTGTTTACATACTGTTTATATACTGTTTACATACTGTTTATATATTGTTAATACTGTTAAACATCCATACTGCCTTACACTGTTTACACTGCCTGCACTTTATCTCTGCCTCATTCACTCCAGTCACTTTATATAATTTAACATTTCAAATTGTGTAATTACTGTATATACTGTATTTATTTCCATTTTAGTTCTGTCAATCTCATTTGTATTGTTAATACCTATGTCAACACAATGCTGCTCAGTTGGACCTCAATTGCCCCTCGGGGATAAATAAAGTTGTCTGAATCTGAATCTGAATCAAGGTTCAACGTATAACGAGGCCATGTCCGCCCTCGAGGAACACTTTGTACCAAAGGCTAATGTAGTGGCCTGCAGACACACATTCAGACAGCGCACTCAACGAGCAGATGAGATGGCATCACAGTATGTGGCAGCTTTGAGAGGTTAGCTTCACCATGTGGTTTTGGACAGATGGAAAACGAAATGATACATCATCAGCTGATTTAAAATACTCACCTTGCTGCTGTGAGAGACAAATTACTACTTGAGGACGATCTCACGCTGGAGAGAGCTCACACAATTGCATGCCAGGTGGAGGCAGCGGTTAAAAATGCCACACTGCTTTCTTCAGCTAAAACAGTCCCGACTGCGCCGGTGCAAGCTGTCAGTGCATCCAAGGAGCATTTCCAAGGACAAAGAAGCTTGCCATGATTGCTCACAAGCCCAAGCTCCATACCGTGATAGAAGGAGGAGCCCAAACCAACAGCAACGTAAGTGCTTCAGCTGTGGCTCCAACAAGCACTTAGCTAATAATAAAACTTGTCCAGCTTCATCAGTGAACTGCAATAAATGTGGCAAAAAGGGACATTTCCTCAAAATAGGTACGTCTGCTTTAAGTAAAGTAAGGGAAGTTGTAGTCCTTGAGCTAGCTGTACTGTGGGTAAATAATGTTAAAGTTACTGCAGCAACTTATGATAAAATCACCTGTAATGTCAATGTTGAAGCACCAGAGGGAAATTCTAATGTTCTGGAGTTGATTGTTGATACAGGAGCATCTGTGTCTATTCTACCAGAGGCAATGTACAGACTATGTTTTGTTTCTCACTGACTGAACCTCAAGTTAAACTGGTCACTGATGCTAAACATGAGGTACCTGTTATTGGTTGCCTGCCAGCAACAGCGGCCACAAAAGAAAGCAGAGTCTCAGTCTCCTTCCACATCATTAAAGCTGGATCACCTCTGATGGGCCTGAACTTGATTAAAGCGCTCAATGTCAACATCATTGGAGGAAAGGTGAATTGCAGCAAGGACTATGATTCAAGCTCACTTGCTAATACCATCCAAAAATCCACAGTGCAGGTTGTTGAGTTAGCGCCACCGCATCAGCTTGGATGTGTCAAAGGATTCATTCATAAAGTACAAGTGAACAACACAGTGCAGCCAGGACGACAAAAGTTGAGACGCCTACCACTGAGCATACGTCAAGGTGTCAGCAGAGCTCAAGCGCCTACTTCCAGCTGGCTTTATAGGACGTGTGGATGCGTCTGAGTGGGTGAGTCCCCTGGTCATGGTACGTAAACGTGCGAGAGGTCCCAGTTTCAGTTCCCAGACAAGGTTTCTGCAAAATCTGTCAGTCATGTGACAAAACAGCCAAAACTCCTCCTGCCCCAATGCAGCCTGTTGAATTTCCAGGGGGCCCTTTTCAGCATGTGGCTGTGGAACATTGTGTCGGCCCGTTTGAGCGTGGAACCCATGCCTGCAGATTGCCATTACTCTCATTTCAGTAAATGGCTTTACTGCCTTTACTTTATCTAAAACTACGGACACGATCGGGAGGGAAATCCCTGTCCCATTGCAACTGATAATGGACCACAATTTATGTCCGTTGCCTTCGCTGAGTCTGAAAGAGAGGAGCATCAAAGATATCAGAACAAGTGTTTACCATCCCCAAGCTAACGGATGTGTCGAGCGCTTTAACAGAGTGCTCAAGGACTGTATTCAAGCAGCTCAATCAGCGCATCGCCCATGGAAACCAGTTGTCACTGAAATGCTACAGAGCTACAGAGCAACAGCTCATGAGACAACTCGTCAATCCCCTTTTCAGCTTCCGAGAGGATGACAGATGTGGACAAAACTAAATGTTCTGCTGAACCCTCAAGACAGAGAAAAACATGGTCACTTTGCAGCCAGAGTTGGCCTACAGCAGAAAAAGAGCAAATGCTACATGGACATGGAACGAGGTGCAAAGCCTCCCAGGGTTACAGTCGGTGATAACGTCCAGGTACACAAGCCTTTTCATGTTGGAAAAGCAGAGAGACAGTACACTGATCCTATGTCTGTGGAACAACAGATAGGACTGAACACCTTCATCCTGAGCGACGGGGAAAGGTGGAATGCAGCACACTTTTCTCTGTGCACAGAGAGCACAGACGAGGAACAGAGAGCTACTACAATACAGACTACCAGTCCAGCTGAGCCCATCATGAGACGAACTGCTCAGAGAGAGAGGCAGGAACCAGCTTGGACCAAAGACTATGTGTTGAAATAGCTCTAAGCTTAATGCAAAGTAAATGTGAATGATTGACACTAATGTGAATTTCAGTTGCTACATTTTTGATTGATAAAGGTCACATTTTCAATTATTCTTATGAAAGGTTACGTGAAATACCTGAAGGTTTACTTTGCATGTATACAGCATGTGTTTTTATGGGAATACCCAAGTGTGGTATATTGAAATGATTGTTCAGTTTACATTGACACTGTTGCCATTGTATTACGTTGACAAGCTGAATAGAACATGCTGATAAATGTATGTTATGTGGTAATGTTACTGTACAATAGAAGAGAATGTTTATTACTGCTGCCAAAGTTGTTCATATGGAGATGCAGTATTTGTAAGTGTAACAGGGAAGTTGTTGTGTTTACAGGCGCAGACAGGAATGGTAGTTTGAAACACTACACTGTATGGCCAGTGAGGGTGCTGTGATAGAAAATGAAGACGAGGGCCCCGATCGTACACTTCTCGCTAGCTACTACCCACTAATGCAATCTTCCACTTGCTAAAGCCGCTACCCGTTATGCCGACTCCCTTACTCACATTGTAGGTGTGGCAATGGGCGTGTCTTTTGCCCTTTCCACAAACTCTGTATCTTGCGATCGCAGGTTGCGGGTAGCGGCTGATCACCCGCTACCCGCAACCCGCATGTCGACGCGTACAAGAAAGCGTCCAAATGGCATCAATGCGCGTCCACCTGGTCACATGTGGACGTGCACAAATGGCTCTACCTCTCAAATTAACTCTTGTAGTGGTTTGGCCTCAGTTGAACCCCTGAGAAAATGGCAGAGATCGTCTTAAACAGCTTGTGCACCAGTTAAACCATAGCGTGTTTACTGGGAGGACACCAACTATCTGGGACTTTCAGGTAGCCGATAGGAATTGTCTGTGTGAAAATATGTATATGTATATATTAGGGGTGTGACGATACACTCAGCGCACGAGACGAGACACGATATTGGGTTCACGAGAACGAGACGAGACGAGATTTTAACAAAATTCCAATGACAAACAATATATGACTGAAACAAGCCTTTTTTAATGGTTGCACATGCATTTTGAAATGTTTTATAAATCTTTACATGAAAAATCTTAGCATGAGCTTTTAATAAACTGAAACTAACAAAAATTGAAACAAAAACTAAACTTTATTAAAGTTAAATGAAAAAAGAAATTAATTTTATTTAAGTGAAAACAACATGTGTAAACTTAAAACAAAGTTCTACTCTGTCAACACAGAGTTCAAATAGTGCAAATAAAGTCTAAGTATGTCACTGACTACTTGCTGCAACTACACAGCCATGTTCCTTTTTAAGAATATTAGCATGTCCACATTCTCTGGTAGCAGTTGGGATCTTTGTGCATTAACTATGTCTCCTGCTGTTGAAAAGATGCGTTCATTTGGAACAGAGGTAGCAGGGACACAAAGGCACGCTTTGGCAAGCTGAGACAGCAAAGGATATTGGGAGCAGTGTTCTAGCCACCATTTCAGAGGGCAGCCACTGAGAGGGATAGAAGCCTCTTTTCTGTAGTTTTCAACTTCCCTCTCAGCCTGTTTTAAACTGTTGGACTCCTCTGGCTCTTCTCTTCTTTTTCTTCTTCTTTTCCTAGTCCTTCTTTATGTTCTGGCAGGCTAGACTTAGCCAATGACTGTACGTAGCAAAGGCGCATTAGTGCCACCACAGGTCACAAATAAAAGTTTGGATAGCTCACAAATCTCGCGAGACAGATTTTGAACACAACGAGAAATATCGTCAACTTAAATCTCGTGAGATCTCGTGGCACGAGATCTTGTCACACCCCTAGTATATATCAGTGCAGAGGAGGAGGAGGAAGGAAGAGGAGGAAGCTCTACAGCAGAGTCCCAGACGAGTTGCAAATGAGAGCTGCTCCGATCTGGATGAAAAGATGCTCCATAGCGGTTTGTGGGTAGCGCAACCTGCTCTTAAAGGCAATGGCTGCTGACGCACTGATTGGTTTAACAGGTGGAATGCCCTAACTGCTCCATAATGTAGCGGGTAGCGCAGGTGGGATAGCGGGTTCAGCAAGGTGGAAGATTGTGTTCTTTGTGGGGGAACGCCCCTCCCGCTACCCGCTATCCCTTAATAGCGGCTTTAGGAGATCTGGTGGAAGATCGGGCCCTAGATATCTGATGGTACACATGTACGCTGCAACTAACAGTTCAGCAAAGTTACCTGCACATCTGGTTCATCTATTCTACTCACCCATAACACAGCCAGGAGTCTAGAAAAATCACAGGTTGCAAAAGGTTCAACTGTTGATAATAAAATTAAATATTGAATGGCCCTTTTTTACTTTTAATCACTTGTATAGCTCCACCCTGTTATATAAACATTTAATGACAATTCTCAATGAAGGGTTTTCTTTTTTTTTTCTTTTTCAGTTGTGGTTGGGTCTTAGACTAAGAATAATATTGCATCTCAAGCAATAGGTTCTAACAGAATTTTACACTTGTATTCTAAATAAAAATGAGTAGAGTATATTCACACTTTTTTTTAACCACATGCAGCTAAAATTCAATTAAGATGCTATTTTTATGAGAAAGAATTGTATGAGAAGAGAAAGTTTGACAAATTTGTGAGGAAATGTAATATGCAGTGCCCATCTGTCCCACATAAGTTAATCCTGCTGTCTGTGGGGTTTATTTGGGTATCAATGGTTAACATATTTACTGAAACAATGCATTCTCTCTATCCCATCTGTTTCAGGTCCGCTGTCTCTTGCTATATTCATGGTTTGGCTTTGAAAAACAGGATGTGTTTTTGATCACGGTGCCAAATGTTTTTCTATAAGACTGATTGTTTCTGGCTTTGTTGTTACTGGAAATGTTTTCTTGTCACATCCCTTCATAGCCAACAAAAACATCTACAAATAAAATGCTGACTTCTGCATTGTGTTTTTTTTCTTTTTCATTTCAAACTGATCATTCATTTTCTCTCCTTTGTTCTCCATGCAGCTTATTCTACAGAAATGATCACTGTTTGCTGACTTGAGTATTTATTTTGATGCATATCCTCTGTGCTCAACAGAAGTGAGCACAGTGCCGCCTTCCAAAACGTTTCACTTTTGTCTCGTCGGTTGACAGGATATTTTGCCAAAAGTCTTGGGAGCTTCAAGATGTCTTTTGGCAAATGTGAGACAGGCCTCCGTGCCCTCTCTGGCCTGCAGTGGTTTTGTCCTTGGAACTCTTTCTTGGATGCCATTTTAATCCAGTCTCTTTTTTATTTTTGAATCAAGAACACTGACCGTAACTGAGGCCAGTGAACCCTGCAGTACTTTAAATGCTGTTCTGGGTTCTTTTGTGACCTCCTGGATGAGTTGTCGATGCGGTCTGGGAGTGATTTGGGAGGGTTCCATGTTTTCTCAGTTTGTGGATAATGGCTCTCTTTGTTCACTGGGGTTCCAAACACTTTTTAACCATTTCCAGACTGAAAGATGTCGGTGACGTTGTTTCTCATCTGTTTCTTTACATCGGGGCATGATGCGTTGCTTTTTGGGATCTTTTAGCCTATTTCACATTGTCAGACAGGTTTTATTTAAGTCAGTGGCGCGCAAACTGTGGTATGCTTACCTCTGGTGGTACGCGGGGGAATGTCAGGACTTTCCACATTTTCCCTTTTTCTTCTTTTTTATTAAATTCGAAACATACAACGCTTTATAAATAAGTTTCAAACGAAATTCAGGTACGAATAAATAACCACCATAAGGAATAAACATCTCTCCTGTGATTTTAAAGCTAATTGAGAAGGCATATATGGTTATATCTTAAAATTGGTCATCATGGTGGTACTCAGAGAGCTGAACAGTTTCTCAGGTGGTACGCAGTATTAAAAGTTTAAAACCACTAAGTCGTTTCTTGACTCTCCAGGTCTGGCAGCAACCAGACCTAGAAGTGGTTAGTGAAACTGAGCTCACCTTTACAAAAAACAAAATGAATGAATGTTTTTTGTATTTACTCCTTATCTTTGTCTGACGTTAAGAATAGCTTGACGAGCTGAAACTTTCCCAGCACTCTACATCCAGCATTCAGTTCCTCTCCAATCCGTGTGCACTTTGATTTACCTTATGGTGTTTTTGGAGAACTTTGCAGGACTTTACAAGTTATTTCATTTTAAGTATATCCACTGAAGTCACCAAATATGGTCCATCGCCTTGTTAACAGCTACAGATGTGAGTAAAGCTTCAGCAAAGGATGAAAACTGAGACCGAGGCACTAAAATGGATACCTGTTGCTTTGTGTGTCTACTGAAATGTCACCACATGTCAGGTTAATGAGAACCATAAACACTACCTGGTACAGTGTTGTACCTGAACGCGTTCATTGAACGAAAGTTCACGAACTAGTTCATATTTTGTGCGAACCCTTCACGAGCGTCGGGTGTGAACGAGTTCATTCGGGCAACTGTGAACGACGCTCTTTCAAAGTTCATGCACGGTCAAAACCGTGCCAGGTAACCAGCAAATTCATTTAAACTACACCACAAATGAGCCTAATATGTATCTGAGGAAAGCAATGAAACATGGCAACCCGGGCTGTCGCGCCAAAAATTGCATCATCAAACATTTAAAACAAGCATGGAGGGAGATGAAAGCTGCAGTCGCCCAGAGACGGAGGAGCGACCCGACTCCAAGGATTACAGTGTCATCTTTGGAGTCGGGGATTGAAATAATGGAATCAGGGAAAAAAACATTTGCACCTTAAGGACCTGTTTTTGTCTTATACTACAGTTTTACATGGGCTGTCTCTTCAATTCTAATGTGAACCCTGGTTGGATAAAGATTCTGAACTGGACACAGTTTTCGACAGATAAAAAAGATAAAATAATTGCCGTTTGTGGTGGTGTAGTATATGGGCAGTGACAGTCATTTTGACAAATAATTGCTCACAGCAACATTAAAAAAGAATAAGAAAAAAATAACTAAAAATGAACTATTTAAAAAATTACTATTTAGTTCATTTTTTGAAATGGTGAACTAAACTAGTTCATGTTAATTTCTATGAACTATGAACTTAACTAGTTCATGTAGAAAGTGAACTTGCCCGACACTGACCTGGTAGAATCGTTTATCATGCTACGCATTTCTGGAAAATGCTTCTTCTTTGCCATATTTAGACTCGAAAAGGTTGCTGTGAAGAAAAGAAGAGAAAAAAAAAATGTGTCTGTCTTCAATGCCACACTGTCCAGAGTCAGCTCATATGTGAAGCTGAGTCTCCCATAAAAAAAGTGAATTCATTGTTATGTTTGATGTTTTGCTTCAGCAGCATACAGTTTTGAGGGGACTGAGGGCACCCCACCCCCCACCCCTTTGTGAACCTGCTGTACCGAAGTGCATGTTGTTCGTTGGTGTAGGAGGTGTTCCCGTCGGGTCATGCCACCTGTCAGAAAATAAATTACCTCACTGCTAAAAGCTGAAGCATAATAACTATGTGGAATCACAAGAGTATCAGTTTCATTTCTGTTCTGAGTGAAGTTTAATTAGTGAAGTATTTTCTCGTAAAATTGTTCAGAGGTACTGGTGGCCCACATCCAAAAAACACATCCAAAAACTTCAGAGAACACATGAACTCAGCAGGTTGTTTCGGTGTTAATGTTGGGTATTTTTGTAGATTAATATCGTGGCTTGCACCTTAATAATATTTTTTTTAATCATGCTAATCACTGAGAATTGCATATATATATATATATATATATATATATATATATATAATATATATAAATATATATATATATATACATATATATATATATTATATATATATGTACGTCGGCATTTAACAGTGATTAGATTGCATCCTTAAAGCTTCTCTGGGGAGGGGAATCTTTTTATTTTTTAATAGAACAAATTCATGTAATGTTTTAGCAACTCAAAAATATGTCAAAAATTAGTAAATATATTTTTCAAAACAGTTGTTGTCATCATCCATGACAGTGTTAAAAAAGATTTCAAATATAGTTTAAATAATTGCCAAACAGATCCAGGAGATTTTATTTGCGACTGGTCCAAGCCTATTGCCTTGATTTTTTTTTTTTTTTTTTTTTTTTTTTTTTTTTTTTTTTATGGAACTCTATTTCTATTTTTTTTCTGCTTCTCTAATTGTCTGCAGAGTTGAGAAGTAAATTATTCTCCTGTACAAATTAAAATTTAAAGTATGTGGTTACAGAAATATAATAAATTGCTGCTGTATGTTGTTGTCTGCTCTCCCCTGTCTGTCTCTGGGCCTTTTTATTTTTTGTGGCAACTTTATCAGCTTTTCACTGCACTAGAAAATTGATATGTGGCAGGAGAGTGTGTAAAAAGAGCCAATTACTTCAGTTTAATGCTCAATGCACGAGTGTTGGCGGCCTTGCGTCAAATGTTATGTCTCTTTTTTAAATGCTGTCAGACTGTTTTTGCTGGGAATGGCTTGCAAAGCCACAACATTTCTTAGTTTTTTTTATGGGCTTGTTTTTATTATTGTTTTTTTTTTTGTTTGTTTAGAACCAAAATAAGCCCCAGTGGGTGACTTTGTATTCATTTTTGCAGCAAGCTCACTTTCCACATATGCTGAAAATGGTTTTTGTGTGTAGTAGGGCCTCCCTGGGACTTGCTTGCCCCCTGTGTGTGCTCAGTAAAACTGCTCTGGAAATTTACCGGCAAATGTTGCTTGCTGGAAAAGAAATGAAATGACACGTCCGTCCATATTACTGTTTCTGTTAAGGGCTTATAGATATACAAAGCGTGCAATGCATGCTGCAGCTGGGACATGTAATAACATGGACACAAAAGTAAATTTTTAAAAAGATGCATTTGTTTAGTCAAACTTGCACCAGACTGCACAAACACACAACAAAAATCAGATCGGCCTGGTGTGAAATGTTTATGCAAATATCAGTTCAAGGTATGCAATGAAATGTAGGTGTTCCATTAACTTCCTCCCCTCCCGTCATTTATGTCTCCCCATCAGCTGTGGCCATTACATCAGTCAGGACATTACCAACAGGAGGAGGTGGGGAGGAAAAACAGATTTCATATGTGACAGGTCTTATCTGTCCTTCACTAAACACATTTGCTGGTAGGGAAGGGTATGCTAGATTAGTCTGTGCATCATGTGGAAGATGAGCAACAAGGGCAGGTGCCAATATTTCACCGTTAGATAAAAAAAAGTGGAAAAATTTCTCTGCAAAGGCAGTTCAGCCATTCACATATATCAGTGTTCCTCAATGCTAGTACTCTGGAGCCACTGCCCTGCATGTTTTAGAAATGCCTCTGCTCCAACACACCTGGTTCAAATGTATGGATCACCATCAGCCTGTCATCAAGGTCTGCACAAGTGTTAATGATCCATCCATCTGAATCACCTGTGGTATACCAGGGAAACATCTAAAACATGCATTTTCTATTCATCTCAAACTATTTTATGTGATAGTTTTCCTACACTTTCACTCTTTGGCTGCCATTGACAGCTATAGACATCTTTAGATGTCAATGGCAGTCAGTGAGTTAAGAAAGATTTGCCTAATCTCTTTTTACAATAATGACACTTTCCAAGGCAACACAGAGGCTTAGTGGTTAGCACTGGTTAGTCTCCCAGCTATACGGTTTGCATGTTTTACCCGTGCTTGGGTTTTCTCCAGGTACTCTGGTTTCCTTCCAAGGTCCAGAAAGAAATATGTTAGTTCAATTGGTGAGTCTCAATTGCTCATGAGCTGGCCACCTGTCCAGGTGTGCCCCAAGCGGATAACCACCCTACTTCTGGGTTGAAGCCTTGACAGAACTAACAGAAACTGTAGTTCCTCTACTGACCACTAGAGGCTGGCACTAAAACAGAGCAAATCCCCACTTAAAATCCTCAACTTTACAGCAGAATTAAACATATTTACAACCTTGTAAGAAAACAGTTTTGGGTGTCAATACTTAGATTGACAGTCATGACAATTTCTAGGGGGGTGTTTTTTTTGTATCAGGTAAAATTATATAAGGCAATAAAACTGACCAATCAGATGGCTAGATGTCAGTTGGCTGGACGGCACAATGACACTTAGGTGCCAATCATACACTTCCCCTAACCCGTTACCACTAGCCGCTACCCGCAAATTGCAGGTATAGGAACCTCCGCTAACCGCTAATGCTATCTTCCACTCGCTAAAGCTGCCAGCCATTATGCCGACTCCCTTTTACTCACTTTGTAGGTGTGGCAATGGGCGTGTCTTTTCCCCTCGGTATCTTGCGATCACGGGTTTAGGGTAGCGAGTAGCGGGTGGTCTGACCACCTGCTACCCGCAACCCATATGTCGGCTCGAAAAACCAAGAGCCAAATGGCATCAATGCGTGTCCACCTGGTCACATGTGGACGTGCACAAACGGCTCTACCTCTCGAATTAACTCTTGTATAAAAAGTATGCTTTGGCCTCAGTTGAACGCCCAGGTGGAACGCCCTAACCACTCCTATGCATCATATAGCGGGTAGCGCAGGTAGGATAGCAGGTTTAGCAAGGGTTAAAGATTGCATTCTTTTCGAGGGAACGCCCCTCCCACTACCAGCTATTCCTTAATCGCGGTTTTAGCAGATCTGGCGGAAGATCGGGCCCCTAGTCTTTGTTGTCATCATTTTAGCTACATAGCATTTTTATTGACTTTAACACATATGTTAAATAGAATGTTTTGTCTTGTTTCTGAAAAGGTTTGAGAACAAAGCATAGCAAAGCAAGAGTCAGCTAAATGCAT
Source organism: Hirundichthys speculiger (assembly GCA_018398805.1). Classification (NCBI taxonomy): domain Eukaryota; kingdom Metazoa; phylum Chordata; class Actinopteri; order Beloniformes; family Exocoetidae; genus Hirundichthys; species Hirundichthys speculiger. The sequence continues at coordinate 1,096,640 of JAGFBZ010002622.1, read as the reverse complement.
GTCACCACCAAAACAACATCTGAGCCAGCGGGCAGGAAGGCGAGGCCCATCGTGGAGCTTCATGGAGATAGCATTGGTGGAAGCCTGCCGCGGGACCTCTCAGCAGCTCTGGTTTTGTTCTAGATGTCATTTCAGTAGCGACACTTGAAATAAGAATGTGCAGACAAAATGAATATAAGTAATATGAATGATCAACCTCGGCTAGCAGAAGGTAAGGTCAGCCAAGCTAAACCAGTTACCTGGTGGGTGTGTTTCAGCTGGCCCCGCCTTGTTGCAACATTGCAACGGTTTGTGCAAAAGGGGAAAACCATACCATCTGTTGGTATGGTTAAAACTCATATGATCTGTTGTGCAGACAGGTATACTGTAACACAGATTTCTGTATTGTGTTTTCATTGTTTTTGTCCATTTAATCAGAGTAACAGTGATTTATTACAAAGAGTAAATATGAGGTCTGGCTGCATCATGACAGTGTGAGCTTCAAAACTGTGTTAATATGACATTTTGACATTTTCACTGATTAAACATTTCTTATGCATCATGATTATTAATACAGTTCCACTGAGCTGCCTGTGGTCATCTGTTTAGGATGCGCTGGAGATTGATGTCAGAGAGCAGCAGAATTCAAGCATGACCCTATCAGTTTTCTTGTTGCTGCTGCAACAACTACCTAAATGCCAAAGCAGCACGACCATCTAAAGAGTTTGTCCGGCTAAGAGACACTGGCACTGATTTCTCTGATGTTTTCCAGTACACAGATGCCAAACTCAGTGAAAAACACTTTACAGTGGACAAATATTAAACCGACATGTTGATTTACTTGTTTAGTGCTTTATCTGTGCTCCTATGATGTTCACTTGTTGTGATTCTCAAGGCGTAGAACCACATCTTGGTTCTTAATGTGTTAATGATGCTTTATTTATAATGCAAGGATGTGCATTTCTGTTTTAACATTTCATGAGCTGCGTTGTATTTCCATGAACGACAATAAGTGGTCATTTCTGCATTTGACAACAACAGCGACGAGGCTAATTGTGTTGGCACATTACTGAAGAGAATTAGCAAGTCTTGACTAGAATGCCAAAATACTATTCCTTTCTATTAGAGACAGAACCCAGTTTACCTACTAGACAGCGACGGCACTGTGAGCCTGCCATACCAAACATCCGGAGCCATCCTGCCTCTTGGCATCTAATTACTGACACAAATCATCCAGAGGTAATGCATTCCCATTTGAGATTTGCATATAATTGATGATGATGCTATATATACCGTGGGGCGCTGATGCTCTTACAAGATATTTGCATTCTGAAGTAATGATTTGAGGAGACTGTAAACATAAATCAGCTCAGGCTTATAAACAGTGTTTTTTGTTTGCAGTATTATCACTCACAACAGCAAAGACTCAGGTTCATTTCAGGATCACATTGGGTTACTGGACCATTTTCAGTGTGTGGTAATATTATGTTATGAATTACATTAAAAACTACAACAACAAAACAACTTATGTTGGAAACACACTTGCTGGGGGATTATTCTCTTCTGTGTTCGGCACATGAAACATTTATTATCCCCTTTTTGACACTCACCATTGTAGTACTGTTCTATTATTGTGTGAAGATGTTGCGTGAATATTTGTTTCCGTTTTTCCATGGAAGTCGGCATCTCAGAGTTTGAGAGTTTGAAAAACCACTTTTCAGTTTAAATCTCATCCCCCAATTCAGTTCAGTTCAATTCAACTTTATTTATATCACGCCTATTAAAATAAAAAATTGTCTCAAAGCACCTTTTAGAGACCCAGAACATCAACCGCGAGAAAGTACACTGCCCGGCCAAAAAAAAAAAGTCGCCACTTGGTTTTTAACTAAGCAAATAGGTCTGAGCCTCCTATTGGATAATTACTGCATGAGTGATTATCTTTCAGCTGGCAACAAGTTATTTAACCCCAACTGGTGCAACGAGTTGCTTCTCATTTCCTAAACAACCATGTCAAAGACACACGTGGTTGAGGAAAACATTTTAGTCTGTTTGAGAAGATTCAAATCATTGGCAGCATCAAGCAGAGAAAACATCTGAAGAGACTAAAAACTGGAAGGATAGTGGAGACCCATCATCTTCGAGGAGGGAATGTGGCCAGAAAAAAATCCTCAGTGATCGTGATCGGCGATCACTTAAACATTTGGTGAGATCAAATGGAAGAAAAACAGTAGAACTCAAGGCTGTTTAATAGTGAAAGTAAGAGCATTTCCACACCCACAATGCTAAGGGAACTCAAGGGATTGGAACTGAACAGCTGTGTAGCCTTAAGAAAACCACTAATCAGTGAGGCAACCTGGAAAGAAAGGCTTCAGTTGAATTGGAAACTCATGGTGGTTCAATTGACACGGATGTGTGAGGCCGAGACAGAGGCTAATGCGGAGTGTATGACCTGGTGACTTTTTTTTGGCCATGATGGATTTTTTTTTTCCCACCTGAACCTTTTGACAGGGGTAAAACCTCAGTTTGTAAGGTAAGATTGTGACAGTGACAGTAACTTTTCATAAAAAAAGGACACAACAATCTAGCACCAATAATCAATGCTATAATGACTGTGCAATCAGGATTGGGTCTTTCCTTGATTGCACTGGTCATGTTTCTTAGTGATGAGCATCAGGGTAACAGAGCCATGTAATCAGTGCCGAGGTGTAATTGTTCAGTTTGCTGCACTGTCAACAGTTGATCAATGCAAAACAGCTGTCTTACTATGAATACAACTGAGGGGTGTTCATTACATCATGGATTTGTTCTTCCCTGGATCCGGCCATGTGGTCTGAAGATGACAATGCCAGATGATTCACAGATCAACTCCATTGTGAAGACTGTCTCAGGGAGCATGGACATCATTTTCAGCAACATTACAAAGAATGGATTGATTACCCATAACAGGTTCTTTGGAGTGACGAGACACTGAACATTGAGAATCTTGGATGCTTAATGTAGACAGTGGATCTTTGCTCAGTGCTCTCTACCATCATCAATGACAGATGTTGGTGAAAAATTAATGCAACACTGGATGGAAATAAATCTGGGGACATTGCAGAAGCTTATCGAAACAATGACACAGTGAATGCATGACGTAATCAAAGCTAAATGCGGTCCAACAAAATATTAGTGTATGACCTTTTTTTTTTTTTCCGTGGTGACTTTTTTTTGGCCGGGTAGTGTATTGTTCGGAGGCCATATATATATATTATATATATTATATATTTAAATATATATATACGACAGTAGCAGTTAAAAGAAAAAAAAAAAACAAAATTTGAGCCAAACAGTAACAAGAAAACTTCCCTGTAACAGGGAAGAAACTTTGAGCAGGACCTGGCTCATGAGGGAGGACCTTCCTGCCTGAAGGGATAGGGGTTAGGGTTAGAGGTAGGTCCGGAGTGGAGGAAGACACCAAGACTGTTAGAAATGCCCATGGCCACTGCTGGCTAGGCTTGTTTTTTTTTTTAATTTCTCTCTAATGTTGATTGTTTTATTATTAAAAAAGCTCATGAAGTCTTTACTACTGAGAGCTGCAGGAATGCCTGGCTCAACAGAGTTGGTCAGCCTGGCTACAGCAGTGAACAACAAGTGTGGGTTATTTTTGTTTTCTTCAATTAACCACAAGTAATAACCTGTCCCAGCATATATACTGCTGCTATCTTTCCACGAGCGACAAGAGTCTGGTGATTTAACAGAATTCCACTTCCTTTCCATTTAACCGTTTTTTTCTTTTGTTTAAGCATGCCAATATACGAGTTATACCAGGGAGTTCGAGCTTCTATAGTTAAAAACCCTCTTCATCAGGGTGGCAACAGCATCTAAAGCTGAATGTTATATTTGTGCAGTATTGTTGTTAAGGCAATCAATATCTGCAGGGGGTAAATTTACCGGGCATCGCCTCTACCATATTCTACTGTAAGGAGATGAGAAGTGATGGCCTCCTTAAATTTATTGACAGCGCTATCGGACAGGCATCTGCTGTAGTATGACCTATCATGATGCATTTCAACATTGAGAATGTTAAATTCAAATGTTAGTAAATGAAGGTCAGAGAGGAGTGAGCTCAGCAAATCATCAGGTTCAGCATGTCAGTTTGTTTACCTTTTTGCGAGATGACTGAACTGAGAACGAAACCAGATAGAAATCTGAGAACTCAGACACAAACACCATGTGAGCACCAGCAGGGAGCCGGCACACGACCACGAGCAAATCTGGCTTTTCTGACATTCAGCTCAGGAGAGTTAGACTGAGCATGAGGCTTCCAAACTTATAATAATTTCATTTTCATTTTTAGGTTTAGTTTTTATTTGAAGACATTCTGGACTTTCCCAAAATATCCAGTTGCCTAATGTGCCTATGCTATTGGAGTGAAAAGAGACAACAACCAATCCCACTGCCAGTTAATGTAAAGCTTCTTTTTCATGTATTTACAAGAAGAAGTCACAGCATTCAGGCACTGAAGAAGCCCATGATCTATGCAGGAATATAATCTCTCACCTGCAGACATGCACTCCACTGCTTGTTAAGCCTGCAGAAGCCTCAAAGATGACAGTGGATTGATCTGCCTCTGTTCATTTCATCACTCAAATCCTATACTTAGATCTTCTGGGCCATTTTCAGACGTGATATTTACAGAGGGAAGAAGACACACCTCTCAGGAAGCACATGGAGGCAGGCGTTGCTACTTCAGCGATAGTTATGAGCAAATGAAGAGACTGACCAGATTTATTTTGTAAAGTTCAAGGAACTAAAAAACTAAACTAAACTAAAAGAAATCTGGAATATTACTGGTGTTTGATTTAAAATTGGCACTGTAACTGAAAAACTTTTTTTTTAGGCTTTCATTAGGCGCCAATTAAAAATCGACTTTTCCAAAACCCCATTCAGAAATCCTTACAAATTTCTTTTCCCAGCAATTAAAAAAAGAAAGCAGAACCGATGAGCTTTCAAACGTGTCTTGAAATGAAAAACAAATTATTATGCTATTATTTCTTAGCTTATATCAGTGAGGGGTCTTGTTCCTCTGCCAAAAACATCTTCTAAAAATCCATCTGTCTACCTAACCTGGTAGCGATTTGGACTTTTGGCAAAGGAAGAAGGTACAAATTTTGTTTTTCCATCAAATCTGTGAATTGAAGCATTGGCCTTATCGGAGGATGTGCTCACCAAGTGCTCTCTCGGCTCTTGATATCTTTTAAATTTTCATAAACTTGGACATGTGCAACAAAATTGATTAAAGCCTGACAACAGACGATCACGACTTTACCTCAGCAGTTGCGATGTGTCTCAGGATAGGTTTTGATATAAACAGGTGATTTTCACACAGAAGAGAACAACAAAAAAGCGCACATGTGAACGATAGTTTTTTATTATAAGCAATGGATGCTATTTTAATCGTGCTTTTTTACGTGATCAGTGACTGAGATGATAACCAAGTTCTCTGAAATACTCCCAATATGGTTTTAACAAGGATGCAATTATTTCCATGAGCACATAGAGCAGTGAAAACCTTTTATTGTTTTATTTCTTTTTCTTTTTTTCTTCTTCTTCTTTCCTCACTGAAACAATTCAAAGTCCATGCAACCCTTTCAGTCCCCCGCGTTCAGCTTTAAAGCCTGCAGTTGCATCTGGTAATAACTAAATGTATTATCACTGACTTCAAGGACAGTGGCTGAGGAATTTTTGACAGCTCCCGTGGGTCTCAAAGGCATTCAGTTCTCCAGAAAAAGATGTCTGTTTTACACCCATTTTTATTCTTTATGGCAGCTGAATTCAGATGAGTTATAGAAGAGAGAGAGAGACATGTCAAACTGAGGACACATTTGACTTATGTTGCATAATCAATCAGCTATTTTTTTTTCACATATTTCACATATTTCATTAAACAATGCAGTTTATCGTACCTACAATCCTTGGATATGTAATTCCTGAAGTACTTAGCATAGTTTTGTAGAACTGATTTAAACTTAAAACTATTTTTATTGGGACATTGCATTGTTTTCCCTGATCACAACCCAACCCAAACCTAATCTCAATTCATACCTTAGTTTTAACTCTAAACAAGACCCCCAAAATGACACTGTGCCTCATTAGGCCTGAACTATGGTCCCAGAAGGACCGCCGGTCTCAGCAACATGAGCGGCTAACAAAAGCAAGGACACGTACACAAAGACAGAAACAATCTAAAACGTAATCCTGATCTAACCCCTGAGCCCCAGATGATCGTGGAGTCCCGGACATTCGAGGCAATAAAAGTGGTCCCACCAGAAAAGCTGCGGTGCTGTTCAGAAGCATCCTAGAAGGGACCATCTGCTCTGCTTGGCTGAACACAGACACAAGCCGGGTCATTTTATACACAGCCGATCGAGGTGGCAGGAAGTCAGACACAAGAATGACATAGAAATGCCGTGGATGCCGTTAATAAACAATCCAGAGGGTCTCAAATCACATACAAGCTTTAGTTCAAATTGGAAGTCAAAAAAACAGATTTTATTTGACGTCACTAATCCTTTTTACGTCTATGCAGAAGAAAAAGTTGACTTTGTAATAAAAGAATAACCTTTTTAGGTTGTTTATTGTCCTTACTAGTTATTGGGATGTACACCATCAAAACAGCTGCTTTTGAGCCACTGCAGCAACACAGCCAGTAAACGGTGACGTGAGTGATGAGCACAGTGTGCGAGCTGTCAGATGACAGACATCTTAACGCTGTCTTGTCAACAAAATTTCACTGACAATTCTGTGCAGGTAATAAGTAGCTTAACTGATTGATTGATCATAATGAAAAGCAAACAGAAACACATAAAGTATGGCATTAAAGATGCATAAAGGGACTAATGAACACTTACATTCAAAGATGCTTTGCTACTTTGATTTCACCAACACGTACAGCTTTCAGAAAGAGCTCAGAGCCCTGCAATTTAGCACGAAGGTGGTCTGTCTGAATGTCTCCAGGGCGGTGATGTGAGCACATCCCACAACCTGTTAGCCTACCCAGTGTGGTGCGTGGTAATCTGTTTAAATGTGCTGAGCCTGAGTCACAGCAGAGCACTTAGGGTGTTGTGATTGCATAGTGAGGTGACTTATCACAAATAATTACAATTCAGCAGAGCCCTCATTCAAAGAACAGACAGATGACAGGAGCACTGACTGTAAATACTGGACAGAGCATCTGGTCACCTCCCATGTTTGTACAGAGAGCACTTAAAGCACTTTTTTCTCAAACTGTTCGGCATCATGTTGCAAAGAGGCGGGACCGGCCGCACTGACAAGTAGCCTGGAACACCCCCACCAGTTAGTTATTTTTAGCTGCCTTTATATCCTTTTTTTTTTTTTTTTTTTTCATTTTGCCCAAACATCCTCATTTCAAGAGTCTCTAACCAGAATGAAAAAAGTGCTCCTGGGCTCCATCGTGGCTCACCTCAGCACAACTGGATGTCCCACTGGAGGCTCGCTAGCAGTCCACAGGAGGCCACTGCAGAACCCAAGACAGAAGCTGAAGCCAGTCGTGGAGCCGTGTGGAGCAAGAGGGCCCCTCGGTGGAGCTCCACGTGGATGGGGCGGTCCAATTCCCAGCATGATTCTGCTCGGACGAGTCCTGAAACGGTTGTCCAGCTCCTTTAACTGATCGCCGAGAGCCCGCACATTAGATTGGCTAGCGTGGCCGAGCCATAAAGGAGAATAACTTGAAGCCTCTTTCAGGCTGAATTATGTTGGGACCTGCTGTCATCTTTCCAGCCACAGGCCTTCGCAACAGGACTGCCAGTCGATGATGTTGTTACGGTGGAGAAATGGAACGAACGCTAAGCTAAGCTTCGTCCACAAATCCAGCCACAGCCATCCACAGTGGTCTGTTAGTGCAATTAAACCAAGTACATTACCTTTAGAATATGATCATGATCTATTAGGTCTGCTTTACCTCGAACAGCTGGAGGCACAGGTCCCTAAACCCCCAGAAAAAACATGATTTCTGGTCCCTTACATGTCATGAGTGAGGCAGCCCCTATTAGGTTTTTATGTAATAAATAATTAATTGTGCTAAATGAGCTGACTAAGTCCAAACGTTGAAATAGCACTAATTTGGTATTAAAAGAATGCTCACATTTTCTCCTATGAATGTGTTGCTGACCTGTTAAATTAATGGTTTCTGTGTCTGAAAGCAGTAATGTGTTGTTCTCTAATCATATTTGTGCATCTACATACATCCTTAGATCTATGTAGATGCAGTAAGAAATGATCTAGCTGAGATTTGAACCTGGAAACCACTAAATAATGAGCAGAGCAAGAATATAACCTAAAGTCTGATGAACATTAAAGCCGTTCCCCGTAGAGTATACTGGATTCATGTTGTTAACCCAGACTTCTCACTGTTTCACACTTCTCTCAGATTGTAATTTATTCAGCGTTAACACATTTGCTACTGCAAATGTGTTAACGCTGAATAAATTAAACTACTCAGTAAAAGGTTTGCTAACTGAGGTGTTATCAATAAAAGAAACACTGTCCATCTTTAACGGTGGCCAACACCACAAATAACAGTGTGGTAGACAAAGTTTAACAAACTTTTTAAAAATCAGTTTGCTTGAGTTTATTTTTGGAGAAGGGTGAGGTAATCAAGAGTTCACGCCAGCTTGATTGTTAAGAAAAATAAAATGAAATGCTCTTTGAGGTTGTCCTGGTTATAATCATCATTGCTGAAAACATTTAAAAAAATAAAAAAAAAAAAATTACTCCAAAAACCGCAAGAAAGCATCTACAAGTCCAGCTATAACAGTCCTCTTGTGGGCAATTTCAGACAACCTGACATTTAGCCTTGGGATAGTAATGACAGCAAAAGTATTCCTAGTAGAATAACATGTTTGGAGAGAGTACAAATGAGAGCGCTTGTTAAAAAGAAAGAAAAAAAAAAGCAGAGGTTTATGTGTGGAAACCTGAAGATATTCTGGCATCTTCATACTGACTAACAGAACAGAAAATATACAAAGACATATCAAGTCTTTACAGTGTAAGGCATAAAATACTAAGAAAGATTCAACAAATAATTGTGAGCCTTTAACAAATAGATGATATTCAATGCAAGCAAATGTTGACACATAGAGTTATTGATTTCCTGCGTGATTCTCTGCTTCACAGAACCTTGTTAGTTGCATTGCAGATGTGAATTTAATTTTCCTTTTCTGAGCCTTAATAACATAAGCACTTATCTGTGTGAATGTCAGCTTTATAAATGCAACTCCTACACTATTTAAAAAAAAAAAAATTAAAAGAAAAGGGAAACCGAGTCTCAGATAAAAACACATTATCCCGAAAATGAATGTACACAGAGTTACAAGTTTTTATTCTTTGGCTAATGCTTCCCGAACTGAACTGTTAAAAAAATGTTTTGACTGACAATCTTATGCATTAAAATTATGTTTAATTGGTTCAGCTGCAAGCTTGTTTATACTCGACGAGTTGACAGAATGCAAATACTATCCCAATGACACCAGTTCATAAACCAGTAAAATGAAAAAAAAAAAAAAACATTTCATTTTTTTACTCTATTTTATTCTATTCCAATGAACTCTTCTTCGTGTTTCTTGTCAGTGTTAGAAATATATCCCAACTGGCAGCTCTTCACGGTGGACATGCTGCTGTTGTACGGTGACGTATTTCAAGCGTCAGTGACTCATTGAGTCCCGTCTGCGTTTAACTCTTTCGTTGCAGGGTCCACGGTGGTCTGATTGGCCGTGTCGGAGTCCTCTCAGTTCTCTCCCTTTTATTGTTTTCTGGTTCGGGGGTGAGTAGAGCCCTTCAGCTCTGTGAGGACACTTAGACCTGTGTAATTACTGCTCAGGGCTAGTTTATCCCACTACACTCCCACTGTATCATCACTTGAGTGATTAGAGCTGCAGGGGGGGATCACTAATGTAACAGGCCATTACTCACAAAAGTCTGGACGGGCTATTAAAGTATAACCTCTGCAGAAAAAAATGAAAAAAAATTTTTTTAAAAACGCTCGTTTCAAGAAAAGACTGGTCTGAGACCCTTTGCTTGACTGAGAAGGTAGTAAATGAATGAAGCGTTGTAAATTGCTTTAAATATATATCACTTATGTACAAGTGGACATATTTATCTGTCTGTGCAACCTTAAGATCTGGCATGTTTAATATGGACTAAACCTTATACAGTGATCCCTTGCCAATTTGCGCTTTGAGTTCCACACTTTTAGTTATTTGCTGATTTTTCTGAAGTAAATTATATATTGATAAAAATATTGAGATGGTGTGTATTGGATGCAGAGTTCATACCTAAAAATTTGGACACAAGATTCATGGCCTGGAAAACTCAAGGAATAACAGCATTTTGCACTTTACTGTGTAAGGGGTCAGTGAAGAGTTTTCAAAATCTAAAGAGACATTTTAACACTAGAAGACCCAAAGCCCAGCCATTTGGCTTTCCTACCTTCCATGCCCAAAGAGCAGCCAAGTGGCTGGATTAGTCTGGAGCTAACATCTTAACTCAGGTGTGAACGACACCATTGTTCTGTAAATGAGATGGCCAAGTTGTGCACAGCCAGTAGAGGTGTCAAGTACAGAGCACTTTTACTCAGTTTCACTCTACCCAGTTTCTCTCTACTCAGTTTCTCTCAGTAAAGTAAAGATACCTATAAAATCTAAGTATTTATCTTTGTGCTGAATATTTACTGTTACTCACTATTTTGAAACACAAGTATATATACTTTTTAAATTTTAAAAAGGGGATACTTAGTTTTTAAATCACACACGTTTTTGTTTTCAGTTTTTCCCCTAATTTGTTTACCCTAGTCTGCTCTAAAGTTAGGTTTTGTCCCCATAAATCAGAGCTCAAACCTTCTTATGCTCAAACAGCTGATAATGTCACTATCCAATTATCTCATTCAGTGATGCAGCTGCATTGAAATGCTACTATTTATGTTCTATAATATGTATTTTAAAAGCCACAGCCGCCCCAAAGAGGCTATCTAACTGAATTACATTTTTAGGTTAAATAATATTATTGACTGTTTTCACTTTTTTCTTGGGTACATTCATGATGAAGTACTTTTATAATTTTTCTTTTATCAGAGTAGTTTTTATTGCAGTATCAGCACTGTTACCAAGTACTGAAATCAAGTACTTTTGCCATCTCTGACAGCCAGTTGAGTAGGCTATGGGTAATGATATTCACATTTTGTAATCACAACAGAAAGTAAGTTAGTAAGAGTCGACAGAGTTTATTTTTTTCATTTCTTGCTGAGGTTTATTGTTGATGCACAAGATTTAAACAAGACATGTTTTCTTAGAAATTCCTGAAAGTGTTACCTACATTACAGCACTTCAGTCATCTACATTGTCTGCACATACTTGGCACTGCCACGCCACCTCCTTTCTGCATTTACCACATGTGTACTTGTAGCAATCTACACAGCGCAAAGTGGCATGATTGTTCCTGCACCGACAGTTCACCTGGCACATTGCCCTTTTTCCTTTGTCAGGTGTGGGAGGTTGTTGTCGAAGAAGTTTTTCCTTTTTCGCATTTTTTGCTCCCAAATGAGACTGAGCAAGCTCACTGGCCAGCTCCACCAGGAAGTCCACCCGTCTCTCCTGCACCCGGTACATGTCTGATAAAGGACATGTGCATTTAGCGCTGCAATGTCAAGCATATTATAAAATACTGCAACTGGCCATCGCCGTGTTCCAGAGCGCAGTGTACTCTCGCACCATCTGGTCCATAACATCCACACCACATTTCATGCCATTGTAATCAGTGACAGTGTTTGGCTTCTTTTTTCGGGTATCCCCAGTCTCAACCACACCATGCATGCTGCTAAGAATGCAGACGGTCTTCCTGCGTTTGGGCGCATAAACAGTCAGTGAGGCACCAGAGGTTGAAAACACCTGGGTACTGTATTCATTGCGGTCCAAAGTTTGTTTGGCTGATGGTGGAAGCTCCTGTCGAATCTTATTCACTGTGCCAAGGAGGGTGGTCTTCCGGCTGAGCAGTCGCTGCGCAAGTGATAATGATGTGAAAAAGTTCTGTGGTAACAGTTCTTCCTTTGTCCATGAATGATTCCATGAGCTTCATCACCACATGTTCAGAGAGTCTCTCTCCGGTGTGACGATTGGGGTCCTTGCCAAGGTATGGAATAATATTGCAGACATACTTAGACTTCAAGTCACATGCCACCCAGAACTTGATGCCAAACTTGTCGGGTTTTGTAGCAATGTACAGCAGGAAACAGCAGCGAGTCTTTGTTGGGAAAAGTTGCTCATCAATGGTAATGCACCTGCCTGGATTGTAGGATGAGATGCAGTTGGCAACGAAAGACCCCCAAACATCGGAGACTGCAGCAAATCTGTCAGTCCCAACTCACTCACTGCGCGTGTCCATGTTATCAAAGCGTAGGTGTCGCATTATGTCTTGGAAGCGGTTACGGGCCATAATGCCACTGATCAGTGGGTGTCCAAGTTTTGCCGACCAAGCGTCACGCAGCGATGGAAGTTTTATCAACCCCCGCAAGAGAAGAATTGCAATAAATGCCATGAGTTCAGGAAGGGCCATGAACCAACTGTCATGCTGTGTCTGCCGTCCATGCTGAACAGTCCGCTCCTGAACAGTTCGAAGCATGTCAAGAGTGATAAAGCAGAGGAAGCTCTGTAAGCGACTGGTCACCGTTCTTCTGACCAACACTGTTGGCTCTCCATCTCCAGTGTATGATTCCATTACTGCGCGATGGAAAGGCCTCCCGACCTGTTCTACGTGCACACCCTGCTTTTACATTGAACTTTTACATTGTATGTCTTCTAAGTCAGGTCGTTAGGTTACCAGCTATGTGTATGTGCACACTTGTGATATGTGCATCAACAGTTATGAAAGCAGATATATTGATTGAAAAAGCAGCCATGCAATCAGCAGGTCTGAGAACTTGTGACAGAGTCCTATATGTGATAGCTGAAACAAAACAGTGGATCTTGAGTGCTCAGACTCTCCACAATCATACCCCTCCCCCTAAGGAGTAAGCTTGACACCCTCGTCTGGCAGGTAATGGCTGCATTGAATGGGGCCATTGACATGTTAATTTCAAGCCATGCAGCCTTTTGGCTGTCCTCTGGGCATGGTAGCAGGAGTAGAAAACTCTGGGTTTTCTAGTGTTAAATAATAAGTCTAAATAATAAGTATTTATGGATGCATATGTTTCAGGTCCAGGTCAAAAAACTATCTCAAAACTCTACAAGGGTTTACAACAAATGAAGGGCAGCTCATTGCATGTAAAGCAGAAATGGTAGAGGGAAGGAAATCTAGTTTTAAACAAAGAAGATTGGGAATATTTATGTGAGATACAATGGAAAACTTCAAACTCGACAATATGGAGAGAGTTTTGTTGGAAAACCCTCATCAGATTTTTTATCACTCCATCTCAAAAACAACATTATACCAGTTCATCAATATGTTGGAGACAATGTAGGTGCCTGGAAGCAAATCATGATCACATATATTGGTCTTGTAAAATATTGGTGCCTTTGTGGTGGGAGATCTATAACATTGTGAAAAATCTGTTTCAGATTACTTTTGAGTTTGTGTCATTATGTTTAGGAGTTTTACCTTCAGAAAATATATCCTCTAATGACAATACTTATTTCAGTTACTAAGTGCTGCATCTAGAAAAGCTATACAGTGATCCTTTGCCACTTTGCTGTTTAAGTTCTGCGGTTTTAGTTATTCGCGGATTTTTTTCAGAAATGTATAATATAATTTTAAAAAATTTTAAAAAATCACGGAAACATCACAGGATTTTGTGCGCGTTCTCTCACAGTGAAGAAATGTTGTGAGCCAGCCTGGCCCCTTTAAGAAGGTAGCCTTATGGGTAATGATGTGGCCTTTTGGGTAATGTAGTGTGTGTGTCATGGGACGGCAGAATGAAAATGGGGTTAGATGAAAAGTGTAGTGAGCATCAACAGCAGCCCAGTGTGTATAGATTTACATTCTCTGTTAACCGACAGGAGCCCAACAATACAACCTGTGTGATGTTACAAGTTCCTGCAGTGCCAGAATAAAGTGCTCGTTCCATGCAGAGAAAACCAGACTTTTTGTTTTGTTGTTAGCGTGTTAGCCACTAATACGAGCCAAAAATAGCAGAATAGCAGCAGTTTCTTTACTACAGTTCAGAGACCAGAGGCTGTGAAGGTAACAGAAAGACCACAATTGAGCTTTTGTCTTGTTTCACTGCAGTGGCTCGATATCTTTTGGCAGTTTTTAAACATATTTTAAACACAATATTTAGGTTCGGGGGGCTCCGACTCCAGTTCGCGGATTTTGATTTTCGCGGGGAGGGGGGGGGGGGTGATCACTGTATTGCATAAAATACACTAGGGTATTTTTGTTAGATGATTTACACTGTAAATGGCTACCAAAGAAGCACCACATAAACTCGTTTTACATGTAGAGAAGAGTCCACCCTTGAATTCTGTTAAAAACAGTCATATGATTGAGACGGTGACCATCTCCACTCTCTCCCTTCTGTTGTTTCAGCATGAAGTCAAGCAGCCAATAAATGGTTTTAAGAAGTAACCATCACTGCTGTTTGTTGGTCAATACACAAATCAATACTATTTCTACAGACACCTTCTCTTGAAAGACCATTGCTACTTTTATCAGTGACTCTCTCTCTTCTGAACTGGCATAGTTATGCATGGACCACTGCTTTTCTGGAAGCTACCGATTGCTTTATCTGATTGCCTGAGCCTTCACGTGACTTCAAATACCATATAAATATTCTTGGCTTAAATTTAGCCATGTAAAACTACTGTTTGGGGTTTATTTAATGTTACTTAAGTCTTTTGCTGCATCCATGTCGCTCATCTGTGATTTAGAAGATTGACAAAATAGGGTTTTTTTTAATAGACATTTATTTAAATCTGTCAAACAGAAATTGTTGTTGTTAGGATTTCATAATTAACTCAGAAGATCCTTTAAACTGTTTAAGCTTAACTTTATTGCTTGTAGGAATGCTGACTGCTTTTTATGACCGTCAGTCCTCAGTTTTGCTGCTTTGGGGTCTTTATGACCTAACGACTGGGACTTCCTGACTTCCTGACCTGCTCATTTCCAAGGAAGTTTGTGACTAGCATAGATAAACACATTTTAGTGAGACATCTCAGCTCCGGACAAACAACACAACAGCATGTGTCTGGACCCGTGATTCAAAGCTATTGGTCACCTGGATTTAGAGACAAAGGACAATTGACCTTTCAGTAAGCACCGTCCCCTTCCTAGCTACTGTTGCTAGGTCGGACAAACTTGCTGCTCCTGCGTTAAGGACTGTGTTAATTCGCTATTTTTCCGATGTGTATCATCAGTGTTAATATTATACTATAATAACTCCATGGTGAAATATTACTGCTGGGGACCTGCAACAGTGACTCGAGGTGTTCAGAACGTTTGGAGGGACATTTTCATTCCCTTTCCCAAGATAAAACAAACGTTGGAAAAATGCAGCTGTAGGTTAAGTTGTGTCCGTCCACACAAGCAACTGAACGTGGGGAAAGTTACAAAACACACCTACATTTAATTCAAGGTAAGTTTACTTTGTTTATTAGATGATTGATTTAACCACCGTTTAGTAAAAGTAATAATATGATTTAGCAGCAGGGAGGGTGATGAGTTCTCTATTAGCATTAGCTCTGGTCCATAGGTCTGTCCCACACCAGAGCTATGTTAACATGAGACAGTCGCAGCATTGTAGATGATTAATAAAGTGACATTAACATCACAAGCCTCACCTTATACCTAACAAATTAAATAACCAGGGCCATGTATATTTGTAGACAAGGTAGGCTTATAGGTGGCTAGCAAGCTCTGGTCCATAGTGGAGAAGTTATCGATACTATGGACCAGAGCTAATGTAGGTGTGTTTTGTAACTTTAATAATAAGAAAAAATGTCCCCTCCAAACTTTCTGAACACCTCGAGTCACTGTTGCAGGTCCCCAGTAGCAATATTCCTCCATGGCGTTATTATAGTATAATATTAACACTGATGATACACATCGGAAAAATAGCAGTTTAACACAGTCCTTAACGGAGGAGCAGCAAGTTTGTCCAACCTAGCAACAGTAACTAGGGAGGGGGCGGTGCAATTACGCAGAAGAATGCGAGGACCCACCTTTCTGGAGTTATAAAAAGGAGACAGTCCAACATTTAGTGTGCATTTGTCCACAACAGCACCTGTGTGACGTTGGGGGACAGTGCACCATCGGGCCGATTAAAATATTCTGCATGGCATATTAACACCTTGTATTTATCTTTGTGTATTAAACTCTTTAATTGGTCTTTGTTTTCATTCTCTGCAATGACACCAGATTAAAGAACCCGAACTTACTTTCATTGTACAGCCGTGACATTGACCACCACAGTTCCGCTCATCTCGGTGCTGTGCAGTTTTCTGTGCTGCTGTTGTCTCCGTCCACTTCTCACCTCCATTTTTAGACCTGCCACCTGCAGCCGCCCGCAGCCTGTTCGCTCATGTTTCACCTTTTCTCTTTCATCTGATTTGGACTTTCCAACAAACCCACCACTCCTTTTCATCAGTTAAAAGCCGAGTATTTCAATCTTAGCCATTTCTCTATTCCAATGCCAGAAATGAATTGCTTCAACCAGCAATTGTTTAATTGTTTTACGAATAAAATAATGCGCTGTTGTAATAATTTTGTTTTCAGAATAAAACATATATAAATCTTTATTAATTTATTAAAGCCAAAGTATTCATTCATTAACATGCTGATTTCATTGAAGAATAATTTGAAATATTTTCCAGCTATCTGAAGGTGAGATAATCCTTGTTAGGCCCAGTCAAAACCTAAGTATCACTTTTAACTGCTACTGTATATTAAGTTAATATTAGAGATTCCAGCCTAAAGAAAGCTGCGGGAGTGTGTCCTCTTCGACACAATCACGACTTCACACAGATCCAAACTGTTTCTTTTGCTGCTGAACATTTTCTATCCGTAGATCTTGACTACATCTTGGCTTGACTCAGGGCACAGAAACGAAACAGCTGGGGGTATTCTTTTCTCATTAATTCCCATGTAATTAAGCTAATTTTGTGTTACCCCCTAGGTTAATCTGTCAGCTTGTTTCTTATTAGTATTCAAGAAAACATATTAATAAAAAAAAAAATAAAAAATAGAAAGTCATTACCGTCTATCTGAGAGCGCTGTGACCAGACTTAAAGAACTGGTCATTACATGGCGTATTACACCATGTCATTATTTATTTAACAAAAGCTAAGCCAAAACACAGTATGAAAAATTAAGAACATATCATAACTCAGTGGCTTGTATTACAACTTTTTAATAGGTATACCCTGAAGAAACACAAACACACACACACACACACACAAAAAAACAGATCTTTGCAAAAGAAAAAAAAAATCCCAATTAAGCATCAAGAGCTGAAGGTGAACAGAGCTTATGCTGCAGTTTTATACCAGTTCTAATCCCCAAATGCATGTGTGTCATCCCTGAAATATGTACATACAGTCAAGTTTAATTATTTATTTCATGCTTGACAGAAAAAATAGTACAGTTTTACTGGTAAAATATACACAGCTTTAAGGGCCAAAATGAAAAAAATAAACTAACAAACAAAAAAACAACCAAACACTGGGCTTTTGTACCCATCACTAACGGTAAATAAAATAATTTCTCTTCCACTGAATGCATGTAAACCTTCAGTGGAAAGCAGCAGGTTGGATTTTAATAACACATATATCCTTTTACTGCTGCTGGTGCAGCAGACTTTCAGCTTCTCCTGTCAGACCCGTCAGCTGTTTTTCCCTCATCATTACTATGTGAAAGTCAAGGCCCTTTTCTTATTTTCAGATTTATTTAATACAAATATGGACAAACACAAACTACTGAAACTATTCAAATTTCCTCACTCAAGATTTACAGGTTTTTTTCTTTTTAAATACAAACCAATGTGATCTTACACAAGTCATACGGAAATTAAAATCACGTACACGTACTCTTACCTAAACCTCACCTCCATAAAACATGCTTAAAAATTCCTAAAATCTGATAGACAAAGACAGAGGTGGCATGCCATATACACATTGAATTATGAGTTTGCGTGTTAAAATATTTGTATTGTCTTGTTTCATAAATAAATTGTATCATCCGTCACATTGCATCAAGGCATGAAGTCACACAGTTCATCAGCCATCTAGGTTATACCGCGGCACCACTTCAATCAGGATGGAAACACTTGCAACATCACACGTGCTATTCACTTGCAAGAGGCTCCGTGAACAACGTGCTATAACCCGATAACAAATTTCAGGGGTTTTATTCTGAAATAAGCACAAAAAATAAAAATAAATAAGCAACAGCAGCTTTTACCTGAATTTAAAGAAACACTGAAAATGTTCAGAGAAAATGAATCTGAGATGTGTTTATATTGGTAATTGTGGCTCATTTGAAACCCCATACAACATATTTATACGTTCTGTCTGTTTGTTTTAGCGGCTACCCCGCTTGAAAAGCAAACATTTATGCGCCGCTAACGCTTAATGTGTCATAAACAGAAACATTTCTCCAGCTTCCTGTAGCTATGCCATCTGTGTGCAAGTTAAGGTCCTGACTGAATAACCGGTTTCATACATTGGCGACATGGACTCATTTCCCAATACTTTCTGTCTATATTTAGACTAGATAACTTCTTCATACAATTGATATTGGAATGATACTGTTTTCACAGATGCATATTTTATAGCATTTTTAAAAATAAATTTCTGCTTAAATTTGAACTAAAAATATCATCAGGGGTCTATAGTGAAAGTGTATAAATAGATCTAAATTAAACAAATAAAATAGATATTCTACCTATCCATTCATTGTGATAAATGATAAATGATAGTCTTGCAGCAAAAGCATGTGGTACTTTGATTTTAATGTCTTGTGACTCCCTCTCACAGCAGTAACTGTGCCCAACAGTGCTGGTAACCGCTGATCAGTCTTGCACATCAGTTTGTAGGAATTAGAGCCCATTCTTCCGAAGAAAACAGTTTTAGCTTTGGGATGTTTGTTGTTGTGTTTCTTTCACATGAACTGCTTTGCTTCAGGTCCTTCCGTAATATTTCTGTTGAATTAAACTCATAATTTTGACTCGGTCATTCCTAAACATTAACTCATCGCTCTTTGACCATTCTCTGATCGAACAGTTCATGTGCTGAGGGTCATTTTCTTTCTGGATGACCCACTTTCTCTTGACGGTAGATGCCGATACATTTGTCTTAAGATTTTTCCTGCATAATTTAGTATTCGTTGCTGTAATTTTTAACAGATTCTGTGATATACCAGTATCAATAGTTAGCGTGATAATAATAAATAATTTAACACTGATATGGTGTTTGTATGGAAGACAGAAGGTGGTTTCATTTACTTTTTGTCCAATAGTTATGCTGGATGTCTTGTCAATTTCCATTAGATGTAATCATTTTTCTTGTATTTAATTGTGGAGTTATGGTTCAGCACAAAGTCAGTCCAAACCATTACACAACCACCTCCATGTTCCCCAAATTATGGTCATATGCTGGAATCAAGTTTACCTTCAACCCAAATATAACTCTTTACAGTAAAACCTTTTCTGGTTGAAACAGTCTTATTAGTACATTAACTATATTTTTCTACAGGCCTCTAAAAGCCCAGTTCTGTTTGTGATCTTTAGCAAACAAAACTGTCCATAATAACTGCTGAGCTACATTATTGCTATCCAGTGTTGTCTCGAATCAAGACATCTGGGTGCATTGTCTTTGTGTGATGCCCCGCCCCTTTTTGGGTTAAAACATCCTATCAAATTTGAGTGGAGATAAGTTTTATAGGGGTTCAATCACGTAAACATGATAAATAAGACTATACTATTTAAGCTATAGGGATGGAAGAATTCTGTCTGCTTCCATTAAAGTAGACAAATGAGCCAACAAAATGACCAGAAGTGTCAAATTCCAAGATATAAAATAATCCTAATAAATTTCCTGGTCTACATTTCTAACATCCATTGCTTTATCTGTTTCAAAGATAAGCTTGATTGTTCTGTTATTGTTTTCTGTCCTGTGTGTCCAGTTACTGTAGATCAGGGGTGGGCAAATCCAGTCCTCGAGGGCCGCTGTCCTGCAAATCTTAGAAGTTTCCCTGCTTCAACACACCTGATTCAAATGAATGGATCATACCTGGATGACAAGGTGATGGTGATCCATTCATTTGAATCGGGTGTGTTGAAGAAAGGAATTTACTAAGACTTGTAAGACAGCGGCCCTCGAGGACTGGTATTACCCACCTCTGCTGTAGACTAATTACATCATAATGATATTGTACACTAACTAGTATCCCTCAAGGTGCTTAATAACAAGCTTTTTTTTTTCATATTCTGAACAATGGGAAGCACAACGTCTCAGTGGTTGTTGCCTGATCTCCCTGCATATATATTTGCAAAATGTGACTAGGACACTTTAATGCATGACGCAGCTTGTATTTCCAACATGGCCCAAGTAGGTTTACAGTGTTTTCACCCAAAATGGTCCTGAGACAAGAGAGTTGACATATAACTGTTTCATGTACAATGGACTCATGACATTATCATGCGTCTATATAAGGGAGGCCTTTCATTTTCTGAGACCAGTCGTTCCAAACCAGGGGTTTCTCTGTTCCAGAGGTCACCAGAAGTCACAAGATGTGCACAAGGCTGACACTGCACAGAGATGGTCATCCTCCAGGGTACACCCTGCCACTCATCCCATCACAGCTGGAAAAGGTTCCAGTCGCACTGCAAACCTGAACAAGGTCAAATGGGCATGGAAAATCAATGCCTGAGTTAATGAAAAAAATAAGACATTTACCAGATTATCAAATATTTGTTGAGACGAAGTGGTTCGAATGCTTCTGCTACTCTCAGAGAAACATTAGTTGTTGTATGATAAGAGTGCACAAACTCACACCTGGTTGGTATTTTCACACTCCTTATCCACTTTTTGGACTACTGCGAAAATATGATTATGTTTTAGGCTATGTTGAAATGAAAAATGAGGGCTCAAGAGTTTATAAAAGCACCTTTCTAATCATCCACATGTCCACTGACAGAGTTATTATGACAAAGTTTACAACATGTAAGTCAGTCTAACCGTAGAGGCCTTTCCTCATTCTGAAATCAATGTTGAAAAACAGCAAAAATGAAGGCAAAGGTACAATCAGAGTCATGAGGAACTGTCATCAGCAGAAGGTAAAACGGTTTGATGTTTGGGCCTCCAGACAGCAGCTCATCTAAAATCTTTAAATCGCTCTTGGATCTTAGACAGCCTTAGTCCTTGATATGGCATAAAACTGTGGCAACTTCTCAAAGATTCTTTGAACAACTTTTTCTGCTTCCTGAAAAAAAAAAAAGACACTTGTGTTTCCAGGAAAATGACTGCTGTTTAAAAGACCAAGGATGTTCACACCAAACAGGCTTATTGATTTCACTTTATTGTTGTTCTTGGATTGTAACCAAATAAATTAGCACTTTAATTGTTTATCCATGAAAGGCATATCCTTATATCGCCTACTATCTTCACCTTACTAAGAGGGCTTGAAGGTATTACAGTGTGTTGCCAAAAAACCTGACATTTGGACACAATACACTAATGCCTGCAAGGCATTAAAGCTTTAATGCGGTGAAACTTACAGCTTCTGTGGAGAAGGGAACATGGTTGACACATTTTCATTATTCATTATGTTGCAGCTAAAAAAAAGAAATAATTATAAAAAACTAACTAAACAGAAACATGACATCATTGTGGCCCAAACATTTTGGATGGCATCATTTTGATTTGAGATGAACAAGTTTTGAATCCATAAACTAAGATAATGAGGAACTAAAATGTCAACTACAGTCTAGAAAGATACATAATGACATGTGGACTATGGACTCAAATAACAACTCAAACAGGTATATTTTTTAAGTCATTTTTCCTTCACTGATAGTAGTTGACATTTAAGAAAAATAAATAAAGAACAATAAACCATTTGCCATTTATCCTTTTTTCTTCCGCTGTCAGTCAACCTCAAGTTTGGTTCCATGAAATACCCCAAAATCAGAAATCTGTGTGTTTTCACTAAAACATAATTACGGTTCAGTAAATACTTATTTTCACAGGTATATCCAGAATGCAACAGAAGCACAGATGTAACAAATCTGTCTCATCTTGTGTTCATCCAGAAAAGTTTACTGCCTAATAGATTTAATACCACAAGAAATAAATGCTTCACTTTCACGCCTAAACCACGGAAATAAGATGTCACATGTACTTCGTTAGCTATGACAGTAATCCATTTTTATTTTGACATTTAGAATGCAAATTAGTGATTTGTGTCTTGATATCTTGTGATTCTGAACTCCATCTTTCACATGTAGAGGTTCGGTTTCAGAAACCGTGAGATTATCCTGAGAGAAGAACTTGGATTTGGACAAAATGATAACCTCTCAGACCACACTGCGCTGTGGGTCGTGGCAAAACACCCACACAGAGGGTAAAGGCTATTCTAATTTCTACATGTCTCTAAATTCTCTGTCTGACCTGGAAATTGATCGTGAGACATGTCTGTTTTTAAAGATATATTAGGAGGAGAGAGGAGAGGAGCGCGTGCGTCATTGATGGTCACATCAACCCACTGTCTGATTTTGTCATTTTTAATTAACGATGCTCTAATCGGATCAGGAAATTCAGGTTTGACTTAAATAAAGGTTAAAGACAGAAACCGAGGATGTAGAAGATGAGAAATGAGAAGAATCTCCAATGTGACAATAACTGATAAACTACTCACTAAAGATAAATTGGGGAGGGGGGGGGCAGCATAAATTACATCTGCTATAACAGATAGATAACAGATATATAATAACAGAAGGACTCCTGCTTCTTCCAGAGCGATATCTACCTATATATATATATATATATATATATATATATATATATATATATATATATATATATATGATTTGCCACCTAACCAGTTTGCATTTATGTAAATGATTCAAAAGCATGTAATGTTGAACTGACGACAGCACATGCAGTGAGTCAGAGAAGCAGAACCTAACACACATACAGAAAGGGATGAAGGAGGCATTTAGTAAACACTTGAAGTCCCATCCGATTCCAATTTGTCAGAGAGAACTAATAAAAGTGCCACTCGCATTATTTGGGATGTAACTTGGCTCCGCCTGATGACAGTTGCTGACGATTTAACCTCAGCTGCTTCTGTAATTAACCGGTTGATTTTCAGCTGCTCTGCTGGAGCATCAATGCAAAGGCTGTGAGGCGTCTAATGAAGGCCTGTGTTTCCAGTCAGCATGAGCAGCAAGTGTTTGTTGTGCACAAATGAACAGCCAGTTCTTTGGAGTCATTAGCTGCTCTTAATAAGCACGTGTCTTGTTTCCGATTCTAACTGCAATTATCTCTGATTTAAAGGCTCTGGTAAGCCAATGGAGACAGCAGAAGGGGTGAGGATAAAGGTTGGTGAAAACATGACTCTGTTTTGAGTGATGAAGGGGGAGGGGTTAATGCAGCTGTGGCAATGATTTTCAAAATGTAAAAGAAGAAAATCATTGATAATTAAGGATATCCATTTAGTATCCATTGATACAACATCCCCCTTTTCAACCCATTTTCTTTTAATTACTCTGTTTTTTAGTCAGTTAACCAGATAAACTCAGCCTCCCACTTACGAGGAGTGTTCCTCTTTAGGGATCTGCAGTACAGCTTTGACTCAACCACTTTAGAGGAAAAGAAAATGCAGTAAAATCTGAAGCTGAGTGAAAATCACTTGCTGTTTGGCAACTGGGAGTCTCAAAGTCATTTTCTAGTTAAAATGACATGAATGACCACAGACACATGCAGGAAATGAGTCACAACCATGTGCAAAACACATTTTATTATTTCTAAATGGACTGGCGTCGGAAACAAATATTTCAAGCTATTTGTGTGATGGTCTGTTCAGGACAAGATGAAAAAGAAAGGACAAAGAACATGTTTAAAGGGATGGATTAGGACTCGTGGGTAGCAGAGACTGTGTTGAGGGTGAGTTAGAAAATAAATCTTTTGTAATGAAAAAGTAGTTGTATGCTGAATTGTGGTATTGTCACTGTATCTCCCTTTTGCTTTGCTGATTTCAGGATTTCATTTTGTTCAAAATATATTCCCTAACAAAGCATTACAACACTTCTGTATCTGTAGATATCTGTAGCTCTGTCTAAAAACGCCATCTTTAGAGGAGACTAAAGAAAGAAGTTGTTTTTATTGTTGGATAAATAAGAGCTTTTAAATAAGGTCATATCTCAGTTAAATATGGTCACGTCACATTAAAAAAAAGTTTTGAAACATAACTGATGATCATTTGTTGTTTTTGTTTTGTTTTTCTGTCTTTAGGTATATAAAAGCATATTTGTATTCATACATAAACATTGCTAAGATTATAAATAAATAGTATATATTACATGTTGCTTCATGGTATAGATGATGAAGTTGGAAAATGTACACATGGAAAATTATATGTATTTATGTTTACACGTATGTCTGCATGTGTAAAGATGTCTCCATGTGTTTGCATCTGTAAGTACAGGTGAGTGTATATATATAATGTGCATGGACACGTACGTGCATGTGTGCATGTATAGGTGTATGTATAGGCACATGTGCAGACACCTGTGTGTTTTGTGCTAGCGCGGGTGGATAAAGTGTGTACAAGCGTGCATATGTGTATATTACATTTGTATGTTGTTGATAAATTGCCATATATGAATAGGCTTGTCTATCTTATGTAATAAGTAATGCATACATGTACATTCAGAAGTCTAGAAGTCTAGCTTCTAGACATTTATGTTTTAGACCCCTCCCCCAACTCCCCTCCTCTTCTATCAATACAATCAATTGTTTACATGAACTCTCCATATGCAGGTCTACTGCTGGGTAGAAGGTGTTCATCCAGTTTTCTCTTAGTAGTTTTCTCTCCTTGCTATATATTGTCTTTTAATTTTGTCCTGTATCACAACACAATCCACTACACAACATCCCTCACACTTCTCAACCCAGCACACACCACACCCTCACTGTCGTGTCTCTTTAATTGTCTTGTGTTTAAATGTCTCACTGCTGGTGTTTTTTAGTCCTCTCTGACGTAATCACGAGTTAAGATGTTAATAAAGATTTGCTGCCAGAGAGGACTGTTGAAGAACACGTTCAGCCTTCACATTAGCACAAAAAAGTCTGCTACAAGATTAAAATGCATAAACATACTAGATGGTTTTGCTGGATGATGGCACTAACCATGAATGAAAATGCAGACAAAAAAAAAAGTTGAAGAACGTTTTGATTATTTGAATAGTTTGTTTGCAATGCACGTGGAGAGCGCTCTGCGTACTACCTGACCATACTTTAAATCAAACTGTCAGTCTTGGTTCGCCTTCATTTGTATCGGTTGTCACGGATTTGCATGGAAGCATTTTTGTTTTGTGGCACTGGTGCAGAGTATTGTGAGCGAGTCAGTGTTTTCCATTTGAACAATTTGATTTATCATATACATGACTAAGTTTATAATTTTGTTTTAAATTATGGTGTGAGACTTGTAATTCTTGAAGATGATCTGTGCATAGATAAGACAGATAAAACAGATAAAACACGGGTAAAGTTAACAGATGTAATAATGTCATGCGTCCTACTAGGTGGAGGCATCAATCAAACCAATTAATTATTTTTATTTGCTGCTTAATATTAAGGATAGAAAACACTGATGAATAAATTTGACAACACCAAAAAAAAAAAAAAAACAGGACCCTGCCCATAGCACTACACGACTTTAATTATAATTCATTTACCTTCTACCTTCCTTAATAGCTACATTGGACGGGGGTTACATATGGAGCAGTTTTCATACGCCACTCACTACAAGCCCAAGATACAAAAGCTTAACTAGAAGCACTCGGAGAGCGTAGACCTCCGACATGCGCAACAATTCCGATTTAATTTTACACCATAAATATTAGTCGTACATATAGCACTGACAATGTGTGACCGCTAAAAAAAGTACTATATCTTCCTTTATTTTGTGATGCACACAAAAATAAATAATAATGCTATAAAGATTTAATTGTTGTTTCCAAAGTCAATATATTGAAATTAAACCATCTCAATGTTTGTATAGAGATTGCGATAAAATCTGCCTTCTGGATCAGATCTGGATCAGCCTTTGAAATTTGATAGAGGTTATTGAGAAACAACATTTTTGGCCCCATTGACCACAAAGTTATTGAAGATTTGATCCAGAATCCAGGATTTCTTCCAGATCACACCCAAAATGAAATCGTTTCTTCCTTTTCACATTTCTGACAACTGAAAATTTCATCAAAATCCATCCATAACTTTTTGAGTTATCTTGAACACAGACAGAGAGACAGCAAAAACATTACCTCCTTGCCGGAGGTAATAATACTAAATACGGATTCATAGGAATGTCAGAGGTGAGAAACGCACAGTAAATAATCCTTACTGCATTAGTCATCTTCGGGATATACATTTAGGATGGTGCACCTTCTTCCCTTAATGCACAGTGTGGCGCTGTTCAGGTTGTAGAGGCTCAGTTCTGTTTAACCCAGCACTGATGCCACGTTGTCCCACTTTCATGGATGGCCTTAATCTCTGCCCTTAGCTGAGGCAGATTAATCTCTACAGTGCTGACATTATCTCCTGTTTTTACACTGTGACTCTGCACAGAGGAGGAATCTCCCCACATGCACCCTTCCCTCAGCGCCAACATCACATCTGAGTCCATGTTGATCTGCTGCCAGTGAATAACTGGAAGAATCGTTCCACCTACACACATGTGAGCTACACTTTTCTGTAACGCTATTTATTTAAGTTCAATTGTACTGCGCTGATGAGACGTTGGCATGTCATATAAACCACATAAATGTTTAGGATTAATAAAGTAAATGAAATTTACTGACAAGCCTCCATTTGTGGTAAGTAGTCCACTCTTGAATAATACCTTTTAACCTTATCTATGCTCATTGTGTTTCTCATTCATGCCACAACACACAAACACAGCATTTATAATTCTATATTCATTCAATCTTCCTTTTCTGTATTTATTCACACCAGTGAGCATATCTGGGGCAACATAAGGGTTGAAAGTCTTGTCCAAGGAAACGTCGATGCTCGGAGGGGGCGGAGATTGAATCGCCATGGCCACCCCCTCGCTTGTCTTCCACCTCCACGACACCTTGACATGTGGACTAAATATTCAAACCGCGGAGTGTGTGTCAGGCTGGCTAATTAAGGGTATTGGGTGGTAAATATTTACCACCTTGTGTGACTTGCACGGCTGGCACTGCGGCTACAAACAGTGGACGTCAGCTCCCTGCTGCTCCCTGACAAATACTTTCCATTAATTAGCTTTATAATTTATCAGCCAGGAACTGTTTGATGTACCGTGACAGAATATCATAATAATGATGGAGCACAGAGCACAGCAGCCCACTGGAAATAGTTTTTTTTTCTTTTTATTATGTATGGGTATTCTACCCCCCCCCCCCCCCCCCCCCCACACCCCCCCCCCCCCCCCCCCCCCCCCCCCCCCCACCCCTACCCTCCCTTCTTTTTTTTTCCTCTAGTGGAAATAGATGAGAAGTGATTCATAGCTGTTTTAATGTATCAAAAATGAACTTTTTTCTTTCTTTTTTACTTATTATTACTTAGTACAGGATACTTTCTTTTCTTTTTTTTGTTTTTTGTGACCTCTGCTACCAGAGAACCGGATCAATACTTGAAGCAGAGGCCATGAACTCTCCTCCTTTTTGTCTCTACTGACTGTGGGTTGCAGAACATCAGTAGCAGTTGACCTGTGCCAGCAGGTGGACAGAAATGCCTTTAGAAACAGTCCTTTTCATACACCGGTACCTCGGTTTGTCAGTTGAGACCCTATCCA
The DNA here is from genome assembly GCA_018398805.1 of Hirundichthys speculiger. Lineage (NCBI taxonomy): Eukaryota > Metazoa > Chordata > Actinopteri > Beloniformes > Exocoetidae > Hirundichthys > Hirundichthys speculiger. Next base: position 1,068,614 of record JAGFBZ010002622.1, on the reverse strand, counting down.
CATTATCGCCGAGAAGGAAAGACTTCTTTGAGTTTTGCCAGAGGCTTAAAAGGCCAGTTTATTTTGGCTTACTGCAAACTGTGCTAACATTGATTCCATTCTGAAGCAACACTGCTTTGATTCACCTCATTTTGGTCCCTCATGAAAGTTTACACTCCTTACCATCTAATGACAGATAAAATGTTTCCTTTTATGTAGCTGTTGTGGATCTTCTGGGCACGGTGACTCTTTTGTTCAGAAATTTGGGGAAAACAAGTAGCACCATCAGACTGTATGAACTGTATATGTCTGAGAAGAGTACAAGCTCTGTGGAGCTTTCAAAAAAAAAAAAAAACATTATTTATGCTTGACTTTTAAACATAACTTGTGTAGGAGAAAGCAAAAGTTTCACGATAACAGTGTCTGCAGTGCTGGTTCATGCATAACAAACATGTGGCAAAAATTGAGATTCTTGCATTCAAATTTAATCTCTATAGAGCAATATTATCAAGTTGCTTGAACAAAAAATATGTTATTTTTTTCTTTTTCCATTTCTCTTTCACACAGTTTATACAAAAAAAATGAAGAGGCCTTCTCAAATCCCTGGACTCCTTGGGGAGAAAAAAAATGCTGCCCTTGATGAAAGCAAATGGCAGAGAAAAGAGAGCTGATCTCCCGAGAACACCAGCTCTCTTTTTGTCGCCCTTTTCACCCCGTCTTTTTGAGAGGAGTGCTGGTTGCTAAGGGAGTTTGTTGACGTGAACATTTTTTATCGTCACATTCATTTCTGCTGCATGTGAGTATCTCAGCGGGTGTACTGTAAGTGCCTTAAGCAGAAGCGGATTCTTTTAGATGGCGTCTGATTTTCATTTCTATTTTTTTTATCTCCTCTGTGAGGTGGGAGAGATTCACTCGCTCACTCGCTTCCCCGAATGGACAAAGAAGGAGGCTGCTGACTTCCTTTGAGCCCCAAGCACACACCAGTTCCCCGGAGAATAGCATTGTTATATTTTGCTATGTAGATTATTCCTAAAATTCAACTTCCTGAAGTGATTAATCACATTTTAGAGTCTGTTGTCACTATGTTTTTCAGCATACATATTGGGAAGAAAACACCAGATTAAGGTCCATTACGAGTTAACTGTAGTAGTTGGTGTAAGGCATGTGGCATCAGAAATCATGAAAAGAAAATGTTAGAAAAGCCCAACGCTCTTCCTCAGATCTTGGAATGAACCAGTTAGCCATGGACCTATGGACACATAATCTGTGCCTTAAAAAGAAAACTTCTGTCCTTGATCATTGAATACTTTGGTATTTCTCTGCACGGCGTCTGGGAAGGAGTTTACTGCCTTAAAAGGCCCCAATAACAGAAACTTTCCATTACAGTGATAATTTGGTGTTCATGTTTAGCTGACAATACAGCGCCTTGTGAAAGTATTCGGCCCCCTTGAACTTTTCAACCTTTTGCCACATTTCAGACTTCAAACATAAAGATATAAAATCTCAATTTCTTGTCAAGAATCAACAACAGGTGGGACACAATTGTGAAGTGGAACGAAATTTATTGGACATTTTAAACTTTTTTTTAACAAATAAAAAACTGAATAGTGGGGCGTGTAATATTATTGGGCCCCTTTACTTTCAGAGCAGCAAACTGAGTCCAGAAGTTCAGTGAGGATCTCTGAATGATCCAATGTTGTCCTGAATGACTGATGATGATCAATAGATCCACCTGTGTGTAATCAAGTCTCTGTATAAATGCACCTGCTCTGTGATAGTCTCAGGGTTCCGGTTAAAGCTCAGAGAGCTGAAGACCAAGGAACACACAAGGCAGGTCCCAGATACTGTTGTGGAGAAATTTAAAGCTGGATGTGGATACAAAAAGATTTCCCAAGCTTTAAACATCTCAAGGAGCTCTGAGCAAGCAGTCATATTGAAATGGAAGGAGTATCAGACCACCGCAAATCTACCAATGGTTCACAAATAAACGGATCCAGGTGTTAGAACGGCCAAGTCAAAGTCCAGACCTGAATCCAGTCCAGAATCTGTGGAAAGAGCTGAACACTGCTGTTCACAAACGCTCTCCATCCAACCTCACTGAGCTCCAGCTGTTTTACAGGACGAATGGACAAGAATTTAGTCTCTGGATGTGTTAAACTGATAGAGACAAACCCCAAGAGACCTGCAGCTGGAACTGCAGCAGAAGGTGGCGCTACAGAGTATTAATGCAAGGGGGCTGAATAATATTACACACCCCACTTTTCAGTTTTTCATTTGTTAAAAAAGTTTAAAATATTCAATAAATTTCATTCCACTTCATGATTGTGTCCCACTTGTTGATTCTTGACAAGAAATTGAAATTTTATATCTTCATGTTTGAAGCCTGAAATGTGGCAAAAAGGTTGAAAAGTTTATACCAAATACTTTTGCAAGGCTCCGTATTTGCATTCTACAAGCCCACTTTCCTCTCTTCCCAAATAAATTAAACAGCTATCTTTGTTACTTTGCTCTTGAATGCACTTGTAGTTTGCTTATTTACAATTTAATCCGGAATATACGTCGCCCTTCTGAGGGACTTCTCCCTCAACCACATACATTACATCGGCGGAACGTTTCTCTAGCAGTCAGATTATACCGCAGCTGAAATGATTACGCTGGTTGTGCTTGGCTTGTCCATGAATTTGTGCAGGTCCTGAAGGGGCCCTGAGGGGAAAGAAGCATTTGTTTTGATGCCGAGCTAAAATAGATAAATAAAAAATAACATTCTTTCTCCAGAATGACTTACCCACTTCATTTTTTTTTCAAAACCGTTTGTAAAATGCAGTGCCCCAGCTGTACTTGTCTGCATCACATGCCCTTGAAGATTATGGCCGTGGGGTCTACCTGGAGGAGGAGGCAGGCTGTACTCCAAACATCTGCCCTGAAGCGTGCTGTCCAGTAAACAACAAATAACATATGTAATACGCTAGATCGCAAGACTAAATTTTCATTTTTTGTTGGTGCCAAAACAGGGCCGTCGTATTTGCATAGAACTTCCGTGGCAACCCAATCAGAGGCAGACATGGGCATGCTCATCGCATTGCTTAATTCTCATGAATTAGATCTTTTGTAATACTTCAAAAATGATTTTAGGTAACTGAAAGCTACTGTTTTACTCTTAAATCTGGATCCCACTGAACACGGACGCACCGCAGAACAGCTGTACCATGCCAGCCGCCGTTCTAGTCAATAAAAGGGATCCCGCTAGAAGGACCATGACATGATTTAGACGCATCCCAGACACGACTGTTCTCTGTATGTCCATATTGGCTAAGCTGTATCAGTTTCCACATGGTAGATCAAGTCGACAGGAAGTCTGATACACAAGAACGGTATCAAGAATCTGGTCAATTTTCAAAATAAAACCCCACTCGCAGGCTCTGACTCATACAGGGACATTACGTTAGCGTGCGGAAACCGTGAGTGTTCAATTCAGAGGGTTTCAGAAGAGATTTCAACCACTGTGAGGATAGTTTTCAAACTCACAAAGCACATGTTATTTAACACCAACAACCCTTTTTTTTGATAGCAGAAAGGACAGAACACAGCGAGAAATGGTCTATGACCAAGCAGGTTACCACAAGATTCTTGGGTGATCTCAAAACCTTCAGGTCAACTCACAAATTCAGAGGAACAAGTGGAGCTCGAAAACGCTGAGGACGGAGCGAAGCAACAAGGAAAGCTAACCGCGGCGCTTTGGCGCCTTACTACAGTATCCTAGAAATGATACTGTTTCATTTTGAATTACAAAAAAATAATACTTTTGCCATTTTAAATTAGTTGTTACCATCAAGTACATGTCTAAACCTTCTACTGTCATGTACCGGGAGAATGCTGCTCTGTTTTCTGATCAAGAGTACAGATGACTTTATCTCATCACTATATCCTTTAAGGATTTATGTATGGTCTAGAGCAGTGGTGCGCAAGCTGTGGTACACAAACTCACGTACCACCAGTGGTACGCGAGAGCTCTCTGGTGGTACAAGGGGGAACATCATGACTTTCCACATTTTTTCCACATTTTCACTTTAAAAAAAAATCTGAAACATACAATGCATTATAAATACGTTTCAAACAAAATGCGTAACTTCATATATTAAAAACTGTCTTATAAAATGTATTTGTTGCATATTCAGTTGCAGTGCAGTAACAACTTTTGAGTGTTTATTTTGCTTTGTATAAGAGTATGAGTATGTGAGAATTGTTGGACAGAGTTGTAAATGTCTGATTCAGTAAAGTAACCAGTTCAGGTAAAAAATAACCACAATAAGGAATAAACATCTCTCCTGTGAATTTAAAGCTAATTGAGAAGGCATATATGGCTATATTTTAAAGTTGGTCATCATGGTGGTACTCAGAGAGCTGAACAGTTTCTCAGGTGGTACGCAGTATTAAAAGTTTGGTCTAGAGAAATCCTACATTCTACTAGTTTGTAGCCTCACAGAGCAAATACAGAAGTATGTATTTTATGACGTCCTTTACCATGTCTGATTGAAAGTGGCATGGCTTTTGGACACATGATTTAATCCAAATTAGGCATCCAAACTTGACACTTTCATTGGCCAGTCAACAAAAACTGTAATGAGTTTTGACTGATCACGACAGACTTACAACTCCATCTCAGTTATAATCACTTCACCCAAAATGATTACTATAAGATGCACGTTAGCAGCAATTTGTGGTGATTTACAGTTGGTTGTTTGGTTCTGTTCAGGTAACTTCCATCTGCCAACAGGGAATGACTGAGGCGGGAAGAGCAGCAGCAAAAGGCTCCTAGAATACAGAGCAGAGCAGCACTGATAGCAGACGTGGCACTGATTAAGTCAGACAGTTTAAAGAGAAGGAGTTGTGATGGAGGCGGGTTGTAAAGCAGCTTACGAAGGAAGCGGCCCAGATATGCAGGTTAAAAACAGTTGAAACGGACTGATTTACCAAACGGATGTCTGGAAGGGAAACAGCTGATGGAGGCTGGTGTGAAAACAAGCTGGAGATCTAATAAACTGATGACATGGCCAACATGAACTGATGCTTGTTTCGTTTTTGGAACACACCACTTCAGACTGCACTTTTCAGTTGGACCTAAGAATTAAGATTTGTGTGTGTGTATCAACGTTTTAAAGGTATTTTCTTTACATTACATATGGGGAATCAGTATCTCTTAAAACATGTGTTTAACAGTTTAAATTCAAGCTAACAGGAGCTACATAGTACCGTGAAAATGGTACCCTCTCGGTGCCGGCAACAGATGAAACCAGGGACTTTGAAAGATAGGTAAACTTCTGGTTTTAAACACGTCAACTCAAAACTCCCACCGATTCAGGAGGCGCTGATTTTACGTGCGGGAAACGACAAAATGAGGAAGATTGTCAGCGTGCTGAACCTCACATGAAATTCCTGGCAATGTTCCCCTCATTTTGGCAAGAAAAAGATCAACACTGAGAGCAAGACGAGGGGCGAGCCCGTCTACCTGCAACGTGTGGAGGAAGCTATGGCACAGAAAAGGCACAGGTCTGCAAAGACCCGGAAGTGTTGTTCTGCTCCCTCACACGTTATATTCTGTGGTACTAGAATGCAAGTAAATTTAATTTAATCAAATCGATGAAATCATCATCATTAAAATTATTTTTGATTTGCACAGGTTTAAATTACTCCCAAGTTATACAGTTTTGCTTGTCATCTGTAATCAAAGGAATATTATGTATATCCATTAGCTTCAGCTTAGTCCATAGTCAGGTCACGGGGTGGGGGGCTCCCAGGCCAGTCGAGAGATATAGGGCCCAATCTTCCGCCAGATCTCCAAAAGCCGCTATTAAGGGATAGCAGGTAGCGGGAGTGGCGCTACATTATGCATAGGAGTGGTTAGGGCGTTCCACCTGTTAAACTAATCAGTGCGTCAGTAGCCATTGCCTTTAAGAGCAGGTTGCGCAAACCGCTCCCCGCAAACCAAAGTGAACAACCAAAGTGAGTAAGGGAGTCGGCATAATGGGTAGAGGCTTTAGTGAGAGGAAGATTGCATTAGCTCTTAGCAGAGGTTCCTATACCTGCAGTTTGTGGGTAGTGGCTAGCGGTAAGTGTATGATCTGGGACATAATCTCTTCAGCATGTCCCGGGTCTACCTCGTGGTTGGACATGACCGAAACCACGGCATGGTGTCAGGAGGGCATCCTTACCAGATGCCTGAACCACTGAACCATCTCAACTGGCTCCTCTTGATGTGGAGGAGCAGCGGCTCTACTCTGAGTCTCCCCCGAATGACTGAACCTCTCAGCCTTTTTCTAAGAGAGAGTCTCTCTCTCTTCATAACAACAGACCAGCCAGGATATATATATATATATATATATATATATATAGATATAATATATATATATATATATAATATATAATATTGTCAAGTGACCCAGGTGAAGTTGGAATTATCCCAGCTTTGTTGATGAGATTTTACTGATATAATGTAGTGGATTAACAGAAGAGTGGTAATTAATGTGATTTGTAATCACATTATTCAATGATCAGAAAGATGTATTATTGAATCTATGATTTATTTCTCGTTGGATCAAGAGACTGTGAGTCTGTGCTGTCAGCGGCTGAGGTAAGCTGCCGTGGGTCACTGTGTACCCAGGGGAATAAAAACAACGGCTATGTTTATCAAAACAGGAGAAGAGATCATGCAGTAGCGGGTGATGTAATGTAAAACAACCCATATGTTTATCAAAACAGGTGTAGAGATGAGATGAGAACTGAATAAATATTATATGGGGTTTATAAGGTAAAAGTCCCAAAGAAATGAATAATTAGCCATGAGGATACTGCTAAAATAGAGGGGAAATAAATTGAACGAATTATGAATTAAGGTTTTGATAAATTAGGCTACTTGTTGATTAACTGGTTATCCCAAACAACTCTGCAGGCAGAGCTACGGAGTCATAACAGAAGCAGGAGAGAGTGCGTAAGTGTAAACATAAGTTACTTCACACATACACAACACTGGGGCCAGGTGTCTGGGTCAAATGGCGATAAGGGTGGCAGCTCAGAGTGGCCTTGGCGAAGTGGCAGAGTGGAGGGCTGCAGACGGCAGATCATTTACTGAATTCTGTTATTAAACACGAACCAATCAATCAATCAGTTAATGTAACGTTGGAACATACATTGATAAGTAGATCGTTAGAAAAAGGGTTAGCGTTAGCTGATAAGCTTTAGCTTAACGGGCTGTATAGCCACGTAAACAAGGTAACCTTGGATTGGTGGTGCCATGATGTCATGATGATTAAGGTGAACGCCCCAGCCAAATCTGTAAACATATGAAGTCATTGTGGGACGTGGCCTGTGAGTTATGCATGATGTAAAGGACGGATTATGTAAAATTATGCACGCCTCTGTATATGTGAATAACCAATCAGAAGTGTCATGTGAGTTTGAGGGAAATTATGTATGCATATGCAAAGGTGAGAGAACCAATCAACAGTTCGGGGCTGGGGGGCAGCTGGCTGGACGAGAGAAGGAGATAGAGAGAGAGAGAGAGCGCGCATAAAAAGAGAAGGCAGAGGGACTCTGTGTGGATTCCTGGAGCGACTTCAGACGAAGGAGGACTAGCTGGGACCTGGACGAGCAACCCCCATCTGGAGGATTAACTGGAAGGAATTACTTCAAGAAAAGAAGACAGAAAGAGGCTTGGAACAGGATCACGAATTTTTCCCAATTCTTGAAGGAATAATTGGAGCCTTTTTGGTTAGCCTAGCTCACCGCTAGCAAGGAGGAGGGGCCGAATCAGCATACCTGCAGGCCTGATCGTTTGAGCTCTCTCTCTCTCTCTCCTGCCCAGCGGCCTTGAAAACGCAAAGGTGCACATTGCGTACTCAGCCTGTCCTTGAACCAACCAGATGAACTGATCAGTAAGCCACAGCTTTAATTTGCCTTTTTTAAGTAGAATTAGAAATTGTATATAACCAATCAATGCTGTTGCTTAACCTTGCTAATCTGCTTTAATAAATATAAAAACTATCATAAGACGTCGTTGTGGACATTACATCTGTATTCAGAATTTTTGAAGACTTGTTTATGCCTCTGCACTAACACACAGGTTCTTATGGGTTATTTTTAGTCACAATTATGTTGTCAAATTGTCCCTGGGGCTTGCTGTCCGAGCCCACCTAAAGTTTTCCTAGCCTGTAACAAGAGCCCAGATCGTGAGAGGAGAGCTGCCCGCTTTAACAGACGTGACCGATAGCTGGACTTCGAGCCACCCGGCTATTCCTCTGAGGACAGTTATTGGAGTGAGCGGGGACATACGTTTGGAAGTAGTAGGCAGTGAGAGCTAGGCGTATCTCTCGACACCAGCTTAAATAAGTTGAGGAAATCTAGTGAGGAACCTCTCCTAGACCGCAACTTCTTACCCGTAGGATGGAGAGCTGGTCCCGGTGATAGACTCTGCTAGTCAGAGACTGAACCAGAACTGGGGGATCTTACTATATATATATATATATATATATATATATATATATATATATATATATATATATATATATATATACATATCTCAGAGTCTAGTTGTCTAGTTGTTATTCAGTTAAAAAGTAGATAGCTAATTTATTCCCACCTTATAGTTCGCTGGTGTTATGTTTTAAGCCACCTTGAAAATCGGTTAATAGATGTCTTGCAGTGGCATAGAAATCTAATCTGAATAAGCTGTTTTTTCTTTTTCCTTTTTCTTTTTGTGTCTGCTTTTCCTTCACAGCTAATTCATTTTCAACTTAGCAAAATAACAGCATGGTGTATGATTCATAGCAAAAGGATAAACTCAGGCATTGAAAGCACAGTGGGCCACACATACTGTTTTGCATTTAGAAGTAGTCACATTTTGGAGACTACGACAATATTTGACCATTTTCATTTGCATTTCTCTTATTCGATCACAGGATTTTGTGGATAACAGGATCACATCAAATAAAAAAGCCTATTTTCCTCACAGAGAAGTATGCAGGAAGACCTGTTCTATCTGAATTGACTAGAATTGCTTTCACACCTTCCCACGCTGTAGCATTTGCATCATTTTTTTGGATGATGCACAAGAAAACTGCTTTTTTTTGTTCATTTTTTTTTCCATTTCTCTGTTATTGATTATGCATGCAGCAGCTGAAAAACCCAGAAACTGAATATGATGTTCAAAATATTCCAGCATTTATATAATTGCAAGTTTCCTAGTTGTAGTTAACAGAGTAAATGTCAAAATGGAGAATTCATGGTGAATGTCAAAGTTTCTGATTGTAGGAGGGAAGGATTTTTACAATTGTTTCATTATTTCTTTGAATAGATTATCAAAGAATATGTCATGGAAAGGGTTACATATATATATATATATATATATATATATATATATATATATATATATATATATATATATATATATATATATATATATATATATATATATATATTAGGGATGCAACGGTACTCTGTAAAATACAGAACTGTTCGGTCCGACCTGCACGGGACAATACATTTTTATGTCCAGCTGTATTTATGTTCCAATAACTTTGCATTGGACTTGCACGTGAGCGTGCATCCTTTTTAGGCAACAGGCCACCACTGCATGTCAATGTCCACTCGCCTATCACATCCACAGCCGATCACACTTTGGCCGGTTGGCTGCAGGTCATAGACGCAGAAAAAAAAAAACAAGCAGGCATGGCCAGCGGTAGCAGAGAAATTGGAAAACTTTTTCCCAATTCCCACATCCACCACAACTGCTGACCAGACATCCTCTGACCTCAAGAGAATAAAAACGTATAGAAGTAATAGGTTGATGCGTAATCGAGAGGTAGAGCCGTTTGTGCACGTCCACATGTGACCAGGTGGACGCACATTTATGCCATTTGGACGCGCTCTTTTAAGAGTTGCGCTTTCCGCAAACTCGGTATCTTGTGATCGCGGGTTTAGGGTAGCTGGTGGTCTGAAACTGTACCGAATCTGTACTGAAACCATGACACAAAAACGATGGTACGGACCGTACCGTGAGCCACCTGTACCGTTGCACCCCTGATATATACATATACATATATGTATATATACACAGTGGAGGAAATAAGTATTTGATCCCCCGCTCATACTAAGAAATAAATGAACAGTCTCAGACTTCTATGGCAGCTTTATTTTAACAGTTATAGATAGAATATTGAAAAAAAAATAGAGAAATGAAAAATAAAAATTAATTTGCAAGTCATTGAGGGAAATAAGTATTTGATCTCCTAGCAAAACATGATCTAATACTTGGTGGCAAAACCCTTGTTGGCAGCACAGCTGTCAGACGTTTCTTGTAGTTGCTTACTAGGTTTAAACACATCAGGAGTAATTTTCATTCCCTCCTCTCTGCAGATCATCTCCAAATCCTGAAGGTTTTGAGGCTTGTGCTTGGAAACTCTCAGCTTCAGTTCTCTCCATAGATGTTTAATAGGATTAAGGTCAGGAGACTGGCTAGGCCATTCCATGACCTTGATGTGCTTCTTATGGAGCCACTCCTTTGTTTCCTTGGCTGGATGTTTTGGGTCGTTGTCATGCTGGAAGACCCATCCACGACCCATTTTCAATGTCCTTGTGGAGGCAAGGAGGTTGTCACCCAAGATTCTTTCTCTTCCTCCAAATGGTGCAGACAAAATCCGTCCACAGATCCGCAAGCCATCCTCCTTTGCTACATAGATGTAGGATGTGTGACACATAAACATAGACACAAGGTGAAGAAAAAAAAAACTTCCCACACTGTTCTTCCAGCCTAGAAGCAGTCCAGTTAAACCCTGAACTGGGTTTTGAAAGGAAATCATTTACATCTATGGCAAATGCTTTTTGTAGTTTCTTTACATTAAACATGCTTCAATGTTTGTTGTTATCAACTGGTCAGCAACGGTTCAGCCCAGGTAAAAAACATGGCGCACAGTCAGGTCTGAAAATAGCTGTGAATGCACTCAAGATACACTGAAATCCATCTGGGAAATGAAATATGATCACAAATAGTCATGTGAAACCACTTGGATGCTGGCAGTCTTTGATCCGTTCACTTGTGGTTGGATCGCTCAATAGGCATGTAATTGCAAGGCTGCCTGTTTCAAATGACCACTTAGAGTCAAATGCCAAAACAACTGCTGGCTTTTATTATTTTTGAAAAATCACTAAAAGGGCTAAGGACAAGTGATAGCTCTCATGCGGTGTGTTTTGTGTGTGTGTCTGTCCAATGACCAATATGCAATATCATTTTAAACTATCCCTCACCGGCGTCAGAGCGTATGAAGACACTTGTCCCCCCAGAGGAGCTCCCACCTTTCCTTTCCTGTGTGGGAGTGAATCAAAACACAGCTGAAGGACACCATCCCAATTTTGCCCCCCTGCCACCAGACCATTGCTGTCACTGGGCTGAGAGATAACTGGCTTACCTAACCTGTCCTTTATGTGAATGTCAAAGTGTTTATGCAGGGGCAGTGACACACCAGCGTGATCCACTGCTACCTGTAACCAACACTCCCAGAGGTGAGTCGGTCCAGAAGAGGTGGCGCTAATACTCACCACCTACCTAATCATCGTTTCACTGCCAGCGTACATGCGTAGAACAAAAAGAAAAAAAAAAAAGAAGAGTTAAAGGTTTCTCCCTTCACCGACGGTTATAATGCACTTGTTTTTGTCCCTGGTTACACTTCCTGGAACTTTAAGCACTTCATTCTCCAGATGGCGCGGCGAGAGACTGAAACACTCATCCTTCACAGCCCCCTCTCGCGTCAAGATCGGACTGTTGACGTTGACTCGGCTTGCTCTTTGAGCAGTGACATTGTATGTATCATCTTCATCTAAATTCCTCCGTACAGCCAAGTCAGTCACCAGAGATGAAGTCAGACTTCAGTGGATGAAATTAACTGCTTCACCTCTGCAAAGCCAGCTGACAATAAATTATACTGGAAATGACTGCGCACATACATCAAGTTCATATCACCAGAGGTTAGTCTGTCACACTTAATGAGACGGTTCAGTGGGAAGAGAACGCAATGTCACAGCAGTGCTGAAGATGTGGCATTAATATCACTGCCAGTTGTGAAAGTATGCGTCAATTGACTCTTTCAAAAGACACAATGGATATTTGGCTTTTTGCCTCCAGGTATATAAGTGCTAATCAATATTCTGTTCTTTCTTAAGAGATAGAATAACAGAGGACGTGACAAACACCTTATTCCACTCGAATCTTTGCGATAACAGCAGATTCGGCTAAATTTCACCTCACTTTATGATAATTCGAGCTTTACCTCTGTCACTTTGAGCATCACAATTGTCCTCCAAGTGAAAGAAAAATAAATCCATGTCACGAGGCCACACCGGCATCTCTATCCATGCTCACAACATGCTGCCAGGGATGAATGGCAATGCAAACAGGAGCACCCACACACCAGTGCAGCTGGTTCACATCAGCCCAGTATCGATTAAGGTTTGGATAATGCGCCTGCCCACAGAGTCGTTTCACCAGTTTTCAGGCAGCCTGGAGTGACGGTCGAGCGAGAGAGTAGAGGGAGACACACAGATTATAACAGTGTATTGAGTCATCCAGGAGAAGCAGAGTTCACTGCTGGTAAATGAAACTGGAAAATCCCCTGGCGTTAGCTGACCCCTGTGTCTGGCGATAAAAAATTGAAGATGCGGTTACTCCAGGTCATTTCTTAAGTATGCATGAATCTATATTCCCTCTGACTATAAAACAGTGGTGAGGAGGTTCAGGGTTTTCATCCGTCCGTGATGAAACGCGCAGAAACTCACCTCAAGATCCCGTATATACTAGAGCTGAGCGATTTTATCGATTCTGCGATATATATATCGATATTTTATTGAGTATCGATTTTTCAGCTGCGGGTATCGATAGTCTAAGCTTCATTCAAAACCCCTGTGTCCCACCTTTAAAAGCTTGCAAGCAATAATTTGCACTGTTTAAATAAATGAAACTATTTTCCTCAACAAATCTTTTATTCATTTTGTCCAGCATTTGCAAGCTGCCTGTCAGCCATATAATGTGTAATTGATGCTTTCAGTTCAATTAATTCAAATAAAGTCATTGGAACACTCACAAGATGTCACCAAAATCCCTTTGTCCCTTTAAAATCTTTCGGAAAATTATGTCAATGTTTTGTAAGATGAATATTGATATATATCGTTTTGTGAGCCGAATATCGTGTATCGTATCGTATCGCTGGATTTGTGTATCGCTACAGCCCTAGTATATACCTGTAAAGTGTACACATATATCACATGTGCACAATATATAAATGTTTCTTTTATCACAGAAGATTACAGGAAGCAGCAGAACTGGGTGGTAACCCAAACCCAAGGTAAATGGCATCTTTCGTTTTGAGAGCCCACCTTGAAGTAATCCTGTTTAAGGGTTTAGCTACACTATGCACCACAGCACTGACTCAAACTAATCCACACCACACCCACACGGCTCTCGTTCATGTGTGCAAATACACATTCACGTACACATGCAGCTACACTTTCATGAAATCGCTCACTCACACAGACGGACGCACAAACAGGTGCAAATTGTCTTACGTAAGCACGGCTCCAGATCTATTTCTTTGCGAAAATGCAATTTCAATTTCTTTGTCAGTGAAAAAATAAAATAAAAGGTCATTCTTTTTTGTCATAATACACCCAATAGCATCTTCTAAACTTCACTTGTGAAATATTCTGTACCACATTTCATCACAAACAAACTTCTCCTGGACATTGCAAGAATATCAATCATCACCAAATATCCGTTCTGTAGTCTTTATTTTTTTCTCTCGCGTGAATATTCAGCAGATGAGCATTAGATGCATCGCCCCCCGGAGCGAGCTGGAGATTATAGGACTGTCTACGTGAGAGAGAAATGAATGAAAAAGCAGTGTGACCGTCTCTGGGGCTGTGCAGCCCACCGTCGGCACCAGCGTGGCCTCGGGGTGAGACGGATGAGAGCCACAGACTTGGGGAGTGAAGAAGAACCTAACATGCACTAAGTAAATACTCAAGGTTGGGGTTTATACCATCCCTTAAACACATTTCATTTGAATATGCTATCAGGGGTGATAAAAGCCTTCCTCTGACCACTGCTGAAGAAGGTTTTTTTTCACATCAGTGATATACACATTAAAGTCTGGACTTAACATTAAAGAATAAATAAATAAATAAAGAGTAATGATTAGTTAATTTTCACATATAACATCAAAACAGAATACTCAGTGAGCTCTAAAGAGATTTTATAATAGGTTATTAGCATCATCAGTTTATCTGTATGTCCTTTTGAATCCTTCTTTGCCCCCCCCCCACCCCCCCCCCTCCCTCCCGAGACATGAAGCTTCAGGGTTTGGCATTTTAACACAGCCCCTCGAAGTCACTGACTAATTAGTTCCCGAGGATGGAGCAATCCATCTTCCTTGGGAAGTGATATGTCCACTCCTGCAGCTGTGGTCAGCGAGCTTCAAATTAAAATGTCTCAAACCCGAGAGAGAGAGGCTAAAGAAGAACTATGGCCGCAGGCAGCAGTGATCGGGGTCCAAGCAGATTGTGAGCTATTTGGATTTGTTGACCTCTGTGCACACTCGAAGCCGTAGCGCTTGCATAAATTGCCGAATGTTTGGCAACAATTTTGAAACATCCTTAAAATAGATGGCTTCTTGGCGGTATCTCCTTGGAGCCGCGGCTTAGGCAGTGACATTGCATAGTGAGAATCAAGACTTTTGTTTTTTTCCCCCCCATTTGTTCATAAAAGTTTCAGATCAGTCAAAATGTTTGCATAAAAAAATAAAAGCAGAACAATTTCAGAATTCCAATTTTCTATATGTCGCCAAATATTTTCCGCATGATTTGATCAAACTTTTGGGGAAATTACACGTGGAGTTTAACCAATACTGTGCATCAACGGACCCATGACCCTCGATTAGTCCAGAACAAATATATTCATGTCGGCAATAAGGGGTGACTTGTAAAATCTAAATGTACTGATGAGTGTTATATTTTCTTTGAACTTTCAGACCAGTTTAGATACTCTACAGTGATTCCCCTGGTGGGCTGTCGATATACTGCAGGTGGGCTGTTCGAGGTTGTTTAAAAAAAAATTTTTAAATGTCAATTTTAAAAAAAATACATTTTTAATTACTGTAAAGTATTTATTACGTGTTTAAAAAATATTTAGAAATAATAAAACAAACAAAATAAGTGTTATTCTACTGCCATCTTACAAAACAAAACATTACATTAATACATTAATAAAGGAATGTAGCTTTTAGTCCTGTATGTTGATCACAGTTTAAGGTTTGCATGGCCCGCAGATATTCTTCACATTTTAAATGGGCCTAGTTATTCTGAAGTTTGGAAATGGCTGCTCTGGAATATTCTAAGGTATCTCTGCAATATATTGCAGAGGTAGTTTAGAAGTTTAGAAGTTTAGAAGTTTTATTCACAATATATTGCAGAGCAAACTTCTAGAGCAAACTATAGCTTGCACAGCAGTTTTTGATAAAAAGATAAGAGGCTTTCAAACCCACCAAGCACAAAATAAATAATAATAATAATAAACAATAATTAAACAGGGCTCATTAAAAACATGTGCCTCAAACTCAAAAATCCATTAAAGTAAAAAAAAGACTGGTCTTTCATTATTTTTCTATTTATTTTCTTGTTTAAAATGTTCTAAAAAGGTTTTTGGCTGGTGTTCTGACTGAAAGCACAGAACTCAAATTGAAATCAATCTGTAATTGGCATGAATCATCAGAAACTACAGTCTAATAAAGGTCTGGCTGCAAGGAGGCTGTTCTCTAAAAGAAAACTCTGAGATGGACATTTAGTTTGGATTAATCACATTGTAATTGTGCACAGTTGTGTGCGAAAATAACAAGTCGTGTTTGTCTGAGGTCAGTTCAGTTTCTCACGACCAGAAAACACAAATGGCTAGTAGAAAGTGCTCACCTTGTTGTGTATTTGGATGTTTATGATTATTAATTTCACAAAGGCTTTTTTAGAATGACAGCTTAGCCAGGGACAGTTAAAAAAAAAATAATGTCTTCATTATCCTTGTTGTGAAGATATTCATAATGAACTTAATTTTTAACATTATAGAGTGAAAATTAAGTAAAAACAAGTTGTTAAAGTACGTTTAGTTTTATAAGAAGTATTTGTGGTTGTCTGTTAACATTACAATGCATTGTTGTAATCCTATGTTTTTAATTCCAAAAACATACTTATGATAATGATGATAATAATAATAATAATAATAATAGGGCAGCACAGTGTCTTGGTGGTCAGCACTGTTGGCTCACAGCTAGAAGGTTCCTGGTTTGAACCTCAGCAGGTCTTTTTGTGTGGAGTTTTTATGTTCCTCCTGTGCTTGTGTGGGTTTCCTCCAGGTACTCCAGCTTCCTCCCACATGTCCAAAGACATGGATGTCAGGTTAATTGGTGGTTCTAAATCGCCCGTAGGAGTGATTGTGAGTGTGTGTGGTTATTTGTGTATATGTGGTCCTGTGATGGACTGGCGACCTGTCCAGGGTGTACACCTGCCTTTAACCTGAAGAGAGCTGGGATAGACTCCAGCAGATCTCCGTGACCCTGTAGAGGATTAGGCAGGTTTAGATAATGGATGGATGGATGGATGGAATAATAATAATAATAATAATAATAATAACTAGAAAAGCACTCAGAGAGCGCAGACCTCCGCCAAGTGCAACAATTCCCCCATGTACCGATTTACAGATTGCGATAAAATCCGCCTTCTGGATCAGATCCAGATCAGCCAGTTCTCACTGTCAATCCCGTCAGTAAAATTTCATGAGTTTTGGGCCATAATTAACAGAGATATTAAGAAAAAAAAATTCTGCCCCATTGACTACAATGTTATTGAAAATTTGAAAGTGATCCAGAATCCAGGATTTCTTCCGGATCACACCCAAAATGAAACCAGTTCTTCCTTTTCACATTTTTGACAACTCCTGAAAATTTCATCAAAATCCATCCATAACTTTTTGAGTTATCTTGAACACAGACAGACAAACAGACAGACAGATAAATGCCGGCAAAAACATAACTTCCTTGGCGAAGGTAAAAATAATAATAATAATAAAAATATTAATAACAATACATAAAATAATAACAGTAATAATAATAATAATAATAATAAGAAGAAGAAGAAGAATAAATCATCTGATCATAGTGGATTTTAGTATTAAGCAAAGAAAATATTAAATGAATAACACATTTTTCACTATCTCATTATTTATTTAGGAAAAAAATTAAGCGAAAAAAAGTACTATGACTAAATAGGTTGTAATGCACCTTTAGCAGTAGTGACTTGAATAAATTGTTGCCTGTATGACTTAGTCTCAGTCTCTGACATCATTGTGGAGGAAATTTCTGGCCCATTTATCTTTACAGCATTGCTTGACCTCATTGCTTTACCTCATGATTCTTTTCCTTCTGCACAGCTCTCTTAAGAATCAACCACATGATTTCAGATGGGTTCAGGACCTCATAGGTCTTTCCAAATCAATGTTTTTTGTTTTTTTTTCAGCCACTCTAATGTGTATTTGCTAATGTGTTTTGAATCATTGTCCTGTTGCATATTTTAACTCCAACCAAGCTTAAGCTTTGTATACTCCGGTACACAGAGGCCTTCGTGGTTTCTTCAATGACTCAAAGTTGTCCAAGTCTTGTGGCTGTAAAACAACGTGTTTGGCTGAAAGGATGAGTATGAGGTATTTCTGCTGGAAAGCTGTGTTTGGTTTTTACCAGGCTTGGTCCTGGGCATTAAAGCAAAACAATCCCAAAAACACAAGTTTTGTTCACCTTAGTTATACTTTTGTGATCCTTTTAGTCTTTTCTAACTGTGACTTCATCATTTAACATGCTCAGAGAGGCCGGACAGGGTTTGAGTTGTACTTGATGGGCTTTTTTGTATTTCTCTGAGCATTAAAAAGTTCTGACCTGGTTGGAGTAAAGTTTTGCTGGGGTGTCCACATCTAAGAAGACTGGAGAATGGCTTAAATGTTTACCAATTGTGAATAATCTTCCTCACTTTAGAACATTGAACTTCATATACATAAACACTTCATACGTATTTCATAACCCTTTTCTGATTCTTGTTCATTGCTGCAGACCACAAGGACCTGGTGGCAGTTGTGTCTGAAAGGGACCTGCAGCAGATGAGGCTCTGCCAAAGTGCAGTGATATTGACACGGTCTAGAGACTTCTTTTAGAAGGACTGGTGGGGGAAGTGATAAGCTTTTGATCCCTGCAACATGCAGTCAGCGTGTTTGTATTTTAATCAGTAATCTAATCAAGATCCAGATTAGTTCATTTTTCATGAATCCTGCTGTCTTCCTTCCAAGCCTCCGTGCCCACGTAGATGCAAGTGGTACAAGCTTTCTCCTGCTTCTGCTTGCAACCAGCCTGTTACAGCAAGAAACATTGGATCCTGGGACGACGCCTTGCCTCAGACGTCCAGAACCCAACAAACTTCTACAACATGGGGCCTCGACAGCAAGACTAGACCCCCCGATGTAACTATGCTGTCTGTCCATGTGATTTCTGCTTGGTTTTAAGATTAGTTGAAATGATCTTAAGAGAAACCTAATTTCTTTAGTTGATTAAGTTCCTAAATTTCTGTTTTAGATCTATGCTTGTATCAATGTCTTCGCTTCTGAATTTCAGCTGAGTACACATTACTTTTCTGCAGGATTTATATTTTCAGAGTACTTAATTTTATTGTTTCTTTAATTTTGATTTATTTCAGCTCCATCAGTGTTCTTAGTCCACTTAAGTTTATTATTTTACCATCATATAATCCCTTTCCCTATTCCATAAATAATATTCACCTATTAAATGTTTGAATATATTACATGCTTTTAATAAAGTTCACAACTCAGAGGTGGTTTTTATGCATTTTTTAAGAATAGTAAGATCCACTGAAGTGACAATTTATCACTTCAGATGAGAGACGATTTGATTTTTGCTTTCATTTTAATCTATTTTCTTCCATTAAATGAATTGGTGCCCTATTCAATGAGGACCTGATTAATACAAATATTCATCATGATTACTTCATGTATTTCATCTATATTCTATCTACATGGATACCATATACACACGTCTCTGCTCTGCACTCTTTGCAGTTCTGGTTAGATGCTGACTGTATTTTATTGATATGTGTTAAATGTGCGATGAAGTTGAATCTAATCAAACCTAATGTAATTTAGTCTCAACTATCTGAGTAAAAAGATTTCATTGTAATATTGTGTTTAAGGAAACATTTTGTTTTATAGCGTTTTGGGGGTATAAATGCATGGGGGTTTTATTCCTCTTTTCAGTTTGCCATACCCACCTATTTGTTTATGCTATTAAACAATAATGATCATATTAATATGATTACATGTTAATTGAATTTCCGCTTTGATCAGAATTCCATGTATTCTGACACAGCATGAGCACCGTATTTATCCATTTTTAATGAAACTAAGCTCTATGATTATTGTTATGATTATATTTTTGACTTTTTTCTACTTTTTAGAACGTCAAACCAAAAAAAAAGAAAAGGAAATGTTCATAATCAGTGAGGCATTAAAGGCTTCCGTGCTTTGAGCTTGACTCTCTGTTTCTCCACATTTATTAAAATTAAGTACTCTGAGTGAACTGTAGTCCAGTATGCTATCCTTGAGTGCATAATAAGACAAAAACTCCCATCTGCAATGAAAATCAGGGACAGAGGCAAGCAATCAAATCTGACTAAAGGCAGTGCAGCATAATGAGTGTGTAGGTGGGGGATCTTCCCCATCTAGAGTTATTGGATGCAGGCTGTTTGTGTAACTTTGAGTTCTCAACGTGGGAGTTTATTGAGGAGAAAATAAGTTTACTGCAGATTGTATCTCAAGCATGAACTTGAATTACTTCTAAATGCCGAGAGTAGAGTACCTTTATTTACGTAATGTTAGAACCAAGTAAAAAAAATGAAGGCAGAAAAGAAAGGCAGAGGGATGGGGATGATGTGGAGGTTCACCTTGAATTTGTAAGAATAATATCTTACACTTAAAAGAGAAGATGTATATTTGTGGAAAAGCACAGATCGAGTGATGACCAAATTCAACCAGGGCCTTTCTCTGTAAGCTCTGCATTTTTATTTCAAATTTCTTTTTAATAAATGTTAGCAATATATGAACTGATATGATACAAATCCATACATCATACTCAAATTTCAACATTTTTTATAGCATATTTTTTACCCACAAACAAGTCCCCACACAGCAGTCACATCCACGCAAAACTAAAAAATCTAAACTAAAAAAAAAAGATACCGCAAATAAATAAGGTCAAATAAAGCAAGTCTGTGACAATGGAATACATTATTACATTGTCATACATATATATTATTCCTAAATATGTATGACAAGAGAAAGAAAAAAAAATACTTTTAAAAAATTACAAAAAAAAAAGAAATGGGGGGCTACTGAAAAACAACAGTAGTAGGTTTGTCATAAACAGTTAAGGGGCACCAGACTAGAATCTAGAATCTATTTTCAGAACTTCAGACGGTAAATGGTATCTTTTCCAAGTCCATACACAACATAATGTCCCTTATCCAGAGTGTGAAGGTGGAGCCGGATCTTTCAACCTTAATAAGACATTCATAAAGCATTCAGATATGGACTTCAGACACGGTACGGAAGACTGACTTCCAGAAAATAGCCAGAGAGGGACAAGACTGAAACATATGGGCTAATGCAGCTGTCACATGTTGGGTCCACATTTGGGTAAATGTGCGCCACTTTAACTTTAGACAAGTGTACCCAGTGGATAACTTTAAACTGCAGAAGTGGTTGGTGAGCATAGAGCGAAGAGAGAGAATAGAGCCCCACACATTGTCATAGATGGAGGATTGAAAGTCTTTCTCCTGGACTGTTTTAATAGCAGTCAGAGATGGACAATGAAATCTAAAGATGAGATTGTAAAGTTTAGTCAACACACCTTAGGAGGTAAGATTGATTGACAGAAATGCATCGAGAGGATTATCCGGAGGTTTACTGGTAAATAAAAAAATGTGTGGATGGAATTCCAAATATATTTTTTGTTAGTTCAGAGAAGCTCCAAAATGATCCATCTGAATATAAATCTGCAAAACACTTTGCTCCTTTTTTATGCCAAACTTGAAAGCCAGTTGATGGAGCAAACGGGTGATTAACGGCAATAGGGCTTAAAATTGAAGCTTTGGTTTTTTGACTTGGGCCTACATGGTCTCCTCCTTCTGCTTGAAGCAGGAAGATTATGAAAAAGAAAAAACAATGTGTAGATTTGTAAGCATATATGATTGGGTGTCTGCAGTGACTACCATCTCAAAAACTGTGATAACAAAACTTAGTCTATCAAATCCTAGTACTCAGGCTGCTGCTGTTGTTGCTGTTCTGCTTCCCATATACCCTGTACATTGCAACATATATAAACCCAACTAATACATAATGTCTAAATAAACTGAAGGGTGCTCATTCATCCATGCACCTATTAACTTCCGCTTATCCGAGTTCTGGTCACGGGAAAAGCACCTTGAGCAAACCAAGACAGTCCTGCAACAGACAGAGCAGTTCTCATGCACCTCCGGATCCCTGCCACATCGCAGCTTCTCACCCACCTCAGTGACCTCGGTGACCTCGGCTCCAGTGATGGGTGAACCCACCTCAGAGTCCCTGGACTCCCCTTCCTCTGTGGTGTCTTCTAACCATTGGCAATCATTTGATAAAACAGGAGTCTGTATTTATGTTTCATAAACCAGCATTGTTCTTTTACACTGATGTTCTGAGGATACGGTCCATCGACTCCCATGGTTTTGGAGCAGCGGCTTTTTCTCACCGTGTTGCCTTTCAGCTAATGTCAGTTCAGAACAGGTTTTAGTGTGAATACTAGTACCTTCAGCATCCTTACCAGGTCTTTTTTTCTTGTTCTGGTGTCCATATTTCACACCAAGGCACATTCTCATGCAGCAGACATGTCCTTCCAGAACAGTATGATGATTGTCCTCCTATGGTGTTTATACAAGTATATTATTGTTTGAACTGGTGAAAGCGGGAAATTAAGGTATCTGGAAATTGCTCCTCAGGATGAAAGAGGCTTGTGATGGTCCATAAGTCTTTTCCTGATGTCTTTTTTGATTTAGGTATATGTCTCTAGTGTTATAAAGATGGTAGGTATTAACCCTTAACTGACAAGTACATTTCTATTTTGCACTCATTTCCTTTTGTCTGCCAGCAACATATTCCAGAAATTATTCAGCAAACTTGAATAAAATTTGGTGCCAGATGGCCACAGGACTGAATTTTTAGTGGATCAGATTTTTGTGATGTCTGTGTCTGGGATGACTGCCAATGGTCATTCTTCTTATTTATTTATATATCATTATTTACATAATTTATAACTCATTTCCATTATGATGTTTTCACACGACATTGAGGTTCAACTAAGTTGACTCTTTATGTCTTTCATGTGTTTGTGTATACTAAGTTTGTCTCACTTTGTGCATTTCAGTGATTGCTGGAGAAGGACCCTGAGTCGTGGGACTTTGCTACAGTTACATTTTGTTAAAGCAGTTTTAGGTGGTAGTGTTGGAGAAGGGCTTAAAATCCCCGGTTGCGTCAGGAAAGGCATCCGGTGTGAAAGAGTTGTGCCAAATCAATCAAACGGATCACTCCGCTGTGGGGATCCCAAACAGGAAGCGACCAAAAAGGGAGTTTAACAAAAAGTATTGGCGTTTGACAGCAGCACCATTTTACCATTTTACATTTATGTGTCTGAGGGCTTCATCTATAAACAATACTGGGTAGACTCAGCAGATTTTACATATCACCAAAAGCTGCTCATCAGTTGCTGTCCTTATCTTGTGTTACAGAATAAATCTGTTATATTAAGCAAGATTTATAATGAGATATTTATAGCCTCAGTCCTGCTAACTTTGAGAGTTTCTTTCTGTCAAAAGTGCTTTTACGCCCACACAAACTGGGGCATGTTCATGTTCAGCACTTATCCTGCAGCAATTGAAGAAATGAAGCAGAGTCAACTCGAAAAGAAGATTCAGTCAAAAAGCAACTAATAACCGTTAAATTACATGAAAAAGTCAATATTCATAAAGCTCCCCAGGATGGTTGGTAAGTATGTTGAGTACAAATATGCTTCATTTCAAGTACAGTGGTACCTCTACTTACGAAATTAATTGGTTCTGGAAGTAGTTTCGTAACCTGAAAATTCCGTATGTAGAGAAGTTCGTAAGTAGAGGTATCACTGTACTTCTGAATAATTTAATCAGACACCTGACTGAAGAGAGGCAGTAAACTTTGCCAGGCGAGAGACCTCAGAAGGTTTATGTGAGGTGAGTAGCTTGTGCTCTAGAGCAGCGCAAAGGAGCTTTTGCAATTTTTAGTTCAGTAGGTGCCACTTCAGATGCGAAGGTTAAGTTGGTCTAAAGACACTGTCTCAGATTTCTGTTTGTTTGGTCTCCTGCTCAGTCATTATCTAATTTTCTCTTCCTTAATTACTATCTGTTGTCTCAGTCTCCTCTGCAATGATGTCCACTGTAGTTTCGTGAACGAGCTTAATTGTAGCTGAAGTGTAACACTGTAACGACGAGGATGGGAGTCCAAAGCTACTTTGGCTGGTTTGGCTGATCGTCAGGACAAAAGACCACAAGAGCTAGACTACACTAAAAACCAGCAAATATTCTATTAAAACCGATATTTTAAAGTTCTTAAAAACTGAATGAAAATATTTGAGACAATAACTGATGAAGATTAGTCAAGTCTTATCTTAGCCATTGTGAGAACACCATAAAAAGAAAAAAACCAGCAACCCCTTTCGCTTTTTAGGTGTTTTCCTGGTCACCACTGGGTTCCAGGACAAATAGCACCACTATCGACAGTAGTGGATGAAATAATTCACAAAAGAAAAGAAAATTGGCCTAGGGTGCCATGTGAGCAAGAACAATCATTTTAAGAATTCAACATATAAAACTTCCATTAAACAAAATCTCCATAAATTGTACTGTATAGAAGGAATCTGGTGGTAAATCTACCATAAATACTCATTTAAAGAGGTCGACTGTATCTATTATCCAGAGTAACTTGCCACCAGAAACAGTAAAACTGTAAAAGAAAACAAGGCAGCCAATCAAAGAAATAGTCTTTTATATATATACACACAGTAGGAAAAATATACAGTCAAAAATTAACGGATGAAATCACTCATGAGAAGGCGTCATTTAACGCTTTCGAGGAAAAAAATACCCAGAGTATAAATGCAAAAAAATCTAATCTTGTAGAAGCTGAGAATTCAAATCACCATTACGTGGTAGTTTTATAACCTCTGTTCGAACGTGTCAGAGAGTGGAAATATTATGTTTTATCTTTTTTTTCAAAAATGGATAGCTGCATGACTTCACATAATGTCATTTCTTGTAGTTCTGGTGTACTGAACTTTTTATTGCTCTTTCTATACGCTGCAGAAATGTCCTTCATGCATGTGTATTAGAATAATAATGGCTGAAGCTACAGCAGGATGTGATGAGGTGAACATCAAGAGCTTTTCACATGCAGTAAGTAGTTCACATTACGGCATCGGGTCATGTAAAATGTAGTTAGCAACACGGCTAACAGAGACTTGAAGTCACCAAATAAATATTGTTAAAATGTTTTGTTTTTAATATACTGTAAATATATATATTTTTTCCCATACAACTTTATTCTTTGTATCAATGTATCTTTAGTTATTTTTTTATTTTTTATTTTATTCTTTGAATTTCTGGTAAAGTATTGTCAAGATTTTGGAAACCTGACTCGTTATCAAAACGTAGATAATAGCAGGTTTCCTGTAATTCAAGTAGACTATCCATTTGGGGGTCAACATTTTCTCTCTTTCTCGTAAATGTCTTATCAGAAAGACCCGCTATAATTTTATTTTTTCTTAACTCCCATGTTTGTGAAAAAAAATTCTAACAGTAAACAAGGGATGAATATCGGATATTTGAAGAAATTTTGCATTTTTCAGTTCTACTCAGTGATATTTTATTTATTCCTCCTATTGAGGATTTAAATGAGAAAATATATGTTTGAAAATGTAAATCATATTGTACATGTTCCTGCTGCCTTCTCTTGTCTCATCTGCATTCTTCTGCTGTTGAGTGAGATTACTGTATTAATAGCCACACGTCTTAGTAAAGCCACCACAGGGTATCTCTCTTTTCAGTGAGTCATGTGAAGCTAATTGCTCCAGGAAACAATGTTATCTGACATGGATTTTTTTCTTATTTCTCCCTAATAACGTGTGCTGAGAAAAAAAAAAAAAAAGTGAAATTGTGCAGCTGAAGCACGTCTGCAGCTGGTTCCAACCTGGTCAACCCCGCAAGCCTGGTCTTGTCCCATTTTAAGAAGTCACCCCTAATCTCTGGTGATGGTTCAAGCACACTGCAATGTGTTCCCCACTGGCAGACTTCTGAGTCGTCCCCCATGTATAATATCCATGCAATTCTGCTTCTGACAGATATGTGTTGTAATCTCTTTGAAAATGAGTATTTGCAACATGTAAGAACCTCAAAGCTGTGGGTCTGAGAAGTCGGAGGGAGAAAATGAGAGAAAAAAACTGCAGTGTTCAAAAAAAAAAGAAAAAAAAAATCAGCCTTAAGTGTGGCCCATATCCACAACTGGATACAGTTTGCTGTGTATTTCTTTGGAGCTACTCACCATTGTACATATATCACAGTTTTGAGAAATAACACATGTTGTGGTAACAGTGTCCTTTTAAAAAACAAAAAAATCCCTTTGAATGTTTTTATATGATCAGCTGGTAGATTTGAATTGGATACAAACAGACGAGATTATTCAGTTATGCCATTTGACGCTGATCTATAGACACTGTCTACTTATAAGAACCCCTTTAAAGATTAAGGACTTACAGACCCTATAAGAGAGTATTTACTACCTTGACGTGTGCATCTCACAAATGCACATGTCCCGTGCATGGTCCTGAAACTAAACTTACAAGCTCTGAACACAAATGGCTCAATCAAAGAGTGGAAGCATCTCATTTGACTTTTTTTTTGTGGAATATCAATCACTAGCGGGCACGATTGATCCTCGTGTCACTGCCTTCCCCGCAGGTTGGATACATCCCAGGTTGGCAGTGAGAGGCTTGCATCGGAGTCACTTAAGTTAAAACGTATACTAAGCATTGCATTTATTAAACTGACCCACTAAAATGTGTTTTTTTTTGGTTTCTTTGTTCTGCTTTGTTCTGTTAACCAATAGCTTTTGCTTGTAAAAGCAAGTTTGACACATGAATTCCATCAAATCACGGTAAAGCAAACAAAAATCTTTCACTTGTGAAATAAGGGTTTTGCTTGTTCGACCGGTGCCTGTGTGGGCTTTTTTTTTTTTTTTTTTTTTCCCGTGTCCTTTCGTTTCCTCCTACAATTTCACACAAATATCTTCTTGACAGTTTAATGCTAAGAAGTGAGCTGGTCTTGTCTAACATCAGCCTCCTCATGAATTCCCACATGATTGCACCACTGCTGTTTGCAGGTCTCTGACAGAGAAACAAACACACAGGTCGCATCAATGGTTTGTGTGCACAACATGCACAATTGATTCATGTCATCTTGTTAGATGGCCCAAGTGACAGGCCAATTTAAGCCGAGTGTGGGGATGAACACAGCAAACATTGCTGGAAAATGAAGAGATGGAAGCAATTTCGAC
Source organism: Hirundichthys speculiger (assembly GCA_018398805.1). Taxonomy (NCBI): domain Eukaryota; kingdom Metazoa; phylum Chordata; class Actinopteri; order Beloniformes; family Exocoetidae; genus Hirundichthys; species Hirundichthys speculiger. The sequence goes on along the minus strand of JAGFBZ010002622.1, from coordinate 1,041,835 downwards.
ACAACTACGCATTGTTCTCAAAGATTTTCAAAAACAGCCAGTTTGGAAAAAATGATTCCTTGATGAGATGAGGCACGGTGACAAAAAGGACATATGGGAATAGAAATTAAAAAAACGAAACAAAAAACAAATAAAAATAAAATACATTTTCTGTGCATGATTGTCAAAAACACTGACATAACATGACCCTGTCACTCTGTTTGGGACTGCCTATTTCTGAAAATGTCTTTCAGTGAGGCATTCATATTTGAAGGATCTTGTGACATCTTATCATATCTAAAAGGAGATTTAGAGGACGGGCCTTTTGCTACCAGGCACCTTTATTATGGAACCAGCTACCAATTTGGGTTAAGGAGGCTGATACCACCTTCATCTTTAAAACTAAATTAAAAACATTTCTGTTTAGTAAAGCCCACAGTTAGTCTAAACAACAGTGTGTAAGGGCCAATAGTTATAGCTATAGTTGTAAGAGCTAAGGGCCCGATCTTCCACCAGATCTCCTAAAGCCGCAATTTAGGGATAGCGGGTAGCGGGAGGGGCGTTCCCCTGCAAAGAACGCAATCTTCCACCTTGCTAAACCCGCTATCCCACCTGCGCTACCCGCTACATTATGCATAGGAGTGGTTAGGGCGTTCCACCTGTTAAACCAATCAGTGCAACAGTAGCCGTTGCCTTTAAGAGCAGGTTGCGCTACCCGCAAACTGCTATGGAGCATCTTTTCATCTAGATTGGATAGGGGGTGGTCAGACCACCCGCTACCTGCAACCCGCGATCGCAAGATACTGAGTTTGCCGAAATGGCAAAAGACATGCCCATTGCCACACCTACAAAGTGAGTAAGGGAGTTGGCATAATGGTTTGCAGCTTTAGGGAGTGGAAGATTGCATTAGCGGTTAGAGGAGGTTCCTAAACCCGCAATTTGCGGGTAGCAGCAAGTGGGTAGTGGGTAGCAGCTAGCGGGAAGTATACGATCGGGGCCTAAGACTAGAGTAGGCTCGTCTTAATCACAGCCTTGCCAAAGCTATGCTGCTATAGGCTTACGCTGCAGGGGGACACCGACATGATCTGCTGAGTGGTGTCTCCACCTCTCTTCTCTCCCTTCCTTCCCTTTCCTCCTCTCTCCTTTCTCCTCCAGCTCAATCCATAGTTAATTAGGAGCACCTCGTAACTGTAACTGGGCTCCATTTTATTTCCTGTAGTTTGCTGTTTTGCCCCCCTTCTTCTCTTTTTTTCTGTATGATTGCAGGCCAGAGTTTCATGCTGACTTGCAGTTCCATCCTCTGTCCATCCCAGCGTTTACCTCCACCTGTGTGTGTAGATGTGTTCAGGGCATCGACTAACATGCTGACTGGCGATTTAGTCCTCTGACCATCTCATCTCTGTGTTGCTACCTACCGTCTCTGTAGTTCATGTACTATCAATGAACCAATCAGAATATATGTGCTGGAATTCTTAGTGCTAAGGCTAATGGATGATAACTATTTATACATTTTGTCTAGTATTGCCAGGGAGTATGTGCTCTCCTCTCTCTGTCCTCCATCCTCTCTCTGTCCTGTCTCCTCTCTTTTTTTCTTCCTTTACCCAGCTGGTCTTCAGCAGGAAGGTCCCCACATATGATCCAGGTCCTGCTCAAGGTTTCTTCCTCTTAAAGTGGAGTTTTTCCCTTGCTACTGTTTGCCTTAAAGGTTTCTTTCTCCCACTGTGGGAGTTTGTTTTTTATTTTACTTGCCATTATACTTAATTATGATTTAATAATTTATTAATTTAATAATTTTAGGTAATTATATTTTCCCAGGGGTCATGCTCTGGGTCTGGGTAAAGCCCCTCATGACAAACCCAGATGAGAATGGAATCATTCATCCACCAAGTCCCATCTCTATCGCCACCCAGCTTCATGTAATTCTGATTTCTTTCGTACCCAATTCAATTCAATTCAATTCAATTTTATTTATATAGCGTCTGTTACAATGACAATTGTCTCTAGGCGCTTTACAGAGACCCAGAGCATGACCCCCGAGCAAATATCATCAACTAAGATTATATAATTAAATCCAATCAATGATAATGGCAGGTAAAAAAACTCCCACGTAGGGAGAAAAAAAAACCTTTATACCAAACAGTGGCAAGGAAAAACTCCACTTTAAGAGGAAGAAACCTTGAGCAGGACCTGGCTCATATGGGGGGACCTTCCTGCCGAAGGCCAGCCGGGTAGAGAAAGAAAAGAAAAGAAAGAAAAGAGGGGAGACAGGACAGAGAGAGGATGGAGGACAGAGAGTGGAGAGACACAAATGACTAAATACAATGACCATATAAACATAAACAGATGAAGGCAGCAGCACTGGGATGAGATGGCCAGAGGACCAGGTCGCCGATCACCACGCCAGTCGGCACCCAAACACAAGTGGAGGAGAACCCCGGGATGGACAGAGGATGGAACTGCAAGTCAGCATGAAACCCAGGAAACTCTGGCCTGCAAATACACAGAAAGAAAAGGGGGCAGAAACAGCACAACAAACACAGGAAAGCAAAGAAAATGGAGCACAGAAGTGTGTAGCTCAAAGCTGAACAAATCTCAAGCAAGGTACACTCCTCAGAAGACATAGGAGTTGGGGAGTTGATCCCAGAGCTGTAAACACATGGATGTTTTTCTGTGGTATTTAGATGAAAGGCATATCGTAGACATTTTATTAAGACCTCTGGGAATTGTGTCAGATTGTTACAAAAGAGCATTAAATGACTCCTTTTAAATCTAGTTTAGGTTTTTACAAGACTACATGGCATAGGCTATTTAATTATGAATCAATATATTTATTCTATGCCTTTTTAAAACCATTTCTAAAGTGCCAAAAACATCTGTTTAGCAGTGTGCAGTACCTGTTCATGGGGAAAATTCTAGGACAAAATAAAATCCATTTGACTTTTTTGTCTACTTTGCAGACCCAAGACTCAAGTAAGTTACTTGACCATTTCATTTCATTCTGAATAGCAAGTTTTCAGGGGTGCTGATCTTTGAAAAGCCAGCAACCAACACTGAAAAGTCCATCCATCTATCCATTCATCCATCCATCCATCCGTCCATCCAGCCATCTATCCATCCATCCATCCATCCAGCCATCCATCCATCCATCCATCCATCCATCCAGCCATCTATCCATCCATCCATCCAGCCAGCCATCTATCCATCCATCCATCCATCCATCCATCCATCCATCCATCCAGCCATCTATCCATCCATCCATCCATCCATCCATCCAGCCATCTATCCATCCATCCAGCCAGCCAGCCATCTATCCATCCATCCATCCATCCATCAATCCATCCATTCATCCAGCTAGCCATGCAGCCATTTTCGAAGCCCGGTAAAACCAACAGAGTGGGGTGCACCTTGGGCAGACAGCTAGTCCATCATTAAGTCATTAATAGAGGACACTATCTTCAGGGATTTAAAACAAGGTTTCATGGTAAGCCTATAACTATTTTGTTCAAACAAAGTTTACCTTAACTTATGCAGCTAAAACTATTTGTGCTAACAAATACTGGATAGATGCAATCTTCTTGACAAAGAAATGTCAATCCTTCACTCTGCCTTACACAGACTTCAATATGTGCACACTAATAGTAGATATATCATTATTACGCCATCATAATTATTATTATGCAGTCATCGTTGTCACATTCTCTCTGCCGTTACTGATTTGCATTGGTTTCTGCAATGAATGATTTCTGTGTAAATGATATTATGTGCACGATGAGTGAGATTGCCATTCTTGACATCATCTGGTGGGTCATTCATTTGCATCAGTTAGGGACCATCTTCCAAGTACTTGCGCTTGAAAGGTGACAACCTGATTAAAGTATATTTTATGGATACTTAAGTCACACCATAAAATTGCACCATCTTATGATTTCTTTCCTCTTAACTTGCTGCACTCTAAATAATTTGACCATTTTGAGTAACTTCAATGCCTTCATGGAGTAAAATTAATGAATATGATAAAAGGAATTACATGAATACACCTGTATGCCCTTAAACGCCTTTAATCACAGCTAACCTACTGACAGAGCGACTGCCACTCGGGGACTGCTGTTAGAAGTCAGCGTCTGTTGCTGTCGACTGCCAGGCAGTAAATGCAGCCACCGTTATGGTCTATTTTTGTCATTTTTTTCAGGCAGGATCCCAGATGTCAAAAAAACATCTAGATCCTGTCAACCAGTTTACCAAAAAAAATATGAAGATTTTTTAAAATTTACAATAAAATAATTGAAAAGGGCTTTTTTTTCAGCTTCAAAAGGTCTTTTTAATTGAGTCAGTATCCTGGTACATTGAACCCGGGCTACACTGAGATCTTACACTCGGTTGGACAGTGAGAAATATCGACCAGGGGAAACCCAAATGATGGCTCAAACCAAGTGTGACTTTCCCAGCCGTAACATCTGGCCAACACAGCTGTCGGTGACATCAGGCTTGGTGAATCTGCATGGCACAATGATGCGTCGATGGAGTTACCACAATTATTGACAACACTCAAAGCTGGTGGACAGATGTTCTTGTATGAGTCCGTCCATCAGGAGGAATCAGGTGAGGAGGAGGAAAACAGGAAGCAGCTTTCCAACATTGTGTTTTAAACTGCGCACACACACACATACGTAGACACTCTTCCCAAGGGAATGTTCCAGAAAGTTCATCTCAAGGTCAGCCTTTACAGTGCTCAGAGACACTGCAAACAACCCAAGAACTACATTTCCAACCCTACAGTCAGCATATTAAATATTTAAAATCTTGACAGTTCAATTAAAAACAGACTCCTCCAGTGCTGTTTGTTTGAGAAGGTTACCTGGAGGAAGCCTCCTCTGGCTAAATACAACATGGCAGCCTCGCTTCTGTTTGCAAAGTTGTATTGCAACAATCCACAAGACCTCCGGAATAGCGTCTTTTGGACAGACGAGGCCAAAGTAAAGATTTTCAGCCTGTAATACAGAACCATGTTTGGTGAAGCACATCATATCAGCGAGAACATCTCGTACTAACCTCCAACCGCAGTGGTGGAAGGGTGATTATTTAGACTTGTTTTGTAGCCACGGGACCTGGGAAGCTTGCAAACACTGAGCTGACCGTGAACTTCTCTGTATACAAAAGTATTACAGATTTGAGGTTATCTGTCTGGCAGCTAAAACTTGAGCTAAGGTTATATTTACCAAATTTCAAGGTCTGGTAAGGACGAAATGAAGGCGTAGTTTCTAATAGGTGTACTTTTGCCAGTATTTCTTGCCAGTTTTAGGGACTTACTGCAGTTGGTGTTATCCTTTCTGATAGTGTCAGTCTGCACGTCTGTTAACCAACTAACATCCCTTTAAGTTTGCTGATATTAGGATCCAATCTTCTTCCCCGTGGGTGGCGCTCTCTGCATGTGGCTAACTTTATCTCATATCCAAGCATCACCAGGGATGCAGCGGCAGCGGCAGATGCCAGCTCATCAGTTTCTATGATCGGCGGCAGTGGGGACGGTGCATAGACGTTTGCTAACATCTTTGAGTATCCCCTCTGATGACACTTTGTTCTTGAGCCATGGGGAGTCACTTCCAGCGCCTTGACTCTGTTCATGGTGGCTGCGATTCTCAGCTCAGAAAATGAAAGGGCGCAGGCTATTAAATGTTCAGGTAATTACAAGACCTTCACTGAGAAATCCCTGGATTATTATTATTATTTTTCTCCCAGAAACTAGCGTACATATATCATGCGAAAAAAGAATGAATTTAATTGTCTTTTATTTGGGAAGTGTTTATTCTGCAAGCCCAGCAGATGTTTATCATTCATCTCTGCTGTGTACACAAGTTCTGTCCCCACACTGAGAAAAACAAGCAGCGGCACTCGTTCTGTCAGCAAGAAGGAGAGAATGAGTGCCCTGAATATGCCAATCTACATTGTCATGCACAGCAGAACTGTGCTTTGCTCTCAGATGGTGCTGTAGGGACAAGAGGGAGCACCTCAGAGTTGTGTCATGTTAATTCCCGCGCACACAATCAGTGTTACACATCGCTAGCGGCGCTGCAACACCGTTACCTTTCCCTGGTAATGCGAAGTGTTGCCGCTATTGCTGCGGTTACTTTTATTGAGTTCATTATGGAATTTTCCATAATGACTAATAAGTCTTTTTTTTTCACGCAGCGTTCAGTTCAGCTTTAATATAAACGACGCGACAAACCGACATCTGCTTCAGTCAAAACCAAACACTGAAGTGTTTATACGGGCTGGGTTTCAAAATGATGCTGCACTGATATTACAGATGTGTCAAAGAAAACGACAGTGAGTACAGTGATCCCTTGCCAATTCGCGGTTTTAAGTTCCGCGGTTTTAGATATTTTCTGAAATATATAATATTAAAAAAAATCAAGAAAAAATTGCGGAAACATCACAGGATGTTGTACGCGTTCTCTTGCAGCAAAGAAATGTTGTGAGCCAGCCTGGCCCCTTTAAGAAGGTGAATTTATGGGTAATGTTGTGGCCTTATGGGTAATGTAGTGTGTGTGTCGTGGGACGGCAGAAGAAAACAGGGTTAGATAAAAAGTGTAGTGAGCATCAACAGCAGCCCAGCGTGTATAGATTTATATTCTCTGTTAACCGACAGGAGCCCAACAATACAACCTGTGTGATGTTACAAGTTCCTGCAGTGCCAGAATAAAGTTCCCGTTCCATGCAGAGAAAACCAGACTTTTTCTTTTGTTGTTGTTAGCGTGTTAGCTGCTAATTACGGGCCAAAAATAGCACAATACCAGCAGTTTCTATACTACGGTTCAGAGACCAGAGGCTGTGAAGGTAACAGAAAGACCACAGTTGAGCCTTTGTCTTGTTTCGCTGCAGTGCCTCGCTACTTTTTTGCAGTTTTTAAACATATTTTAAACACATTATTGAGGCTTCGGGTAGCTCCGTTTCCAGTTCGCAGATTTTGATTTACACGGGGGGCGCCGGTCCCCATTAACCGCGAAAAACAAGACATCACTGTATCTGTGTATTCCTGAGCGCCAGTGGGATACAGAAACACTGTATCTGAGTCCAATGAGTCCGATAAGACAACGTGGATGAGAGGAACGAAAGAGATCCCACAGGTCTTTGTGTCGAGGTCCCTCCGTTCTTTAACTTGTCAAATCCTAAATAAACAGCTAAAAATGTTTAAAGGCTCAGTGATTTGTAAAATGGAAAGGAAGCTCATCAAGACTGAATGAGACTTTCATAAAACAGATGCCCCTTCGTTTGTGGGTTACATGCCAGCAACATTATCCTGAATAAACGTCGATGGCCTCCAGAGAGTGATAGTGGTCGTGATTGTGCAGCAGAGCCACAGATCTCATGAAAAATAAAGCGCCGTATTTACTCTGTCATCAGTGAAGGGCAGCGATCAGGGAGAAATATTCTGATACTGTATTTATATGGTCATAGAAGTTTGAATTTAGAAGACAAAGGCTTTCTGTTTTTCTTGCTGTCTGATGATGAACTGCTTTTTCAGGTCATTATTCAGTTTAGTGTTGTCACACTGCACCGCAAGGCATGATTGTGAAAATAAGAGCTCTTGGACCACCAAGCCTCTATCTTCCAGGAAACAGCCTTTTCTGGGATTCATGTATTAGTAAAAGTCTTCCTGGTTTAGTGCTGCACAAATCGATACAAGTATATGGACTTGATATATTGAGTCAGCTCTGCAGAAAATGGGAAACCAATGGCTTTATTCCACTGAATTTATAAGTTTGGAGAATGGCTCTGGCAGGCAGGTGGGTATCTTCTTGAGCATCCCGTTGTCTTTATTTTTACAGAAAACTCAGAGGATCATTTTCCCGAAAAAAAAGAAAAAACAACTTTATTGTGCCACTAATATTGTGGTCAACCATGACATACTTCTGATTTATTATCTTGAGCACTTCTCTTTTCTTTGAGAAAATTTGTGAAAATTATCATATGAAAAAAACCTGTAATTTATTGATTTGATTCAGTCAAAAGAGTATCGTGGCATGCTTAAAAGAATATCATTACTGTAAGTACAGGTAAAAGTGGAGCATCAGAAATGTACAGATACAGACAGCTGCAATCGTTCCCATGCTTTTTTTGTGTAAAAACATAATAAAAAATCATTTAATTTTAGTTTGTCTGAGTATTCCCAAACTTCAGAATACCAAGGCCCAATTTGAAATGTGAAAAATCTCTGAGTCCCTCCCAAACCTTTAATCACAACTGTGATCAACACACAAGACAGGAAGCTACGTCCCGATATTAATGTAAAGAGTCAACAAATAAGGTGACACTTGTCATATTAAGTTAAGATGACAGTAGAATAACACTTAACTGGCTTGTTTTATTACTTCTAAATATTTTTCAAATCATATGATAAATATTTTTACAGTAATTAAGAACATATTAAAAATATATCAAGGATTTAAAACGTATTTGTTTATTTTTAATGACCTTTCCTGCAGTACCATGAGGGCCCACTAGGGGGCAGCGGCCCACACTTTGGGAATTACTGGTCCCATTATTTAATTTACAAAATCAAATTGGGAAAAAAATCCTTTCTTGTATTAAGAGCTCCCTTCGGGTCCTGCCTCAGCATTTCACGTCTGAACTTTGAAACCTTGATCCTTTCATTTTTCAGCCATTTTGATACAGATTTCTCTGCTTCGTATCACTATCCCAGTCGTATCCTTGTCATTTAGTGGGTTCAGATGCAGTTTTGTAAAGGGTCGTGCTTTCATGTTCGGGTGCTTACTGTATGATGCTCTCATTATACTAGTAATATACTTCATGATCATTGCTTTACTACACGTCTCACTGAACATACACTGAACGTAGCATCATCACGTACAGCCACCTCCGGCTGCTGCCGTGGCGCCAGTGGGTCAAAGGTTTGCACTTCTTGTTCTGGTGTTCATGCGCTTTGAAAAAGAAAGAAAAAAAGAGGAAAAAGAAACTCTTTCATCTTTATTTCTGTTTTTCCGTTATATCTGGCGCTGCTGCTGATAGGATGAAATATTGAACTCCTAGATTGCTTGGAAATGGTTTTAAAACCCTTTCCAGACTGATGTATTTACTTCTCTAAAACTATTCCTTAAGCTGTTCCCTCTTGGCCTTGAGTTAACAAACACCTGAATGGATCCAGACAAGCAAGCTGCCAAAAGGTCTGCTTTTATTCAGGTCCCACATGTGCTGATAATCTATTCAACAAGGGCTGGTGATTGCACATTTTTCTCATTTTTGGTATTGAAAATAAGTATATAGCCACTGCTGGATTTAGGCATCATGGCATACTGTGGAAATGGCAAATTTGAGACACGGTATGAGGCTGTAACTGTTGCAAACAAGAACAGATATAGGTGCCATTCTGCCAAGTAAGATAAGAATGATGAACTCATATGAAATCCTGGAATCCGCAGTGGCCTGCGTGAAAAGATGCTCCCTAATGAGACAACTGATTGCAGCCAATCTGAACTGGAAGAACAACTTGAAGCAGCCTCATCTGTTCCATTAAGCAGATGGAGGAACTTTTTTTTTCTTTCTCTCTCTCCCTGGGGGTTCCCAAATTTAGGTGAGAGAATCAACACTAAAATGTTTTCTGATAAATGATGGCTGTACTGCACAGCTGTGGACTGCTTTATTTATGTAACTGCATGAACATGAGCTATAGGACTGTGGTGTGCGACCATATATGGAGGAGTAATCGTTTTTCTTTTTGTTTTTTTTTTTTGTTTTTTTTTACATGGAAAAAAAATCCAACGGAAATAAATCGGCTTAATGGACAGAATTAGAGGGGTCTGAATCCAGGGGAGGATTAAGGAAAATTGTGTGAAATAAAAGAGCGAGTGAGCAGGAATGACTGTGCGTCTGTCTGGAGGGCGGGAGGAGAGAGAGAGAGAGAGAGAGAGAGGGAGAGGGGGGAGAGAGGGATGAACACATTTTTATCTGAACCTCTCCGTTTTTTCCAGAGCCCCTCGCTTCGCGGCTCAGTGCAGCTCCTTATTGTTTAAACAGTGAGGAGGAAGTAAAGAAAAAAAAAGAAAAAGAAAGAAATGTGCTTGCTCTGTAAGCACATCCAGTGACTCATTTTTGATGCTCGATTTCCGCCGCACTGAATGCTGCATTCATTGTCAACTTCTCCGATTTCTCCACTTAAGACTTGAGCTGCATCATGAGTAGTTTGGGGGCACCTTCCGACCGCGCACCTCTGGAATGGTGGGGATTACACAGCCGACACCCGGGGAGCATGTAAACGCAGATGGAGTTTGGGATTTACTGCAAAATAAAGGAAAGATGATCGTCTTCTCGTTGTGCCTGCTCCTGTGCGCGGATCTTCTGGATTTAGCCGTCGGTAAGTCTGTCTTGTCATTTGAACGCATCCCGCAACCTCCCCGCGGCTCTCCGCGTCCACGCGTGAGGTCCGGACAACAGCAAAACTGTCAATGAGTTGGGGGGTGGGTGGGAGGATGTCCGTGTGTGTGTGGTAGTGAAACGAGGCTGCTAACTGGCCATAAACAGGACAGCCGGATGGTGCCATGAACGCCTCATGCCAACTTTCCACCTCCGCGCAAAGCAAAAACCGCGGAATCGTTGAATTCATTTCAGGCTGAAAAAAGGGACGCACGGACGCCCGAGAGTGCACGCATAAAGAGCGGCCGGAGCAGGCCTTGATATGTATTAAGTCTTAATACATCTGCACCCACTGTCACGAACCCGCACGCGTGACAGCACCTACTTTTGAGCGCCGCGCAACTGTGGCTTCAGACGCCGCGGCGCCTTCATTTTGATCGTGCGTTTTTTTCCGCACGCCAGATAGCCACGAGATCAACAGATATTAAAGTTGTTGCCTTCCCTTCCCAAACATCCGGAGTGCTGCGTTTTTTTTTAATGCAGATTTCAGGACGGCGTGCACGGCACACGGCGGTGTCGCGTGTTTTCGGTCCTCCCTTCTGGATCGAGGATGGAAACGCAACATTGATCTTGTTACATAAAACCAAGTCGCTGATTTCAACCAACACACGCAACGCATGCGGGGTGAGGAGGTGGGGGGTTTGATAAGAAGGAGAAAATATGCGCTCTCTTCTTTTGGGAGGCAAAGGAACTGATGATGTTGAACTACAATCCAGATGGAAGGCACGCGCGTCAAGCCTCCGAACATCTGCCCCTTACATTTAATATCTGTCGTCCCCACGATGCAAGGTGTAAAATAAGGAACCATTTCCTCACCCCGGCGCGGTGATACTCATCATTAAGACTTTGCTACCAGACCACGTATTAAAACACTTCGATTTTACGCTCCATCTCATTCTGCAGAAGCTCGCGGGCAGTAAACTGTGTGCTGGCGCTGCGCTGTTTCAGGGGCTTCGGGATTCAGTTCACTGCTGTCTAAAACACAACAGCCACCTTTCTGTGCAGGGATAAAGCCGTGAACCCGAAGGTCTTGTTGTTTTGAAGCGTCTGTGACCCGTGCTGACCCATATAGGCAATCATTATGTCTGGTGGGCTTAACATAATTTCATGCGTCAGGGACTCTCTGGCTCGGATGATGGTGAACTGCACTCCGGTCCTGAGCTCTGCCAGTATTTATTATAGGATTGCATTAGCTCAATTATACCTGTATACTTATTTGATATGATCATCTCTTTTTATTGCATGTAACTGAGGATTTTCAGTTCTTCAAGGCAGGTGTTGACACTGATTACTGGTCAGTGAAAAGGTCAGGTTGTGGTGCCTCAGTCTCTGTCCACAGGCGTGTTTTTTTTTAAGTATAATATCTAATCGAGTGCAGTGGCTGGTTTGTGTTTCAGCAAGATTAAGATCTACCCATTTCATTGTGTGTGCCTTCAGTTAGTTTGAGGAGAGACGTTGTCAATGACTCCGCTCTCGTCTTGAAATCTGTCTTGAAATGTCATACATTTTTTATTTTCCCATCTTTTGAGAAATGGTACAGTGTCTCATTTTAGCATGAAACTTGTCTTATCCTCTCAGCTTCAGCCACGAGCCATCGCTGTCTCTCAGACGAGCTCTTCTTGTAGAGTCTTTGGCAGAGCTCCCTCTTGATTAGAGATGAGCCTTCGCTCGTGAAATCCGGAAGCCGAGCCCAGGCTTGCTGAGTTTTTTTTTTAAAAATATATATATAATCATGATAATAAACACACATAAGTTACACAAGGAAGCGGAGGACCGGTTTCCATCAGTCTTTTTGTGAATCAAAGCTCCATCTATTTCTGCCAGTTGACCGAGGTGTGAGGGAGTTGGGCCCTAACACAGGAGTCTGGGATGCAGGTGTGGCGACGGAAGTCATTTATTAAAAATAAATAAATAATGCACAGGGGAGAAGATGGAGAGCACAGGGAAGCACAACAGACAGACTAGCAAAGGATATATATATATGTATGTATATATATTGTTTTTTCTCTCACTCTCAGATGATGTTTTTCCGTCTCTGTGCAACAAGGTTACATTAGAGGATTCACCAGTTACACAGCGGCTGTTTTGTTAATTTGTCAACTTCCTGTTGCATATTCAGGTGGTCTGATTCGCTTTTCTCTGAGGATTCATTTATTATTTAACAGGACTGGATTCTGGATTCTGTGTCCTCATTTGAATGGCGCTACACAAAGTAGAAGAATGTTCTTTTCTGTGGTTGCTCTTAAAGTAATTCTGTGCATGGTGTGGGAACATTACTGTACATTATTCATTCTTCATTCGTATATCTGGTCTTTCTTGATCCACACCCCTGCAGAGAGCAGGAATTGAGCTTGTCATCCTGCCTCCACGAGATGGCCTCTCCCTTGGATTGAATGGTGAGCCCGAACCTGATTTAAATTTATTACCAGTTGAAATTGTTGTTAATTAGTTTGCAAAGGTTTCCCAATTTTGCATTGTCTTGACGCCCAGACCTGAGTGCCAAAAGAAAATCTATAATATATCCTGATCACTGGTGTACTGGATGACATACAAGTGTTTTATTGTTCCAGACTGCAATTATGGAAAGAAAGTCTGATGATCGTCAAATCTTGCTGAAGTATTTTAGTCCAAGGCCAAGACTTTTGAGGGCTGAGCTTCATGTATTAGCCAAGAACAAGAGTGTTATGCAACGTTAACAATTTCCTAGATGCATCACTGCAACTAAAAATGCTAAGAAACACTTCTCACAATATTTTGAAACTTTTAAGAGGAAATATGAGCAGGGTCAAAATAACTGTGGAGTCACTGGAGTTTTCCGTACTGTCTCACATAAAGTACAGTGACGGATAAAAGCTTTCAGTTTTTGTTTCCCTTGTTCCATGCTGCATTAAAGATGCCGCCGTTATTCAGGGTTTCATAGCGCAAATGTAGATACCAAGAATCAGCCCACTCAGGGTGAGAGCTGCTGCCCTCCTCCTCGCATGAGCAACAGGGAACGTTCACAGTAAAACATGCGACTGTGGAGAAATGGAGATGCTGCGCTGTTTGAAAAATAAATAAATTATTATAATGTTCCCCTGAGTCCTGTGTTGTTCTCCACAATTTCCTTTTTAATTGCTAGATGTCAGACCTAGAAAAAAAAAGAAAAAAAAACAGTTTATCTCTTGAACATAAATGTTCTCTGACCTTAATAGAGAGCATGAGTTAGCCTCAAACCTAACCGGCGTAGTAGCTTTGATTGGTTCAGTAGCGTAGTAGCTTTGATTGGTTCAGTAGCGTAGTAGCTTTGTTTGGTTCAGTAGCGTAGTAGCTTTGTTTGGTTCAGTAGCGTAGTAGCTTTGTTTGGTTCAGGAGCGTAGTAGCTTTGTTTGGTTCAGGAGCGTAGTAGCTTTGTTTTGTTTGGTTCAGGAGCGTAGTAGCTTTGTTTGGTTCAGGAGCGTAGTAGCTTTGTTTGGTTCAGGAGCGTAGTAGCTTTGATTGGTTCAGGAGCGTAGTAGCTTTGTTTGGTTCAGGAGCGTAGTAGCTTTGTTTGGTTCAGGAGCGTAGTAGCTTTGATTGGTTCAGAGCGTAGTAGTAGCTTTGAGTTTGGTTCAGGAGCGTAGTAGCTTTGTTTGGTTCAGGAGCGTAGTAGCTTTGATTGGTTCAGGAGCGTAGTAGCTTTGTTTGGTTCAGGAGCGTAGTAGCTTTGTAGCTTTGTTTGGTTCAGGAGCGTAGTAGCTTTGTTTGGTTCAGGAGCGTAGTAGCTTTGTTTGGTTCAGGAGCGTAGTAGCTTTGATTGGTTCAGGAGCGTAGTAGCTTTGATTGGTTCAGGAGCGTAGTAGCTTTGTTTGGTTCAGGAGTATAGTAGCTTTGTTTGGTTCAGGAGTGTAGTAGCTTTGATTGGTTTAGGAGTATAGTAGCTTTGTTTGGTTCAGGAGCGTAGTAGCTTTGATTGGTTCAGGAGCGTAGTAGCTTTGTTTGGTTCAGGAGCGTAGTAGCTTTGTTTGGTTCAGGAGTAGTAGCTTTTTTGGTTCAGGAGCGTAGTAGCTTTGTTTGGTTCAGGAGTAGTTAGTAGCTTTGTTTGGTTCAGGAGCGTAGTATTTGTTTGTTTCAGGAGCGTAGTATCTTTGTTTGGTTCAGGAGTATAGTAGCTTTTTTGGTTCAGGAGCGTAGTATCTTTGTTTGGTTCAGGAGCGTAGTATCTTTGTTTGGTTCAGGAGCATAGTAGCTTTTTTGGTTCAGGAGTGTAGTAGCTTTGTTTGGTTCAGGAGCGTAGTAGCTTTGTTTGGTTCAGGAGTGTATAGTAGCTTTGTTTGGTTCAGGAGCGTAGTAGCTTTGTTTGGTTCAGGAGTGTAGTAGCTTTTTTGGTTCAGGAGCGTAGTAGCTTTGTTTGGTTCAGGAGTGTAGTAGCTTTGTTTGGTTCAGGGTTAGCTTGTTTGGTTAGGAGTAGTAGCTTTGTTTGGTTCAGGAGTATAGTAGCTTTTTTGGTTCAGGAGCGTAGTAGCTTTGTTTGGTTCAGGAGTATAGTAGCTTTGTTTGTTTCAGGAGCATAGTATCTTTGTTTGGTTCGGAGGGGGGACTTATTTAAAATAAATCAGTGTATTCACAAACTCTTATTAATTACAATAGCGTTGCAGCCAGCCTCTTATGTTCAGCAGATTTATAGTTCACTTTTTCTCACTTTTCTCATACGCACCTCCCTTTTCTTTTATTTTTTTTCCTTTCATGTATTTAGTCTTTCATTTTTGGAGGAATTATACCTAGAGCTGTCATATTTAACTGTGCACATTTGTGATTTTCCATGATTCAAATGGTGCACGCTTTTAGAATTGAATGACAGATAGAGAAAGGAAAAAAAGAAAAATGACAAGTTTGTATAATGGTCTTATTTGCTGTTCCTTTTTTGGCAATTAGCTTCACAAAACCTCTGAGATTTCTTGAGAAGATAAAAAAAAAAATCAGTGTTCAGAAAATGAAATAAGATTATACTAAATCTTTTTTTTATATTTTTATTATTATGAATAGAAGTTGGCTCATTGTTTGAACTAAAAATCATCTTTGATGTAGAGCTTTTCCTTATAGAAGTCAGCACATCCCATTTTTACTCCTTAGACCAAGGTAAAGTTTAGATACTGGCGTCCTTTGAATACACGGAGGATGATCCTCTCTTTAACAGCTACATGAACGGTGTGGATGCTTCTCATCATTTGTGGCCATGTCCTGTCAAATCAGTTTTCCTAAGGTGTTAACACCAGACTTTTACTCTTTTTTTTCTCTCAGTTGCAGTTATTCTAAACAAAAGAAACTGTATCAAAGGAGTGTCCTTGCATAACTCTGGCTAAAAGGAAGCGTGATGTAAAGTGCTGTAGGTTTGACATCTGAACAGCTGCGAGCAGCTTCACAGGCCGTGCACTAAAAGTACAAGGTGATCTGATTCTATGGAGATCAGGAAATATAATGGGGAGGCTCTAGTGACCTGTGGGATCTTTTACATTACAGATAAGTTGAAAAAATAATCACCAGAGATGGTACAAAGACAAGCGGCTAGTTCTTTTAGATAAAACCAGAAAAACCGAGTCAAACAGAAACCATACCACTGCTACAGGTGGTTGGTTGTAAAAAATTTAGACTGACATCTAAGCAAGTTGTGACAGGATATAGACTCGCTATCTACGCCCAGTTAATCTGTTTCTTTTTTTTTCTACATGTATTCTTTCAGTACAACTTCATTTCAAACCCATCTGTTTAAGCATATAATAAAATGTCTTGCCTCCACGGCGGCACCGTGCGTTCGCTTACAGATGGTCTGTCATAGCAGTGCTGACAGGACGAACAGGCGCTGGATCTGTGTTAGATTTGCGGTGCATTGTGGTTGGCTGCTGCTCACTGCTGCTCTCCGCTCACAGGATGCGAGGAGAGATACGGGCCGGGATATGGGTTGCGGTACCACAGTGGAACAATAATGATGCTTTGCATCACACTGCCTCTCTCAGCAGTTACATAAAGTGCTTATCCACAGATTTAGGAACAGTTTTTTTTATTGTTTTGATCTTCTGTTGTGAGTTTGGTCAGTCGCTGTGACTGTGTAACGTTATATTTTTGTTGCTGTTGCTTTTAAGAGACCAGCTTGTTTTTAATTTTTTATTTTATTGCATAAAAACTGGAGGGAGCTGCCCCAGTACAATACAGCTGTTTGATTGACTGATTTATTTTTCTGGCTTTTTTTTTTCTTATTTATTGTTCATATCTTGTTATGTTGACTTATTCATCAAGACTACATTAAAAAAAAAAAAAAAAAATCTCATTTTGTGGTCCACAGATAACTCCAGTGCATTGTGCTGAGTACAGGTAGCATCTTTGAATCATCAGTTTGACCTCTCACACCTGCTGAGAGTAATCTGACTGAAGTAGGTCGACTCATACAAGTAAACGGTGGTTGGGTTGCATCTAAAAGCTTTACTCAAGGTATTTAAAAAAGGGAAAAAAAAAAATCCCCAGTCCAGAGCACACAGCCATGCGTGTGACTGCTAATTGTCTCCTTCAGTGATCACCTTCAATTAAAATATAATTCGAGTTATGGTCACCTTTCAGTCTGGATCTTTATTACCTTGAAATCTCATTTAATACAATAAAAGAGTCGTATTAAAACTCACGCCAAGTCGGCGACCCAGGAATGACAGCTTTTGTTGAAGTGCTGCAGCTTTGTGCAAAAACTGTGACGCTAAAAATGAAATAGCTTTCAATGAAAAAACATAATGGTCCTGAAATTATCTTTTTGGTTTCAGTACCTGTAGGGCCTCATACTTGCAGTTTATTGTGTTTTTTTATTGCTACAAGGGCTCGGTGTGTGTATGTAGAATAAGGAGAAAATCTTCTGTATTGTGATGTATGACAGAATGAAATAAAAAAGCACAGATTTCTAATCTGGATTTGACTGAAAGACTAAAAGTGTGTTGTGGACAACTGAGCACAAAAGCAATACAGAGCATCAGACTCTCAGCTTCAACCCAGCTTTGCTTGCTTTCTTTTAAGTTCAGGAGGAAAGCAGCGAAGAAATTGATGAAATTAGTAGTTGGAATATTTTTCAGTGAATGTGGGCAAACCCACAAGTCAAAAGTCAAAAATGTTCAATAAAAGGGTCTGTGAGTCACAGCAGATGATTTGATCCTTCACATATGGTCACACTCAGAAGAAAAAAAAATACAATTAGGATTCAAATACATGTGATATATGCTGGGAAGCAAAAAGCACATGTATTTGACAGACAGAAACTGCCTTTAAACATTAAAGGTTTTGGTTTAAAAGAAATAAAAAACTGAGGACAGAAACCACCCATAGGCAGGTTTGCATTATCAGGTGATCTGGGGTATTTTTTTTTATTCCAAAACAAGTCCCAGTTTAGGATTAGGTACTTCAACGCGGCACTGAAAACTGCGGGGTGGCGTTTCTTTTCTTATTTATTGGACTATGTACAGCAACCACAAAGACAACAACCATCTCAGCTCGTCCACTGTTGATCTCTTCATTCCAGTTTCTTCTTTGTTTCTTCTTCTTTCACATTTTCTTTCTTTTAATTTTTAGCAGATGGCAAGCAGTGTGCTACCACCATGTGGTGTGGAGTTGTAGTTCACTAAGTTAATGGATCTTACCAGGTCAGTATCTGTAAAGGCTGGGTCCTACTGGCTGTGGAAGCGCCATTGTGGTTTTTGGTCAATCTAGTCAATGAGAGTGGTCCAGCTCTGCTCCGCTAAAGAGCGTGTGCCGGGTCTACTTTGGTCTGCAGCCACAGCTAAAGTAACACAATGCAGATGAAGCTGGAAGGACGTTAGTACGAACACCATGAGCAGGCGGTGACTCCTACACCAACATGACATTAATCTGTTGAGACTGTGGGGTCCCAAAAGAAATTTCAACCACATATGAAGAGTGGTTCATTCTCAAAGCTGTTTCTTAAGACATTGAATTGTATTTTGCACCACTTTTTATATGTATCGTAGCAAAAAGAATGGGACATGGCAAGAAAAAAGAAAATCTTAATATGAGCGGATTACCATGAGATTCTCACGTGACCTTGAAACCTCCACGTAATCTCATCATCTCATGAATCCGGCTGAACAGGCAACGGAGGGACCCGAGGTCACGTTAAGAATGGAGCCAAACTGGAGCACCTGGTGGGGGCCGAGGGATAAGAGACACACAAAAGTTGAAAAGACCTGTTACAAGTCCAGACTCCAGGTTTTAGACCGAACTCCTGCTAATGGAAATCCACCATGATACATCTCCCATGAGGGATGGCTTCAGATCTTCTGGGGAGGTTTCAAATCAGAGTCATTGGGGTTTCTGGCAAAATATCCACACAGCTGATGTGAATGGCAGGTTTTAGAAAAGGCAGTGAACACACAAAAATCTGCTCATGTAAATGTACACGAGATCGCTCCTTGACTTTGCTGTTAGACGCATAATGTTCTTTATTCTTGTGTGCATTTTATGCTTGAACTTAATTGAATATGTACTTTAATCCTTTAGGGTTATGTAACTGATTTAAAAAAGATACTTTTTTATTACTTTTTCTTCTAAAAATCATATAGTGCTGTTTCACAGGTGCAGAACTCTGAACAGGTACTGAATCCCAGATCTATCAAAACTCCATGACGCAGGTTCTCCGACTGCCTGGCTTCATACTTCCCCACCATCAATGGATTTTGCCTTCACACTGAAGTTCTTCTGTTGTTCTTGAAACAAATGCTGGCCTTTAGTGTCTTCAGAGGCATATGTTCCACTAGAAAATTCTGTATGAGATAAGCCGTGTGTCAGAGAAGAGCATAGAGCACTCAGTTCAATTCAACTTTGTTGTATAGCATCTATCATGTTACAAATCATCTCTTGGGACTTTTTTAGAAACCCAGAGTGTGACCCTCGAGAAAACATATATATACGTGTGTGTGTGTGTGTGCGCACGTGTGTGTAGAATAGGTTTTTTGCACAAACCATTTCTTTTGCATTTTTGAAGAGCTGAGGCGTGTTCTCGCAGTGAACAAGTCACTGGAAAGCCATTTTTATATTTTATTTACAGTTGGTATCCTCAGCGTGGATGCAGTTTGAATTCGAGATCTCTTGTTGCCTTGTAGCTCCAGAGCCTAGGGGTTGACCGTGGGGTAGATGTCTGCCGCAATACAAATAAAGCAAATAAATTGGTAACATCGCACCGAACGCGTCCTCCCTCACTGCCACCCCAACACCTTCTGGCTGGTGCTCAAATGAACAGTTGAGAAAAATCTGCCAGAAAAACACATTATCGTTCTGAAGCAGATCAAATGATCGAATGATAGAGTCTGTGATTAAAAGGGGAAACTAAATGCTTTGGAAGAAGATGTTCAAACTGCGCAGTAAGTTTCTGAACCACCCTTGTGGATCATGCATGGATGGAATCACGCATGGATGTAGGCTGGCTTGCTGATGTCTTTGGCTTGTGTGGGAGTTTGAAGCAACTGACTTTGTAGCGATTCCCTCAGCAGCTGGTGGTTTTCAGAGATGGAGAAGAGTAGCTTTGTGATCTATGAGCAATAAAGTATTATAAAAAAGTGTAAAATGGTGCCGTTCAAAGCCTTATCTGTAATTTTTCAAAATGCTATTTTAATATTTGGAAACCGATTATTTCTCAAATTAAAGGCCGGCACAACCAAGGACGTCTTGACTGGCTTCATCAGCAGTTTTGCAATATTCTCCCATCTCTGTGTTTCCCTACATGCTCGTCTGGATTATGGGATTCTGCTTATCGTGTTGAACATGGTTGCTTAGTAAAAACAATTACTGCGTCCTATCATTGCTGTACTTACTAAAAACTGTGTGAACTGTCTCATATATAATACATGATATTTATCTGCGCCTCTATGGCAGACTGCAAGCAAGCCAAAGCTGCCAGAGGCACTGCTGTGCACGGAGGATTTCTCACATCCTGCTATTCCAGTTCGTAGCAGTTTTCTTTGTTGTTGTAGTGATGAGGACTTTTTCAGGACCCGACAGGAGTGAAATTACCATGTCACCATGTCACCGTGACCTCAGCTTGGAAAAAAAAGAGAAGCATGATGTACAGCTTATCAAGGTTGTCCTTGGAATTTTAAAAAGAAAAAAAAAAAAAAAATTTTTTGCATGACACGCATTTGAAATAGATTATAGCGAGTCTGAGATAAAATAGAAGCAATTGTGTTCTAAGGATTGGATCTTGTCAAATCATTTGTGCAGTATTAAATGAAGTCAATGTCATTTTAGCTAAAAAAAAAATGACTTCATTATTCTATACAATCATGTCAAGAAGAAATCATATAACAAATTATACAAATTCATCTTTTACATAAAATCAGAGAACAAAAATACATTTATTTATGGGTGGGGGGTTTATTTTGGGTCTTATTTGAGTCTTGTTTGATTTTTTTTTGCTATGATTTTTTCTTATATTTTGCTTTATTTCTTGTTTTCCTTGTGTGTGATGTCTGTTTCAACTCCCTTTGTTGGTCTGTTTGTGCGTACATATATTACCCTGTGTGTTCTTCTTTGGCTGCTCGTCCATTATTGTTCTACCTGTTGAGTGTACATATGTTGCTTGTCTGCTCTTCTTAATTTAATCTCATGGCTTTTCAGATACCACACTTAGGTAATGTTGTTAAGACTTTGTTCATTGCTGCTGCCTCCCTGGTCTCCCACATCTGATTCCTCCCACATACCACTTTAAAAAATTAGGGAACTAAAACCTCAGCATTAGAAACATCACATCTGTAGGCGTGACGTACATATGTGCAACGAGTGTAAGTGCATTAGGGCCTGTAATAAACAGAGACCAACATGAAAGGATCATTAAACTTGCCGTAAGGTTCCTATAAGCCACTGCACGTGCATATCTAATTATATATATATATATATGCATCTTCCTAGTTTTTAAGTGAACTCCAACTGATTCATTTTCTAATGTGCTGTAAATGTTACTTTAACTATATAGGTACCACACAACTTTCCACTTTCTTTGCCCATGCCAATTTAGTCCACTTGTATCCCTCATATTTTAACCCACAAGGGCTTTCCATTTAGGGCCCATAATACCTAAACCATAATGGGGCCCATGCCTTTTGCCCAAGCCTACTTTGCAACCAAGTAATCCATTTTTACTCCAAAAGGAAGCCCACATACACATGTTGACGGAGACACTTGATGATATTCATGTAATTAAAAAATGGCAAATAAAATGAATCTATTAATTTTCACATAATGATGGTTTGAAATTCAAAGTGAGACTGCATGGAATGCTGGGTAATTGTGACAACTAGACTGAAACTGACAAAAGAAAAGTGAGTTTCAGAAGAGAGCTATAAAAGAGACAAACAGAGAGGGCAAAGTGAGGGTCTGCTATCTGAATGTGAGGGATTTAATAGACTTTGCATAGCAGAAGTCCAGGGACTGCATCTTTTAATAAAGGCTGAACTTTTGCTTTGACCTCAAAGAACTCAAAGCAGTTCTTTGACAGGCCCTGTTCTTATTTTATCTGTTAGCCTGTTCCCACACCAGACTGTGCCACGAGGAGATGTTGGTCTGTTTCCTTATCATGTTTTCTTGTTGGTGTTGGACATGGACTTGTGCAGACACTAGAGACAGTCCCAGTCTCTGCTCTCTAAGCCTCGCCTTCTGACCATATTTGGATTTCCCCCTGCTCCCTCTCCGTGCCTCTCCCCCCGCTCACTCTCATCAACAATTATCAGTTTCACCTATTCTGCCCCTTTTTAAGCAGCTCAGCGACCTTCATTCTCTGCCAGGTTGTGCTGTGTTGGTGCTACATGCACTCTCCGGCCTGCTGGGCCGATGGCTCTTTGAGAGACCTGAACCTGGGCTGTTTGCCTGTTCTGATTCCTGCCTGGCCCCCCTTTCAGTGTTGCCAGATGAGAGTGACAGTTTCCAGCCCAATGACAGTTTGAAACCCGCCCAATCCAATAAAATCCCGCCCAAAGATTTAAGTTGCCAGATCTCGACGGTATTTGCGTTTATTAGCCATACACGCGAAAGATCACATAGGCTGATACACTATCGCCACTTAAGACACATAAGAAAGAGAATGGAAGTCTGTGTGGCAGGGGAGAACAAGATGTGCATACAGTACAAAAAAGTAGGTGCCACCCTCTTGTGCCCTTACTCGACACTGTAGAAATATCTAGACTGTTTACAAATAGCAAATCACAACTAAAAAGTGCATAATAAAACAATCACAGAACTTGCCAACACCTCGTTTACCAGTGCCATGCCTAACACAGCAACGGTAACCACAGCGGTAGTAACCACCTATTTGCACGTAAAAAGATTATGGAGACAAATATTTACTTGAACAGTCACTCTCCACCAGCGTTCTGAAAGACGCAGTTTACAGCATGACACAGTTAACATGGATCAAGAGCTCACAACGCCGTGAAAAGTTATTTTAAGCCAGTCAAATGCATTAAAAAGTGGCACAATTAACACAGCTGTCATGGCGTAAATAGGCCTAATAAAAATCATCTTACCTTTACGCAGAATCAGCGTCTTTCATTTGCAGAAGTTTATTTGAAGAACTTTGAAATTGAACTATGTACATTTACTTGAAGCCAGGTCAGCTGGCTAATTAATACATGGATGAATCAAATCTCCCCAAAACTCGCGGGGAGGTTTGAAGGTGGCAGACGTCCATCCATTTCTGCTCAGGCCAGAGCGCACATCCATGAGGCTGGAAAGGAGACGTAATCCCATGCGGTTTCTTGCGTCATCCTTCAGGAGTGCCACTTGGGAGAACGCTCTCTCAACGTGAGCATTTGATATTGGCAGAGTGAGCAGTCTGATCACACCGAGGGCTAAATCTTTGAAGCACTGGTTTCCTCCAGCATCTTTGAATGCTTCCACTTGTATCCGTCAAAATCCGTCAATAGACTGATCACCTGAGAAGCCAGCTGAAGCAACGCTTCTCCACTGGCACTCCAAGGTGTCGTGTGTGCACAGGAAAAAGTCAGTGGGCAGATCTTTAACTCCTGGCCTATTTGTCACACACATCACAGAGGTCGGACTAAACAGCTCCAGTTTGCGCAGCATTTCCAATGACGCAGGAAGGCGCATTTTGTATTGCACCAACACTTACTTTGTTGATGTAATGTCAAGTTGTTATAGCGACCAAATAACTCACTGCGATGACCTGGGGTGCCGAAAAGGGGGGGTAAATGATACGGATTATAGGGGCCCATGTTTGAGGGGGGCCCAGAGAGGCCCCTAATGATGATCAAAAATAGCATCAACAAATTTCGCCGCTGTGTTGGGGGGCCTAGTAAAGATTCTTTTCATGGGGCCCAAAATCCCTAGCGGCGCCCCTGGCGATGACCATAATATCCTAATCCTAATGGGCATAATACGAGTGAGTGATGTATAGAGAATTTTTTATTTGTATTATTTTTAAAACCATCCATCCATCCATCCATTTTCTAAACCCGTTTCATCCTTGAAGGGTCACGGGGATCTGCTGGAGCCTATCCCAGCCGTCTACGGGCGAAAGGCAGGGGTCCACCCTGGACAGGTCGCCAGTCCATCGCAGGGCCACACATACAGACACACAACCACTCACACTCTCATTCACTCCTAAGGGCAATTTAGAATTATCAATTAACCTAACATGCATGTCTTTGGACTGTGGGAGGAAGCCGGAGTACCCGGAGGAAACCCACGCAAGCACGGGGAGAACATGCAAACTCCACACAGAAAGGCCCCGAGGTTCAAAAAAAACCCACAAAGGGTTAAATCTCATTCTCTACTTAAGCCCTACCTCCTAAACACATATGTCTTGAGTGACAGGCTGTGCATTTTTCAAGAGGCGGGAGATACATTTGCTTTTAGCCGGCTCTAAAACAGTGCAAAAAGGAAAGATAGTTTTTCAAATTAATGTTAAATAGCATTAGGCAAACTGTGCAAGATTTCAGTGAGAGACACTTGGGTATCAAACGGTAGTGATAATGGCAGCCAAAAAATAAAAAATATGAGGAGTAATTTTTCAAAGAAAAGTGCAAGTCAAGTTTGCTAATGAATGAGTCCATAATAATATTAACGCTAGTTTTTCAGTGACTATGGTGCAGGCTAAAACAGACTGTAGGCTATGAACAACATGGTCTTCAAGCTAACTCCAGACCAAAGAGCTGCTGTAGAAGAATAAATATAATCCATGTCAGTTTTCTCCCAGAGCAGCATGTCTAACGTCTGTTAAATCAATGTCAGAGAGAAACTCCAGCCTTCTGGAAGAAAATGATTAACCTGCAGAGCCTGTACATTTGACAGGATAAGAATTTTAGAAACCTTTAGTTCTGTTGGCACTGAGGTGTTGATTGGGATAAAATTATTTTGAGACATAAATTGAGAAAATAATTTTAGCAAATGAGGTGCTTTTGCAGGTACTGTGCATCTGTTGGTGCAGATGACTTTAAAAAATGCCCTCACTGTTAAGTACAAACATTAATAATGATAAGAGTAAAAACTGAAATGGCCTTAGAGGCTATTCATTTTTTTTAACCTTTCATATGACTTTCACAGGTTCAGTTTCACAATGGCTGAAGTAAACTTTTAAACTACTTCTTTGTCAGTCATTATTTTCCTTTAACATTACATAATTCATTTATTTGATATTGTTATATTGAAAATGGGATAAAACAAAAAAAAAAAAAAAAACAGTAAAGCATTGCTAACTAATGTAAACTAATTTAGATGCCCTTTATCATGCTATCATCAGAGATTTACCATATTGGCTCGAATATAGGATGACTCTAATGATAAGATGACCTCTATTTTTTTTTTCAAATATCATTTTGGGAAAATAAAAATATGTCAGATATGTTGGGTGCAGTTTGTTGTTACAGCTGGAACCCCTCCGACCCACCTGGCTCCTGAGATGTGGGAGGCATCTCAGACAAACACATCTGAATGACATCTCAGTTCCTGAACTGAGACAATCAACAGCATGTGTTTGGACTTGTGATGTAAAAGCAGAATGTTATCTGGACATCTGGAAGAGAAGAAATAACATAAGAGAAAGATAGTTCAACATTCTGCGTTCATTGTCCCCACCACCTCTGTGGTGTTGAGAACAGTGTACCACTCTGCATGGCATATTAAACCTTGTATGCATCTTTGTTTATTAAACTTTCCATTGGTCTTTGCTTTCAGTCTCTTCTTGATAACAGATAAAAGAACACGAAAAAACTTCACAAGACAAAAAAAAAACTTTCAAACCCCTTTGCTCGAGTCAGTCACGTGGTTCCTCCATTTTACATCAGATCCTGATCCATGTGTTCACTGTGATGCTCCATTCTTACTGGTGACTTCGGTGCAGCTCCATCTAGTGGCACAGATGTGTAATGACAATAGAAAAGTTGAGTCCTCGATTTTAAGACAACCCCCATTTTTGAGAATATGATTTCTAGAATAAAATATCGTCCTATTTTCAGGCCAATATGGTATATGTCCCCACTAATGACAAACGCAAATATTCGCTCTTGCTGGAAATGCTTTATTGGAAACTGATGGTCACTGTGAATATTTTATGCTCCTGGAAGACTTTTGTGCTTACCTGCAAGTTTAAGATTATTTGGACTTCTAATTCTGTCTGCAAGCAATTATACCATTTCATATTATTCAGATTCTTGTGTTGAGGGTCATGAGCATTTCAAGAACTACATTTCCCAAGGTTTACCTTTTCCCACTCCCCTGAATCTGGAAATTTCGCTGGCCTTATTCCCCAAATTTCCCTCCGTCTCATCCTCTCCTGTACCCAGAAGTCCGCTTACTTCATCCACCCAACCTAGAAGGAGTTTCTCCGCGTTCCCCGAACAATCGATCTGATTGATCCACACCGCAAGTCATCATTATTTACCTGTTCTATCTTTGAAAAAAGACTCTACAGTGGTCAAGTATCCTGAGCCCAGTTGACAACCATTACCGTTCATAGTTTTGTTTAAGGTTTCATTCCTTTACTCACCGACGTTTTCTTATTCTCCTGTTTATTGTGAGATTGAAGCATTTGTAACTGGGACACTGCTGGTTAATAATATTTAATCTGTGTCTGAAATAGCGTGGCAGCTGGCAGGAGGAAGGCGCGCTGCAGACTGAAAAAGCATAATACGGTGACGCAGCGTGATGGGGAAGGGCAGCTCGGAGCATCCTTCATTAGGATCTGGTGCCGAGGTGTTATACCACTGAACACAACATATTAATAGTACCTTTTCATTTTATTTCTTTTGGATTAAGAGTCAAATTTGCATCTGCAAATATGTAAAGTAATGGATCATTGATACATTTGATGCATTCACCTGTTTAGTTAATGCATCACACCCAAAATCATCGCTTTACTTCCTGAGGTTTTTTTTTTTTTTTTCTTGCAAACCCATATTTTGTGGCAGTGATTACAGCCCTCCAGAGAGGGACGGGACAATTCTGTGCAAATGGGAATAATGGTGCACAGTGTGGGCTACGGTATCTTATGCCGCAGATTATTTCTTTTTATGCATTTTAACTTCCTCTTTGCAAACCCTAGGAGAGACCCCCCTTTTTTTCTCTCTTGAATACAGCAAGCTTTGATTTTTATATCACCAAAAAAAAAAAAAAAAAAAGACATCGGTCTGCAATCTTGGGGACAGTTATTGGTTAAGTTCCACAGTGTGTCTGCGATAGGAAAAGTCTCTGTGAAAAGACTTCTATAACATCTGTCGTTTATGATAACATTTATCAGGAAGCCTTTGATCCCCCCCCACAAAACTTATCATGCAAGTTCAGAGAATTAATCTCCTGAACAGGACATGAATTATACAATACCAGCAAATGTGGCTGCATATGCATCATAGCATCATTAGATATTGCTTCACTGTATTTTTCTTTTTCAAGATGAAGCTTCATATGATGAACCTGCTTCATTTTCAAGGGCGATCATCCTTCTTGCTCCTTCATACAGTTTTTTTTTTTCAAATAGCCTAAAGGAAAAAATATTGCAATGATCTAATTCATTACTGCTTTATAAGAGAGTCAACATTAATTTTACTTTAGCCGGAAGTGTGACTTATGCCTGTTACCTGTTAAATCTGCTGATCTCAGGACGGCCGACTAAAACGTCTTCAGGGATAAGCCGTAATAACTTGTCACTTTTGCTTCCTTCTAATGCTGTTATGCTTGGAGGAATTAACATGTATGAGATAACATAATGTGAGGTCGTGGTGCTGGTCTGTACTTTTCTGATCGTGAGTCACTGAGGCATGTAAGCATGAAATTCCAAGCTGTTCGGTTACACAGGCTGATGATTCAGCTTTACCCAGATATGTTTCACAAAGCACATTATTCATTGTTTCAGGCTTTCTTGTCATTTTTTTTCCTTCATGATTAGTAAGTTACTCTGGATTTAATTCTCCACCTTTTTTGCGATTTCAAAGCTTTCTTCAAACGTGTGGCGCAACCATTTTAAAGACCTCAGGAGCTAAAGGGACGTGCATTTTTGCTTCAGTGTGACAGCTAAACGCAGAAGCTATTTCACATGTTGCAGTAATTGCTACCTTACAGAAACCTCAGTGGTAATTTATCATCAACAGGGAAGCTCACAACATGTAAAAACCTACAGGATATTATATGTTCGACACAGCAACAGAAGAGGACACAGATGGAGACATTCAGGTCTCTTTCAAGGAATTCCTCCTGAATTATATGTTATGAGCAAAAAAAAAAAAACTCATGCACATTACTGGGTTGAGTGGTGCCATAGTGGATGTTCATATCCATTACTTATTATCCGTGGTACTCCGTCCAAATCTTGCTGTGGCCTCTGAAGTGAGAACTTTGCAGTTCAGTCTCATTTATCACATCTAGACACAGTTTTTCTTTCAATTCTAGCTTTTACTTGTAGTTCTTGACAGTTTCTTGAATAATTTTGCTAAATCCATGTAGCCAGAGACAAGTGTTTTTAATATTACCATTTCAATAAACCTTGTGTACATAGAATCTCAAAATCGCCATTTCTGAACCTGCAAGCTGACACTCATCGGGGAGTCAGTGGGATGTCAGCGCTATCGATTTCTACTTTACTGCTTTTTATCAAGTTTGACTTCAGCAAGACTCTCCAGCTTTTTCATCTTGTTTTGCTCTTGACCCTCAGCTCTAGTCTATTCTTTCGCTTGCTTTTTGATTCTCATAAATTGAGGCCAGAAAAAAAATCTATGAGCTAGACAGATGAATGAATAAATAAGTTGTGTTTTGAAAATGAGGAATCTTAAGGCGATTCTTTTCATGAGGAGGTGAGAGATGTTGAACCGCGTTCCTGATTTCTAAGAATGCAAAAATAGTTGTCGGATGACTTTTCTGCTCCTTCTATAGCTCTTCCATTATTATTATTACCTGTTATCTTTTCTATAACACTGTTTAAAGCAGAGTCCTTTTTCCTGAGTAAATTTACAGTATGTGAAAGAAATAGTTCAGATCTGTAGATGTGTTTTTGTCTAAACTGTCTGTGAAGTAGAGCTGAACGATTTTATTTCCTCAGAGAGTATCGATTTTGTCAGCCACGGGTATCGATATTCTAAGCTTCTTTCAAAACCCCCCTTGTCCCACCTTTAAAAACTTGCAAGCAACAATTTGCACTGTTTAAATAAATGAAACTATTTTTCTCTACAAATCTTTTCTTCATTTTGTCCAGCATTTGCAAGCTGCCTGTCAGCCATATAATGATATTAATGCTTTCAGTTCAATAAATTCAAGCAGTCATTGGAACACTCACAAGATGTCACCAAAATCACTTTGTCCCTTTAAAATCTTTCAGAAAATGATGTAAATGTATTGTAAGATGAATATTGATATATATCGTATCGTGAGCTGAGTATCGTGTATTGTGTATCGTGTATTGTATCGCGAGATAAGTGTATCTCTACAGTGCTACTGTGAAGTTGGTCATCTGAAACAATGCGGACGATGTTATTTGTTCTGACCAGCTGGTTAACTGTGGTATAAATCGATTTTGAGACATTTTATTTAGATTCTGAATTGTAGCAAATGAGAATGGCAATTCTTATGCGAATCGATTTTTTTTTTTTTTTTTTTGTCACACCCCTAGATCACCCCTACTCTGAAATCATCCTGCACATACAAAAAAACTAAGTGAGACTTCAATTCAGGAAAAATTTCGGCTGCACGACGCATCGTCCTAACAATATGTTGTTGGGTTGAAGTATTCGTACTTTTATTTGCTGGATGCATTTCTCAGAGAATGCTTTGCTATGACTGGTTTCTTGGTTATTATATTACCTTTTGTGATACTAATTGTTGGGAATGGTCTCACAGTGGCTGGTCCCACAGCCTCACATGGCAGTTTAATTAAAACCATTGTGACCTATTCGTTGGGAATAACCTCACAGCAACCGCTGCTTATATTTGTTTATTCCTTAATATTCAAAATCCATCAGCCCTGCTTCGTCCTCTGATGGTTACCTACTTTAATAGAGGTGCAGTAAAGTCAGGCCCTCGGCCACGGATCAAGTTTGTACTAAATAAACCTCCAGTTAACTGTGTTTGATCAAATATGGAGAGCAGCCTGGGGAAGTGATGGTAAAAGAAAATGACTTTGTTTCCCGACGCATTCACGCAGCTACCTTGTTGAGCTCGTATTAGTTTCACATTATACATCAAATGTTATTTAGGCACCTGTTCGTTGAAAGCAGCACCAAAGTTGAAGTGAATTGCTTTCCTGTCATTTCAGCAGTTTGATTTACACACCCACTCAGCTGCACAGTTTCCTCATGTGGCTGTCTCTTCCGAGGGGAGTTGAATGTAAGAGAAATCTCACATTAGTCCCCGTCACAGCTGGCTGAACATTAGGCTACATTCTGCAGGATAGTGAGACCTCCATCATGTCACAGTAACACTGTGGGATAGAAAATGCCTGCGTCGGAGCGTTCTGTGGCTGTAGATTCAATAGAGTATATCATCAGTTTTGTTTGCCATTTTATCCAATCTCAAACCTAATAAATATGTATGCCTGTCTCCAATTTTTACTGTAGCAGCACTTGAAACGTGAACAATGCAGCAACCTTTTGGCTGTATTAAAATTCAGCGAAATGTCTGTTATCAGCTGTTGGACACCTGATGCAACAAAACCAAAACAGAAAGAAGCCCTGCAGTGCAATGTTTTTAATTAATATTTAAAATCGTAGAGGGAAGACAGCCATACTGGATGCTGGGCAGCTGAAGAGAAATCACGTGCCGACTGTAGTATTAATGATGTCATCACATGCTTTTTTTTTTCATTGTTGGAAAAAAAATCACATTTTATTGCTTTAGATTTATTTTGTAACATCACAACATTTCATGAAAAAGAACTGTAGAATATGCAAATCATTTCCGACAGACATTATAAAGTTCTTTCTTCAATTACCGGATATTGTTGGGTCACAGCTGCCACTCGCCGCAGTCTTACTGCGACTGTTTCGTCCCTTTCAAACCTTCCTTTTTCATTACTTTCCAGCTATTCACGCTCATGGAACCACACTCAGTGTTCAGGAAAACAAACACAGAAGGAAGTGTGATGTGAATCGTGTCAGTAAATTTGGGTTATTCATAACTAATAATGCTTAATCGCACCATCAGTGGCTGCAGAGTGGTTAATATTAATCCTATTGTTTAAGCTCAATTCATGAGAGAAGACACCAGCTGTTGAAAAGATTTAACTGTTTTGAGACAGAAAAAGGCTTTGTCTGAAAAAAATTATATATATATATATATATATATATATATATATATATATATATATATATATATATATATATATATATATATACACAGTGTTGGGGTAGTTACTCAAAAAAAGTAATCCATTACACATTACTAGTTACTTTTTAAAAAAGTAATCCCTTACTTTACTTAGTTACTCGCTGCTGAAAGTAACTAGTTACATTACTAGTTACACTACTTTTGGATTACTCCGCAATATCACCTGAGCTGCACCTAACTTGATTGCCAATGAACAACATATAGTTAGAACTTTATAACTGCAGTGCCCAGATCAGCACAAATGTGTATTCTAATGAGGAGGACATACACAAGATCTCTTTTATGCACTTTAATGCAACAAAGCTGGAAAAAATGACAGGAACATTTGCCAAAAAAGGCTACAAGACTTGCTGTATGCAAAATGTTTCAAAATAAAATTGGGATTAAAGCTTTCACTCTAATCTTAATTCACTCAGTAAATGTCTGTTTATACTTCCATGACGTAAGCATCAGCAAACTGAATTTCTTTACAACATAACTTAAGTCGTCCTTCCAACCACCCAGTACAAACAAAGTTTGTTTAAATTATATGATTAAATAAAATAAGACAATGGCTCTCATCACAATATCAGACAATGAATGAGACTTCAAAGGAAAATAACTTAACACTACATATGAAATGTAATTTGTAATTATGTGAACTA
Organism: Hirundichthys speculiger; assembly: GCA_018398805.1. Taxonomy (NCBI): domain Eukaryota; kingdom Metazoa; phylum Chordata; class Actinopteri; order Beloniformes; family Exocoetidae; genus Hirundichthys; species Hirundichthys speculiger. Next base: position 1,009,967 of record JAGFBZ010002622.1, on the reverse strand, counting down.
TAGCTTTACAGTAGTTTTTTTCTTCATCCTACTCGACATTCTCATCAAAGAAATGGTTATACCTCAGCAGGAGGAGTCTCTCAAACCGTTTGTCAGACAACCTGTTCCTCTTCGGAGTCAGTACCAGGCTGCCAAGGCTAAAGAGCCTCTCAACCGGTGCACTAGAGGGTGTGGCTGTGTTGTACTTCAGTGATAAAGTCTTTATTGTGGGGGAAACGGTGCAGGATCTCCATCTCTGACCCCGACTGCAAATAGTCAATGACTTCAGTTTCATGGTTGTAGGGGGCTAGATCCTCCTCATCAAAGTCAAAAAAGTCATTCTTACTTGTGCTGGAGGTGGGTGTCTGAGGCCTATGTACAACCTGCTTGTCGGGGGGGTAAGCACGGCATTCAGTGATCAGCAATGTCTTTAAGGCATCTCTCCTCTCTTCTTTCAGCCACCGCATTTTAAACCTTGGTAGTGTGACAGCAGCAAGGAGAGCATCTTTGCTGTCCAGCACCAGCTCAAATCATTTCTTGATGGCCTGCAAATGCGATATGGAAAGATTTGATGAGCTTGGCTGTGTACAGCCTTTACCCTTTACCACAACAAATTCGAAGTAGTGTGCGTATCTCCACCCGTCAAAAGACGTCCTGAGCGGCTCTGCCATCATTTCTTCTCTACCTTCATGAAATCGCGCTTCCGTCTCTAGGTCACGTAAAATCACGTTGCTGAGGTCAGACAAGCGTTGCGCAGCCCGTGAACGTGCATGAAAGGGATATTTGATTTTTTTTTCTGTCCTCCCGCTCTGCATATAGCTGAACATCTTAAAGCAGGGGTGTCCAAACTCGGTCCTCGAGGGCCGCTGTCCTGGATGTCTTAGAGGTTTTCCTGACACAACACACCTGATTTTAATGAATGAATCATAATCAGCTTGTCATCCAGGTCTGCACAAGTCAGTTAATGACCCATTCATTTGAATCAGGTGCGCTGAAGCAGGGAAACAAAGACAGACAGCGGACCTCGAGGACTGGAGCTGGACACCCCTGGTTTAAAGTAACTAAAGTAACGCATTTTTTTTTGTCTAAGAGTAACTGTAATGTGATTACACAAATTACAACTGTAACGCGGTACATTACTGCGTACTACATTACTGTAATCCCGTTACAGTAACGCGTTACTTTGTACCGCGTTACACCCAACACTGTATATATATATATATATATATCCATCTATTTTCTATACCCGTTTCATCCTTGAAGGGTCACGGGGATCTGCTGGAGCCTATCCCAGCCATCTACTGGCGAAAGGCAGGGGCACACCCTGGACAGGTCGCCAGTCCATCGCATATATATATATATATATATATATATATAGGCAACACCTGTTCTGGATGAATCCACACCTTTTTTTATTCTAAATGTACTGTAACAAACCTGAGTTTGTAAAGCCAGAAACCTTTAAAACACAATCTGTGGTATGATTCGACAATACATTATATTATATTCAATCCTGGACAGCATGATGGACAACGGATGGATCTTCCATCACTGAGCTGTAAACTGTTACAGCTCACAGAAGATCAGAAACACACGTGGAAGAACAATCTGATATGATCACGTATCGTAGCAGCTAATCAGTAATTATTGTAAACAGGCAAAAGCTGGCCTTCAGGGTTGAGTCCAATGCAGAAGCATTAAAAATCTTCAGTTCCCCAAATGACCACTAGGGGCTGGCTCCAAAAGCGAGTCAATCTCCACTGACAGCAGTGTTAAAATGTCCATCGGTGCAGCAGCAATAAACGTATTTAAGACTTGTTCAGAAAACTGTTTTGGTCACCAGAGCTTGATCTCACATCCATGACAAGGGTAAAGGACGTGAATTTGTTTTGTGCCGCAGCAGGAAGAATTATGGAGCGCAACAAATGCATGTATAATATGGTTTTTAGCATTGGTGGCAGGTATAGTCAATGGCTTGCTGCCATCATATTAGCTACTTGGCGCTTACCACTGTCTTGACTTCTGAGCATAACCTCTGAGCTGTGAATAAAGACCTAACAGACCATAGTTATTCATATTTTACAAAGAGACCTGTTGCCACCAAAATGGCATCTGAAACTGGTGTTTCCTCTCTAGGCGTCCACCGACAGCTCTGCAGCTTCACTGCAACAAAGCAGCGCGTTTATAAGTAAGCGTTAAATAAAAATGACTAATTGAGCATATTAGTTTCCCAATAATTGAGTGAGGTTCTAGTGAGGCAGTTATGCAACATTTAGACAGGATACTTGACAACGGACGAGGGTGCGCAGTGGATTTAATCTTCGTGTATTCAAGTAGAGATGGTCAGATACTCACATACAGGTGTACAGCGGTTGTCAGCACGAGACAATGAGCAGAGCAAATGTAGTTGCTCTTAAACACTGTTTATCAATACTTTGAGCCTTGAGCCTTAAGCTAGTCTCCCCCTTTTCACCCCTTTTTGTCTACTCAGGAGGTGGACGAAATGGGTTATCAGAGTTTTCTTTCTGAAATGTGGCAGTTACATGCACAAACCGAGATTGGCAAAAGATAGAAATATTCCGCAAAGAAAAATGAAAAATCTTCAAGCATTTCTTCAGTTCCTTTTTCAACCCACTGTATGTGGCGAGATCACTTTTGATGACAAAAGGACAGCCAGTCATGAGGAAATAAATGTGTCATACGTGGTGTAAAACAAAACAAAGTGAACCTCTAGGGACAAAATGGTATTACAATATGTGCCAGACCGTCCCCTCTCATTAGCACAGTGGACGTTTTATTCATCACAGCAGATTTGTATATGCCCCCATGTGGTCAGAAGTGGTATTGCAACATAGTGACATATTCTTTCATTCACGATCCGTTATGCCCCAGCATGCTCCAATTTTTACCAGATCTGGTCACTGCCTCATAGCTTTTTCAGAGTTCAATAATGTGCAGGAGGTACTGCAGTGTAAATATATTATAGAAAAGGTATGATGAGTACTGGACAGTAGCAGGATTACAATATGTGACCAAAGCGCGTATTCATCTGTCAGTGAAGTGACAGGTGAATCCTGCAGTAGATTAAAAACTGAGAGCTTGTCAAGAATGTAAGTGATGAAATAATAGAAATAAGTGGGTATAATTTTAAAAACAGTAATGAATGACCTGACTTTGCCTCGGCTGTTGTGTGAGTTTCTTTGTGATCAGACTGATGCAAATGAAACAAGATGACTTTGCACTGAGGCTGATGCTTGTGGTTACAGTCTCCCCAAAACCAAATGCAAAAGCCTTTACTGAAAGCCATTTTGAGAATGTTTTGGACTTTTGGAAATATGAGAAACAAAATAATACAAATGTAATTATTTTTTGTCTTGACTCATTTCCAAAAAGGACAAATCTTCTGAAATGATGTAAATGTTGATACCAGTTTTGATTTTTGAGTAAGTTTTAGCAATGGTGTTCCTGCCTGTCTGCTTTTATAATATTAAAACTCTCATTCAGATCAGTTGTAAAAGAAAGCAGTTGCACAGTCCAAAAGCCAAGATCCATATCCCCAGAGCAATTCCCCCTGTGGATATACTGATCCTGTGAATATGCAGCCTTGCAGAAAGTCTCACCAATAAGATGACATTTGTCAAACGTTACTGTCAGGTGGATGTTGGTTTTCAAGTTTTCAAATGTGGGCACATCGTTGACGGCCAGAAATCATTCCAAGCTCTAAAATACATTTTCTCATCAAAATGTGTTCTTTTCTCTCCAGTTTTTATGACAGCGAGGACATTGTGAACATGAACAACACATAATATTGGAATTCATTATAGTAAAGAAGCTTAAGCAAAGTGGTTCCCTGCCTTTTTTATGTTTCATTTCCTTCTACACTGCCGTTGCTAAGACTCAGTCACGTAAGAGCTGAATGAAGTGGACAAACATTTGTTGTGAGAGGCGTAAAGGGACAATTAAGTCACAACAGCAATAATGGCGCCACGCCCTAACGCTTTTACTGCAGTGCACAAAAAAAAAAAAGTAGAGAGATGCAAGAATGCCATGGATTCTGAAAAGAGGACCAGTTTGGGACATTTATATGCTTTTCATATCTTTTCTCAATGCAGTTAAGAGTGAGGTAGAGGTCTTCAGGGGTCCACTTTCATGGACCCAAAACCGAAAGGACCGTGAAAATTAGACCCAAAACCGACCAAACCGGAGTCTAGTTTCCGACCACGAACCGAACCGAGACAACAGCCCATAGTTGCTCATGTTAAAAGTTGTCTAGCGTTGAATAAAACTTGATTTTCCTACCTAAAGTTGTCTTCTTCTACCGTTCAGTTGCTACATAGGCTACGTGATGTAAACAACAATAAATTTTCTTTGTGGATACAGATGCTATTTGTAGCAACTGCTAACGCTAATAGCCTACACCGGTCAGGACATGTCGTGAACATATTCTCTCATCCAACGTTATCATGTTGGCGATCTGTAGTGCTTTACAGCTGCCGGGCAAAACGCTAATAACACGCTACGGGAACACGGTTGTTTCATGACAAACACGCCACGTTAATGTATAATCATTTAACTGCCCCGAGTCCTGACATTGGCTAAACCAAACTACTGTTTGTTTGTTTACTTTTGTTTGACCTGTCACCTGACATTTCAAAGCCTATTGGATGGAGGGGGGGGGGGGGGGGGGGGGGGGGCTCTCGGTAAACGTGGACCAAGCCTGTCAGAGAGCACCGACCGGACCAAGACTAACTACCGATTTTGACCCGAACCCGGAGTCATGTCTTGTGAATGGACCCGGGACCCAATTCGGGTTGGGTCGGAACCTTGGGTTTCCGGGTTGTCGGGTTGTTCCGAAGACCTCTAGTGTAAGATTAACTTAAAATGAAGCAATGTTAGTTTAAACGTCTTGTGTGTGACTTGTGTTCTCCTGGATGCTCTTCTATTCCCAAAACACCTGTAATCTGTTTCAAGGTAATCTGATTAGATGTGAGATGATTTGTTCTGCCATGTATACGGAGTTGAAGTTCAAAAACCAATCTGTTCTTTAAACTGGGCAAATTTTTTTTTTAAAATTTTTTTTTTTAAATAAGTGTGCTTCTTTCTGTTTGTAAATCACTTTGCGCAGTATTTTATAGTGTATTTGTCAGCATTTGATAGAGCATTGAGATGTGTTCAGAACTGGGATTATATTTCATAACGCAAATTAACGTTAAGAAAAGACACAAAAACAACTCTGGACCTTTTTTTTCTCGGAGTTGCATCTGAATGGCTGAAATAGACTCCTCAGCAGTGCGGTGTGCTGACAATACAGTCAGAGACTGTAAAACTGTAATCTCGTATAAATTCTGTGTTCCAAGGGCTGTGCCCAGACAACGCTGTGATGTATGAAGTCACTGGCAGAGAAAAGGGCATGTGACGAAGCTGCGGACTATTTGATATTCAGGAGGGCCGTCTTCTCCAGACTGATCCTAGTGTGTAGTCAGCGCCCTTGCGGTTAAGTCACTGAATGCAAAATGAAAATGAAGCTTAAAGTAACAGCTGACACATTTGACAATTTATTAATTGAGAATTTGCAGTCGCTTCCTTATCACCTGGAAAGAATAGATCCTCTCAAATTAAAATAGTCACAGATCTGAAAGCAATGCTGATATTTGCTCAACTGCTTAGTAACTAACCCTTTCAAACTGCTTTGGTACAATTTAAGGTTTAATATCAACATTTCAGTCTTCCTTTTGAAAAGGTGATTTACACTTTGCAATGCTGGAATATATTGTTTTATTGTGGTTCTTGAGAGAATCTGAGAAGGAATTTGGAGTTTGTTCTGAGTACAGGGACTCGGTGCTCTCTGGCCGGATCACCCGTGTTGGGTCCTGTGGTCTGTCCCCACAGCGCTACGCCATCGTGGGTTTGCCCCGCTGGACGTCGCCTCCATCACCACACGTATTTCTGCTTTGAACAGCACCCAGACAAAATCAGCCCCTTGCCAAGTGCTCAGCAGCCAAGAGTCAGCAATGGGTAATCAATACAGATTTACGGGGGAACTTTTCCCAGCCATCAGTGCATGACATACTCACTGTCACTTGACTTTACAAATATCAAGGTTCAGCTGTGGGGCTCATGTCTTTAATCTTCAGTTCAGACGTTGTAACTGAACAGCACGGGGAGGTTTGGCTCCTCCACTGCCTTCATCTGCTTGGTTTATACATCTGTGGTTAAAAGGAACATGCAGTAAATTACTCTATATAGTGCAACCAGGGAACTTCTACACTTTATTCAAGAGTCGATAGATACTGGTACCCGGGGCGGGGGGTTGGTAGAGGTTGAGAACACTGGGCTGAGTGAAATACTGGCCGTGCCGTCACTGCACAATTGCTTCTAGCGTTGCCTGTATATAGTGAGATTTCATATACCTGATATGGTGAACTCTAAATAGGGTTACTGACTTGATCCGTCACACATCTCATTGTGGAATTTTTTTTTAACAATTGGACAAACCCTCTTTGACTTCATCTTTAAGCTTCTGAAGAGTAAGTAGTCTTGAAGCCAATGGTTTTAGACCGCTGTCACCTGTTTTAGCTCCTTCCATGATGGTGTCACCCGTCTTGTATGGAGCCCGACTCCGTCAGCCTACCAAAGACATATCCTTTAGACTAACTGGTAATATTAAATCTGGTCTCTGCTTCATATTGCAACGGCGATAGCCGCTAGAGTGCCTTGGGGTGACGTCATAAAGCAGCGCCTGTCGCACCTCTCCGTTGCGCCAGGATCCCGCACACAGTGGAGCAGCAGGACTAAGCTCTTTATGTTTTCTTTTACTTTGTCTTCTGGATATATGTTTTTTGAGCGCAGAGTCATGTATGATGCGCTTTGACGGCTAGATGCTGTAAGACTCATTTTTGTTGTGTTAATAAATACGACATTGAGACTCCCGTAAATCGTGAGTGGATGACTCCTGCTTTTCCAGCTCCACTTACACAACTCTAACACTCAAGAAGTGTTACGATAAACAGAAACCATGATGCAATTTCACCTATAGGAATAATAGGAATAATTATAGGGATATTTCAGTCTAATCCAGTGGTGCGCAAACTGTAGTACGCATACCACCAGTGGTACGCGAGCGCTCTCTGGTGGTATGCAGGGGAACGTCATGACTTTCCACATTTTTTCCACATTTTCACTTAAAAAAATCTGAAACATACAATGTATTATAAATACAACCTTTCAAACGAAATGTGTAGCTTAAGAAAATTAAATTGTGTCTTTTAAAAAATATCAGTTGCATCTTCAGTTGGACTGTGGATGTAATAACTTTTGAGTGTTTATTTTGCTCTGTATGAGAGTATGAGTATGTGAGAATTGTTGGACACAGTTTCAAATGTCTTTTTCAGTAAAGTATCAATTCAGGTAATAAATAACCACAATAAGGAATAAACATCTCTCCTGTGTGTTTAAAGCTAATTGAGAAGGCATTTATGGCTATATATTTTATAATTGGTCATCATGGTGGTACTCAGAGAGCTGAACAGTTTCTCAGGTGGTACACAGTTTTAAAGGTTTGAGAACCACTGGTCTAATCAATACATTGTCTAGTTCATGTGTTTGTGTGGCAGTGAGAGAAAGCTGCTTGTGTTGTAATAGCACCTAGAGTGGTCCCTTGGCAAGAAAGGTGCTGTATAAGCACGTTGTTGTTGTTGTTGTTAAGATGGAACATGTCAACATTAACTCAGTTACCCAAAGCTACCTATTTTAGCTTTTAACGCAGCTCATCTTAACCTGTGAAGTTAACTGAGGCTGTTTTCACACATGTTGGTGTTCACATCGTTTTCATATAATGTTGTTTTCCCTATAGCCCAAACTCTGCACCACATGTCATGTGACAACGGTCAGTACTGGCATTAGTCAGTAGCAGTCTTGGCAGCGTCATGTGTTCATGGCAGCCAGACTAATTCACAGAGCTGAAAAGCACGGCGACACAGCAACTATGATGCGTTGTTGACCCGGAGTTGGCCACGTTTATCAAAATTATTTGTTTCTGCCACTCCAGATTAGCTTCAACAGCTTGTAAATGAAGTGGCTGGAAGTCGTTTGTCTGCGACTGCTTGCATTACTTTCTTTTGTCATCATGATGTTCTCCTTCACGACCCACAGCTTGCTGTCCAGCAGACTACCGAAGCCTCTTTGGCTCAAACACGTGCTGTACACCCTGTTGTTGGGTCGGCCCGAGGTCTGGAGCTTTCAGACTACAAGTGAACTGAACCAGAGTTCGATGACAGCCGTACCGAGACCCCCTCTCCCAACCGCTCTCGATATGGCTGTTTTAGTGTTTACACTGACCCAGGTGACCTGCACTCATGACCAAAATAGGTGCAGTGTGAAAACGACCTAACATTACCTTAAACTAATATCGATCACCTGTGCTCAATTCAGATGTCACAACTAAAACCCTTCTTTTTTTTACAATTATCAATAATCAGTTATAATAATCAAGGACAAATCTGGGAGGGTTATATGCTACATTTACAAATTACTGATGCATATTATAAATGTTTACTTCTGGATTCAGTGACAGCAGCCTATATAATGTTAAAAATTACATACTGTAAATACACAGCCAGACAGAGCAGTGATTTCTAACCTTATTTTGCCACTTTTACCATCATTTTTCTTCTTTTTTTTTTTTTTTTTTTTTGGCTGAAAGACATACGATAAGATGCAAAACATTTATACAATATTAATAACATTAATACACCCATGGTCATGCTCTGCAGGTAAATTGTAAAATACACAACCCCAATTCTTCCCCAAGAATAATCCCATATTTTATTCATGATTTCATTCCCAATAGAACATGAAGAACAAATCAGATGTTGAAGCTGATACATTTTCACCATTTTATATTGAAAATATTGGCTCATTTCACTTTGACAGCAGCAATACAAATAAAAAAAAAAGTTGAAAATGGGGCAACAAAAGGCTGGAAAAGTCATTGGTGCAAATGAAAATCAAATGGAGCAGCATTTGACAACTGATTAGATTAATTAGCAACAGGTCAGTGACATGACTTGGTATAAAAGTAGCACTGTAAAACAACTGTTTGTTCAACAAACTGCATCTAAAAATTCTGCAACAATTTCAGAAAAATGTTTTCCTCAACATAAAACTTACGACTTGAGACTTTGAAGAGTCCTATAAAAACAATGTATGTGTACAAGTTAGCATTTGTGCGTATTCATCTAAACTTGTGCATACAAAAAGTAAATAAAATCAATATATTACTTCTCATATGAGTAAAGTCATACTTTTTTATTTTTGCATTTTGTCTTGTATTTTTCTGTGAGAATACAATTAAAATAGTTATTGTCTTTAATTTTATGGTTGTTTTTCATTTCATTTTCATTTTATTGATTCATTCCTGACAAAACAAAAACAATCTTTTAAAGCATAGACAATTTTAACACTATCATGAATCTATGTATCTGAAAATAAATATAATATATTTATAAAATATATAATAATGCATAAATCAATATAGAATAGAATAGAATCCTTTATTGTCACTGTACACAGGTACAATGAGATTAAAAGGTTAAATATTAGATAGATTAAATATACACTTACACATGTGCATAACCATAATTTAGAAACATATAGAACCTCTTGTAAATAAATCTTAATATTAAATGGACATATTCCCCCCCGAAAATAAAAAAATAAACAAAAAATAAACAAAATTTATACCCAATGTATAAACACCGATCTATATACATACATATACATATCAATGTGCAAAACACATATCTGGTTTAACGTGTCTGAAAAGGGGTAGGAAGAAGTAAAACTTATTTTGCTTTCTTCATTATGAATACAAATATACAAGAGAGAAATCACCATCAAAAATATGTCACGGGGTCTCAGGTATCATCTATGGAAGTCTTAGACTGTTTTTGTCTTACGCCATCGAAGATCGCCAAAGCTCCTTTACATTGGCCTCATTCACCCACTCACACACCAGTGGGCGGATGCTGCCATGCAAGGGGCTGCCAGACCCACTGGGGGCAAGTTAGGGTTCAGTGTCTTGCCCAAGGACACTTTGACGTGTGGTCAGTTGGAGCCGGGATCGAACCGCCAACCTTACAGTGACTGGACGACCCGCTGTGTCCTGCAGACTAAAGAGGAGAGAAACCATCCAGGTTGTTATCAGTGGATGGTTGAAAAGCCTGCATCTCTGATGGTTTGTGCATTAGTGTCGATGGTGTGGACAGCTGACACATCTGGAAAAGCTCCACCAATGTTGAAGAGTACAGAGTAGAGGTGGGTGATACTGAGAATGTTGGTATTGATCCGATACCAAGTAGATACAGGGCCAGTATTGCCGATACCAATACCAATCCTGATACTTTTTCATATTAAGCTTGATCTATCATGAAACTGCTGACCCTGGATCCTCTCTGTTGGACTGAAAGGCTCTGATCTACCTGGATCTTCTCTGTTGGACTGAAAGACTCTGATCTACCTGGATCCTCTCTGTTGGACTGAAAGACTCTGATCTACCTGGATCCTCTCTGTTGGACTGAAAGGCGTCTGCCAGTGACTTCTGTCTCAGGGTTGAGAGTCTGTCAGTGCCAGGGATGGGGGTTATCTCTCCTCCTCTCTCCGTTTCTACGATTCTTCATTTTCTTGCACAAGGTTTTTCATGTACTTAAATAAATTTGTTTCCACTGTATTTTACAGCCTTTTTACAAACTACACAACTTGGCATTGTTTTGTTTTCAGGATTGAAATACAGCCAATCCACAACTGCACTCCTTTTCCTTTTTCTTTCTCTCTCTGTGAGGTGTGTGTGTCGATGAGGGGGGACAGAGAGCACTGAGTGGGGGTGGGGGGGGGGGGGGGGGGGGGGGGGCAGGCTGCTGAGTCTACCTGCATGCTTGTTTGGGTGGCACCGCTGAGCCACGTGACGATGCGATATCAAAAGACGAGACAAGAGGGGGGGGACACAGCGACAGTGTGTGACACAGACTTAAATGAATTCGCATTCAGTCAGCGGTTGTTGGAGAGAAAAAAGCTTGAGTATCGACCCTTTTACACGAGTATCATTCAATATCAATACCAGCATTGGTATCAATATTATTGATATTTGGATCGATCCGCCCACCTCTAGTACAGAGAGGTTTTTGAGCAACATCTGCTCCAATCCAAACATCTCTTTCAGGAAAGACCTTGCATATTTCAGTAAGAAAATCACATACTGCATCCATCACAACATCATGCTTTCACAGGAGAAGAGTCCAGATGCTGACTGACATGCCTGCAGTCCAGACCTTTCATCATAAAAAAAATCCAGCAATGAAGGCCCAAAGAGTGTTGAGCAGCTGGAATCTTGCATCAGACAAGAGTCCTGCTCCTAAAACTCCAGAAACTGCTCTCCTCTCTTCCCAGATGTTTACAGACAGCTGTTAAAAGAAGAGGGGATGCTTTAATGGTAAACATCATTTAGTTATGTTAGGTTTCAACATCTGATGTTCTTTAGGGAATAAATTATGGGTTTATGAGATTTTATTTACATTTAACACACTGTTCAAGCTATTTCCTTTAAAAATAATGAACCATAATCATCACTGTGTGCGTTAACCGATGGAAATATGCTATAAATGTTACTTGAGAGATAAATGTTAAATGAGGGGTATATATGTTGAACCGATACGGTACAATTAAAAACCAAACAACATTTCGATTCATACAATCTGATAACAAACTCTGGGAAACTAAAAACAGTAGCTTCCACATGTTTCAGTAAGAGTCCACTGAGACTCTGAGTCCATCAGCTCTTTTTTTAGAGACGGGAAAGCTGTTTCTGCCACAGCTTCACAGCATGAGCGCCGCTGCACAAGATCAGTAGTGCTGTAATACATTTAACTGCTAGATATGTCAGTGAGTGGGTCTTGTCCTGCAATAAAATGTGAATGATGACAAAAGCTTTCAAATATAAGCAAAGATTTCTCCTCTCGTGTGAGGTTTCCTTCAGCATCTTTAGAAACTCAGCATAGGCATGGATCTGTATCTGAGTTTGATTCCCCATTTTCACAGACCCCTGACTGGCTTGTTCCTGTCAGTGCTGGATATTCCTTTTTACTTTCGCTAAAAGCAACCAGCTTTAATGAAACCAATTAGAGCTGTAGGCTGCAAGAGCATCACTCTTGGAGGGAGACTTTGCAGAATCATTACCACTCATTGTGCTATGTTAAGCAACTGTATGTGGGGACATGAAATGTGATGAGCTTGGCTGTTTCCTGCGTAGCTACACCAAGGGGAAATCATTTAGTCAGTCAATATGTTACCACGGTTCTGAGCAGTTACACATTTTATTTTTTACCTTACTTTGCACACTAGGTGATTCCAGTCCTCATTCCCATGTGGATAAATAGTCCTTCGTCTTATTGATGATCGTCATTATTGATGATGATGCAGGTTTATCATTTAAATTCATTCTTGTTTTAAGATTACCAGCCTCAGTTTATCTGGATAATGTTCATTTACACTCTGTTGCCATAGGTATAACTTGCAAATACTGGTTTCGATGCCCTTTTTGCCTTCAGAACTGCCTTGATTCTTGGCAGCACAGATTCAACTAGAAAAGCACAGTTTCCCCATATAGCGATTTACAGATTGCAATAAAATCTGTGTTCTGGATTAGATCCGGATCAGCCTTTGAAATTTGATAGATTTGTCAATCCCTGAGTCAAATTTTATGAGTTGTGGGCAATAATTAACAGAGATATTGAGAAACAAAATTTTCGGCCCCATTGACCGCAATGTTATTGAAAATTTGAAAGTGATCCAGAATCCAGGATTTCTTCCGGATCACACCCAAAATGAAATCAGTTCTTCCTTTTGACATTTCCAACAACTCTTGAAAATTTCATCAAAATCCACCCATAACTTTTTGAGTTATCTTGTACACAGACAGACAGATAAACGCCGGCAAAAACAGAACCTCCTTGGTGGAGGGAATAAGGTGTTAGAGACGTCCCTGAGAGATGGTTGTGGTGAGAATCCCAGTAGATCAGTAGTTTCTGAAATACTCAGACCAGCCCGTCTGTCAAAGTATTGTTGTTCCGATTCCGATATCAGTATCTGAAATTGCTCTGATATTGCCAAAAATGCCGGTGTCGTTATCCGTGAGTACGGGAGTCCAGGCACCAACCGATACCAAGTGATTTATATTTAAATATAGACATAAATGGTTTGGATTTGCTGTATTTATTCATGTTTTATAACAATGATAATTATATTACAGTTAGGCATGGTGCAATGTTTTTTTAATATCATACTCAGATCGGTAAATCGGTATCGGCCGATACCCACAGCTGAAAGAATCGGAATCGGTATTGGGAGGGAAAAAATGGTATGGAAACATGTCTAGATCAAAGTCACTCAGATCCCTTTTCTTTGCCATTCTGGTGCTGGTTTGAACTGCAGCAGATCATCTTGACCACATATACACGCCTAAATGCATTGAGCTTGCTCCCGTGCAACTGGCTGATTAATCCATCTGTCTATATAAAATCAGTATTATAACAACTTAATGAGGCAGTAAAGAAGATGCAAAATGAAAATGCAGTAATTCTTACATTAACTTTTATTTCACTAAAAACATTATGACCCGAATCTAATTCATATCTAGTCTTTCAAGCCTACAGCAGCATCCCAAAATGGTGGCACTAAACTTTTTTTTTTTATTTAACAACTGTAAAATCTCGCCATTGTCTCTCGGAACACTCATAGACAATACTGGAAAAATACTGAAGCACTGCAAATGTTATTTTAAAAAAGATGTGATCTTGGAGGCAGCACGTCACTTTAAAATCTCAAATAATGTTTCAGGATTAATGAAGTATAAGTCACCCTTACTGAGAACACTTTAAAACATCCATACTTCATAAACCCGGCTTTATGGATGATCGTTTTCTTCTTTGGTTCGGAACACAGAGCGGATTTGGCAAATCTTTCACTCTTTCACATCCTCAGCTCTGCTGCTCATCCCACAAATGCATGTTCCTGACAGATGTGGCGCATTGAAAAGGGAAATAAACACACTTTCCAATGGTAAAACATTTATAGCCAATAAGCACTGTTAGGACAAAGAAATAATCCATCAAGCACAGCTTACTTTTTGAGCTTAGTTTAGTAATCCAGCATTTTTCTCCATTGAATGTGTGTGATTTTGCCTCCCTGAAGTCCAAGTCAAAAGCTATTTTATCAGTTATAGTTGAAATACAAGCCACGGCGGTGAAACAAGATCTCACTCGCATTGAAAGATAATAATCCTTGTCAGTGTTAACATGTTAATTAGTTTGAAAGGGGTAATGGAAGATGTTTACAGAAACAACGAGCCTCAAAGATGATTTTCAACACAAACTGTGTGAACATATACATACTAAATTACTCGATGCAGGTCTTTCGTCAGGCTTGGCACGGCTTGGCACGGCTTGGCACAGCTTGGCATGGTGCAAAAATATGTCCGCTGCAGAAGATGGCTCAATTAGCATAGACCTTGAGGATGAATCTTATCTCTTGATATTTTTTTTAAATCGTTTTATTTAACCTTTAGACCCAATTTAAAGAGGACTAATCTTGCACTTTTGCATAGAATAAGACATAAGAATAATCTCAGAATATCTCTGGGCCAAGATGGAGATGGATTTCTCTAAAACACAATGTTTAATGACTCATAATTGCGGTCAGCCACTGAGAATAGATGAGATAGACATTTTATCCTGATTAACGTGCCTAATGGGTTTGCCCATAAAACCAAACTGTTCCCTCAGTGATGCATGCTAAAGCTGTCTCTCTCTCATATTTCCAGGTCGATAATGCATACACTACTCCATCACGATTGACAGTGATCATTAGAATAATGAGAGCACATATTTGATACGAACTGTCTTCTGGCCGTTGCCAGTTTGATATAATTGTCTGAGACAAACTGGCAGCCTTGACGGCAGAGGCCAATATTTCTCTGAAATTCATCATTCGTACCCTGAAAGTTCATTCCAAAGATAAACTTTTCAATTTTCAAACAAAAGAAAGAGGTGTCCTTCCTAACCCCGGCACAGAGGACCACACGTTGTGGTCCCCACCCATCTGCTTCCCATCTGAGAGTCAAGACTTTCCAGTGTACGTATCCATCCCAGAACAATCTACATTTACAGAAGCATCAGCGCAGCGCTGAAGGCACGAGCGTGCAGTAATTTACCATGCAAGCTGCAGGGTAACATGGGCGCCTGAAGCTGTGTACGTGCAGCGCACGCATGTGAATTTCAGCTTTCAGGTGAGAGGATTTGCAAACAAAAATGTGAGTCGCTGAAGATCTGAGCGCCGAAGAGAGCTAACAAATGTTTATCTTTAAGCAAGCGTGCATTTAACCTCATTAAATACAAGTTGGTTGCATATTTGCAAAAAAAAAAAAAAAAAAAAAAAAAAAAAAAAATCAAGCAAACAACGGTTGAGAGGTCGAACTTTTTTGTGTTTTTTGTAGGGCTGGGCAAGTAAACGCGTTATTAACTCATTAATTTATTAATGCCGACATTTACTTTATCACGCGTCAATGTATGTTTCTAACATGCTTTTGTTTTGAAAAGTCTGTTACTGGCTGCTGTGGAACCGGAAGACAATTTACAGGTAAACTTAAGGAAAAGCTAAAACCGACATGGAGAACGTTAAAAATCCGTGAACTTTACAGTTCAGGTAGCAACTCAGGCAGCAATATTAACAATTCTGTCTAAAAAACAAAAATATGGACTGCAACAAAACTTTCTCGTCATTCCTCCATGTTCCATCAGATCTGCTCCATGTGTTCACTGTCCTGCTGTTCTCTAGCTGGTTACTGCAGTGCAGCTCCATCTAGTGGCACAGATGTGTAATGACAACAGAAAGTCCAGTCCTCCATTATAAAACAAATTCAGTTCTGTGGCCCGTTTTTTCATTTAGTATTTTTGATCCAAGTCTAAAATTGAAAATCTTTTTTGTGTTAAATTAAAAAATGAAAAACATAAAATGTCACTTTTTAAATGGAAAGAATGAATGATACACGGATTGGTAAAGTAACTGAACTTTAACATGGACATTTTCATTTTAAAGTTCTCCCAGACGGAGGATTCAACAGAAACAAGGTTATTTGTAACAACTGACAAGTTGAACTCCCCGTTAAAAGTTTCTGCTGTTACCTCAGAAATTACCTGTTTTAATGTTCTGATTGTGCTGAGACACAATCATTTTGTTGGATGTAGTTTGTAGACTTTTTTTTATTTTTCATAAAAACAGGATGACATTAATGCCCTGGCAGTGGCAATAAGATTTATATTTAATTTGACATTTTTTAAGATGAGATTTACACTAAATATGTGTTACTGACAAGTGCTGATGTTAAAAATGAACAACAAATGTTATGACACTTTAGTTCATATGGCAGCAGAACATTTAAAGGAGCAAAAAGCAAAATCATTTCACCGCTAGGTTTGCTGTTGAGCACTGCCTGTAGACCAAAACAAAGTGTGCCATTAGCCACACCTCCCTCTGCCTCTGCTCGCCACCAACCCCCCCTCCCCTCCCCTCCCCTCCCCTCCACACACTCCCCCACTACACCCCCGCTCCCTTCAAAGATCTACCTACACCAAGCAAAACATCACCATGGCGAGTAACAAAGTAAGTCATTTATAACATTATAATGTTTATACTGGTTTGTCCGTAAATTAATCTTTATGTCACTAATTTAGTGAGTCACCATTAGCATCAAACGTTATCTATTCGCCGCTAATTGCGTTAGCAGACAGTTCAACGTTAGTAACAATATGACGGCAGTGAATAGCTTTCCTGCAAATACAATCTACCGGTAAATTAGCCGCTAATAGCTGAAAAGTAATTTTGTGGATATCGTAATAGTTGCTAAAACTGTCTAAATAAAATAAAAAAGGCAACGGTTGTAGTAGTTTTGTCCGTTTCTATTTATTTATGCCTATAACTTATTTATTTACCTTCCAACATTTGCTAAAACTAGCGTTACATTGAAAATATGACCAGACTAAGACGTAGGCTACGTGTGTTCTGCTAATATATGTGAATTCAGCCAAGTACTGCAAAGTTTGTTTTACTACTTTTGACCTACATTTGACCGCACGTTATGTTTTGATTTTGATCTTACTATTTAGAGCAAATGTTAAATGTTAGCTGCCTGTCGGGCTACTCACCAAACACAACCGTAACGCTGAGGACCGAGCTGGTAATAACTCCAGCTCCGGACATTAACCCATGCTACATACTCATGCAATATAGCGGCAAGTGTGTAAAGTTACTGTAACACAGACAATAAAACAGACATTTGACTTTATGGTGTTACTTGCCTGTCAAGGAGAAGAAGAGCCAGCTCCGAGTCCGACTGTAGCCCCTTTAGCTCTCGTAGCTCCCTCCACCTCGGAAACGCCAGGCCAATGTTAATTCTGGTTTTATCTCTTTCTTTATCGGACAATTTCTTTGCCAATGACCGTTTTTTTTTTTTGTCTGCTCCTGCTCGTCTTCATTGGAAGGTTTTGTTCCGCTGTCTGCCATTTCAGTTCGAAAATGCTGCCGCCGTCACTACTCACTGGCTGTCGCGTTTTATAGAGAGGGAGGGGGGAGGAGGGAGGAGGCGAAGTTTCACATGAACGCACATGAACGCGCGGCCGGACCGGCTTGTAAACTTGAGGCTGGAGATCAACACAGAGAGCGGGTGTGTGACGTCATCCTATACTCCAGATGAAATTACACCTCTCGTTCTCCATGTAGCGATTTTTTAATTCCTTCAGTCTTAAATAATGGATTTCCACTTATTGCTCCTTTAAATAAAAGTGCATTTTACACTAGTTTTGAATTCATTATTTTATTCTGCGTATACAATGCGATTAATCGTGATTAATCAGGGAAATAATGCAATTAAGAATTTTAATCATTGCCCAGCCCTAGTTTTTTGTTCTTTTTTCCTCTCTTATGCGGTTTTCTAGTTTCATTTTATACTCGCGGGGTAAAAATTTCAGGGGTCATCATTTCATGAACAAGTTTGACATAAGCTACATCGGTAATATAATGGAACTAATGAAAACCAGAAGCCATCCATCTCTCAAGTTCTACTTGCATCAGCAAATGGAGCTTATAGTGATACACATATATTAACAAGCTGCTGGAGCTCAGTGAAATGCTTTTCAAATGGGCTGTTGAGAATGGAGAGGCGGGAACCCGAGCTGGACACTGGTTCATACGAGTGGCGAGACATTAATTTCTTTGAAAGAAAAGCGTCTAACTGTCCCTAATGACCATGTCAGAGTCTGGACTGTCTGCCAGCTGTAATCCATCAGTTGTACCACACCGCACACTTACTGTGCTGCGCTTTTACTGCTCCAGCTTAAAAAAAAAAAAAAAAAAAAAAGAATCACTGTGTTTGCTCTTTAGGCATTGAATGCACGCTTAAACATGCGCACATATTGCAGCTACTACTGTTGTTGAGTTTTGTTTTGCATGCATGGTTTTAGTCCACTGTCCTAACAGATATCAGATGATTTAGAGGTTGGCTGCCTTTGTGTAGTATTTTTACCCATAAGGCCATATTCCTATATCCCCATAAGGTCTTATCCACACACTCAAAACAGTCAAAGGGCAACATAAGAACAGTTTCCAGCCATTCCCATCATCCCATTTTTCAAAATGTCACTTTCAGGTGGGTGCTTCCTTGTTCTTTTTTCTTTTTTTTTTTTAGCTTCTGCAACAGATTTTTTCCGTTGACATTTCATGAATTCTTAACTCTTGTATAACATAAGATGCTGCATGTGTATTAAGTTGGCAGGAATTGCCAGGGCTTTTTTTTCTCTTTTTGCATTAATTGCAGCCTTGTCTTGGAGTTAGCTTACTCAAACGTCGTAATGTACTGTTTGAATGTAGCGACACATATTCCTGTTGAAGCAATACTTATGACACATCAGTGATCAAAGTTCAATAAATTATGACACAACTTCTCTTTTTTTAAAAAAAAAAAAAATCTACATTCTGTTATCAAACCCCCTAAATTCTTAGTCCAGTAAAAACACAGACAACAGTCTTTCCTGTAGTCAAGTAGAGTTGAAAGGAAAAAGTATTTTCAACACTGGCAAAATCTGATGTTTGTCGTTTTTTGTGTTGTTCCATTTTAATTTGAAGGAGGGCCAGATTTAGACGGTCCAGGGTCTGCATCAGGTCTCTGGGCTGTATTTGGTCCACATGTTGGCTGAGAGAGTTTTCTAACTTTCTTTTCACTTAGGCTTCATGTAGACGACATCAATGAAAGAATGAATATCTCACCTAATGAGTAACGAATGAAGGAAATGTTTCATTCTGATGATAATTAACTTAAATATATTATTATATTATATATATTATATATATATATATATATATATATATATATATATATATATATATATATATATAAAATACTTTAATGCTCTGTATAATTGTGCTTCATGGCAAAATGTTGTTTTATAAATCATCCTTAAACTGAACTTCATGATTTGTGAGATAGACAATTGAATAACAAGCCACAAACTACTAATTTAAATTATGTTGCCATGATGTAATTCAATAATTTGTTGGCAAAACTTCAAAAAAGCAATTTTTTATTAAGTTAGCATTGAAAATATTGCAGGTCATTGAAATTGACCTCCAGGTTAGAGATGTCCCGATCCAGTATTTTGAACTTCCGATCCGATACCGATATTTATTTGTACTTCCGATCCGATACCGATATCTGCCGATACCGGCCTATCTGAGCATGTATTAAAGTTTTAAGTCATTTAACCAACTTAATTTGTGTCAGACTCATGCTGAATAGGGTTTTACTCCTGATAATAACTCGCCAGCTGAATTAGGTGCATTTGAATACACAATTGGTTGGTAACGAGAAACTTTTGAAATTCTAGACTCTCTGAGACGCTTCATTTTTCCAGCATTTTGAGACGCAAAATGGGACGTTCAGATACCTTTTTTTTTAAATTAAAATAACCCTAGCCATAACGTTGCATGTCTTTTTTTTAAACAAGAGTAAAGAAAGTAATTGCAAGTTTGAAAGATCAAAGTGTGATACATGTATTTAATAACAAATCAAATGAAAATAAACTGGTTATTTTATAACTCCATGTTTGCTTGGTTTATGATAACATTAACGTCCTTGATATTAATCTGATTCTACAATACATTAGAATGGGCCTTGAAGTTACAAGATTACAAAATGATTTATTATATCTGGATTACATTATATAATTACCTGGTACATCCTTTTTCCTTTAGGTTTTTGGCGCTGCTAGCTGCCATATCTCAGCCAGCCCACGCTGTCGCTTTTCCGCCATTTTGCTCGTCTTGGAATACAGAATATTGTAGCAACCCTGGACATATGTTCATGTTATGATGCTCTGTTATTGTTTAGATGTTCTGTTGTTCGGATTACATGAGTTCATTGAATGCATCTCGAGCTGAGGCAGGCAGGTTATTGGGTAGAATAGGTTAGGGGGCGGAACTAGCAACCAAGAGAGACGGAAGCTTGTGTGTTATTGTGGGAGAGCCCGAGAGCAGTGTTGCCAATTTGGCGACTTTGTCGCTATATCTAGCGACCTTCCAGACCCCCTTAGCGACTTAATTTGTAAAAAGCGACTAGCGACTTTTTCTGGTGATTTTGAGACTCACGCGCACTCAAACCGCTAGGTTTAAAGCCATCACTTGGTGGAGAGCTCGAGTTGTCTCGCGCGGGGGGCGGGGTGTTTCTGGCTGTGCACTGTGCCCGACAGAGAGAGAAGCGCGGCTTGCGAGGCACACAGCAGCCATCAGCAGCCAAGTGATGGCTTCAAACCTAGCGGTTTGAGTGCCAGTGAGTCGCTAAATCACCAGAAAAAGTCGCTAGATTTGTCGCTAGTCGCTTTTACAAATTAAGTCGCTAGGGGGGTCTGGAAAGTCGCTAGATATAGCGACAAAGTCGCTAAATTGGCAACACTGGGGAGGGAGATGCTCGTGTGCTGAAGGTGTGCTGGAAAATGCGGACCGGATATTAGGGAAACCTGGAATGGGTTATCTGAATAATGCGCTGCGCGGTGCGCTGGAAAACCCGGAACGGACGTTGGAAAAAACAATGGATCGGGAGTCTGGATCGGCATTTTTAGGGCTTTGCCGATCCGATACCGATCCGCATTTGCTCATATCGGCCGCCGATCCGATCCGAATATCGGATCGGGACACCTCTACTCCAGGTTGTGTGAATAGTATATATATATATATATATATATATATATATATATATATATATATATATATATATATATTATTATATATTTTTTCTTATTTCATTTCACATTTTCATTATACTCCTTTTTTTTTTCCTCCCTAAACTTTCTACACAAGGCCTCCAAGACAACTTAAGTTACTTTGGGATAAAACACGATTCTCATTTGAATTCTACACACTTTTCTAAATCTTCATTCCTTTAAGTGTGTGTGCGTGTGTGTGTGTGTGTGTGTGCTATGGGACTTGTTTCTTGAGAGCTCAGTAATCAAATTCATATTTCACATAATAATTGGAAGAAGTGTGGCGCATTAGAGCAACAGGCAGGGGTCAAGTGTCTCGCTCAGATACGGCTGCACAGATATCTTGTTGAAGCTGGACTAGAATATTTTTTAACCACTTTTCTATGGAGATAAGTGAAGTAAATTGTTTGTGATAACTGATACAACACACTCTGAATGGAAACCTTTATATATAACATTTTTACCATTCATACAAACTGATAGGGAAAAATAAAAAATAAAAAAAAGGGATGGTTTCAGAAAACATTCTTGAAAAATAAGCAACAATCTTCTACCATTGGGAAGCCTGATGAAAAAAGCATTTTTCTTTTTTTTTATTTTGCTCTTGACTCTTGTTTGGTGTTGTTTAGTATCTGGAAGAACCAAACACAGCCACAGCAGCCCGACAACCTCTATCTGATCCTGGTCGACTAGTCTGGTCACCAGTCTGGTCCAGTCTGGTCCAGTCTGATCACCAGTCTGGTCCAGTCTGGTCCAGTCTGATCACCAGTCTGCTGTGGGATGTCATCCCATTCTTCAGCCAGCATTCGTAATCTTCCAGTGTGGTTGTGTTGGTCACTCTGCCACATGCAGCTTACCAAAGCTGATTCCACTAGTGTTCAGTGGAGTTGAGGTCAGGACTGCTGCAGACTGCAGGCTACTCCATCATCTCCACTTCCAAACTATGGAGGTTGTCTCTGATAAATATAACTTTACGTGGGCGAGTGTTGTGATCTTGGAGGACAGAGTTTGGTCCTAGACTGCGGAGGTATGGGATTTCCACTCGCTGAAGAACTTCATCAGTATCTCTCTCTGCACTGAGATTTCCTTCAGTGATGATGAAGCTCGCTTTTCCAGTGAGGGAGATGCAGTCTGAGAAGATTTGGTAAATCTTTCATGGGCACAACCCACATTCTCAGCTCTGCTGCTCATCCTACAAATGCATGTCCCTGACAAACGTGGAACAATTTCAAAGGGAAATAACCAAGCTTTTCAAAAAAGATTTACTGCTGAGAAGCATCGGTTGAAAAAATAATCTGACCGATTGTGAAGCCAGCACGGTGAAGCAAAACTGGCAAAGTGGACATACCGTATTGGCCCGAATATAGGACGGTATTTGTTTCTGGAAATCATATTCTCAAAAACGGGGCTCGTCTTATAATCGAGGTCTAGACTTTTCTGTTGTCGTTACACACCTGCGCCACTAGATGGAGCCGTACGAAAGTAATCAGTAAGAATGGAGCATCACATGGAGCAGATCTGGTGTTTATTAACATAATTAACAGCAGTTTATCAAATAGTACTATACCTTGATCATCAATAACACGGACACCTGACACGTTCCTTACCTTAGGTATGGTACCATACTTTCTAAGAAATCATTAAAATGTTTAACATTACGGCAAAGTGTTATCTCTGTGTGAGTTTTCTACAATGATTGTACAACAAGACGCTTGTTTGATGAATAACCTTCTGTCTTTAATGATATCTGAAAAATAGGGGTCGTCTTATAATCAGAGACTTTATATATTTGGGCCAATACGGTACTGTATGTCTAGATTTTTAACGCCCTTTCTTGAATTGTATTTGATTTGGAATCTATTGTTTTAGTTGTAATCTGTTTGTAGGTTTAGTTAAGTATTACTAATTGATGGTAGTTTTTGTTTTGTCACATAAATCCCATCATCACATTATTAAAGCACTAAAACCAAGAAAAGGCCACACCTGCCGCTGTTCTCATTGTGTCCAGCATGTGACACATGCTGGTGCAGAAGCTCCTCATTAGGACAGTGAAGCTGTCATGGCCGACGTAGGTTCTGAGTGCATCTTCAGACAGACAGAATTTCTGCTTGTACCGCCATCCTGTTTTCACCGTGCACTGACCCTGAGGAGTCATCACGTCTCCCCAGAGGCCCCTCTGCTACATGAGGGTACGTCGAATACAGAATACAGAGTCTGCAAGAGGATACATCCTGATTGATTGATTGGCTGATGTTCATGTGTGGCCTTTCATCACAAACTCCCAAAGTGTTCCAGCCTATTAACTTTAGTTAAGAATGATTTCCTCTGAGACTTGGGGAAAAAAAACAAAAAAAGCAAATCAGTTTTTTGGCGGGTGAGAACACATGTCAAATGACTCAATTAATCAATTTAAGTGCCAAATGAACAGCATTGAAAGTGTGTTGTTTTATCAGGGCCTTCCTGCTGTTTCTAATTACCTTTACTTTCACATGTTAAAATGGAATTTGAATCCCAATCACGGGAAGAAGTTTGAATGCAGTCAGGATGCAGGATGCATGAGTTGCAGAGAGCGCGGTGCCCGTGCCATCCAAAATCAGGTTATCATAATAGGACCTCTCGCGTATTGAAAAAGCCATTGGTTTTGTCAATGAATCCTGAACCAGCTGCATAATTGTTTCCAACCGAGTGATCTGCAAACATGGTATCTGCATATGTTGCTTTGGATCGTGGCGGTTAGTGATCTGAGCTTCAACGATCTGTTATCCCTTCATTACATCCATTTAACGTAATCCATGTCCACACCGGGGCAGGCCGGGAGAAACCGTTTAGCAGTTTAACCATTTCAGATGGTGTGCATATGAACGGTATCGACGTTATTTGTTCAGCATGTGTTGCTTTAATGTTTTAGGTGTATGGATTCACACTGAATGCAACGGTGTGTCAGGATTAAAACTTTTACTGTCCACTTACTTTTGGGACAGATGAAATGCACCGCATTACCACGGCTTAAGATGCTTGATAAATTCTTCTTTTGCTGGGATCATTTGCTGTATTAGTAATTTTTCAGCATGCAACTGTAACGCACAAAGGAGTTTTGGTTTAAATGATGATAACTGCACGTCAGACAGCTCCATCCATCACTGAGTTCAAGCAAACACTCTCTTCCTCTAGTTACTTTGCAGCCTTGATGAATCTACAGTCCTTTTTCCAAGAGCCACATAAGTTACCACCTTTAATGTTAAAGTATTAGTTTAGGTTTTTTTATTTTTCTTTTCTCCTTACTTTTCAACAGCACTTGTTTGAAGAACGGTACATCATGGGGGCATGCTCTCAACATCAGGGCATTTATCAGCATGGCTGGATTCTCAGACTCCTACAAACAAACAGATCCATCACAACATAGAAATACTGGCTCATAAAAAAATGATTTTACCACTCCATCCCATTCTTTTCATCCCCAAATCCAACAGTTACGCAATCCGTAAACTTGTACAATAATCCTCTTGTGTAATATTCATCGTCATACACTTTACTCTACATACACGGTTTACTCTTTATAGACAAACATGAAAAAAAAGAAATAGATATCTGTTAGATAAAACCAATATACTTTTGCTTAAAACATGATTTACAAAAAAAAAAGAAAAAATGTCTATAAAGAAGATCCAAGAAAATCATCATCATGTACCAGAATATGGATTTGAATTGGCTAAATCGGATATATGTCAATGAGTGTCTCACCTTAATCTAAATAAGGTCAAATTCATTGTGAGCAATAACTGCATTAAGACATGCTGAACATCGGAGGACACGTGGACGCTTTCATCCAAGTGTGATGTCCTTTTGCTTATATACCATTTGTGGCGCCAGATGGGTTCCGCAAACTTGTTTTAGTTTGACAGTAAATATTAGGTTTTAGTCATTGTTTTTCTAACAAAAGATATAAATAAACAAAAAAAACCCCCACCAACTTTTAGTCATAAAGTCATAAGTCATTGGTCATCTTCATTGTTTCATCAGGTTTTTGTCAAGTTTAATTTAAGTCAGGTTTTCATTGACTAAATCTAGAGTGGTTTTACTCGTTAATTAAAGCAGACAGGACATAAAATGTAATGGTTTTTTAAAAACAGTTTTTAAAATTTCCCTTAAATTTTTAAGATCATTATATATGCTTCAATGAAATGAAACTCTAAAGCAGGGGTCTCCACAGTCGGTCCTCGCGGGCCGCTGTCCTGCTGGTTCTGCATGTTTCCCTGCTTTACACACCTGATCCTAATTAATGGCCGTCATCATCTTGTCATCAAGGTCAGAACATTCTGTTAATGACAGAAACATCTAAAACCTGCAGGACAGCGGCCCTCCAGGACCGACTTTGGAGACCCCTGATCGAAAGGACTGGTATGAAGGTTGTTTTAACATTCAATACAGGCAGTTTTATCACAAATTTAAAGCATGTTTCTCTTTGCAGGAATTTCATAATAAGTTTTCAACAAACGTTGCTTGGAGTCTGTTGTGTTTTTCCCAGTGATGGTCACTGGTCGATTTGCAAAGTAAACTGCTTTCTTGAACCTCAAATGTGAAATGTATCCAACATCCATATTTCTCCTGTTTCTTTCAAAGTAGTCAGGATCACCACTCACATAGCCATCAGTGCTGGTCTTTTCTATTTTCCCTGCGCATAGAGATGTTTTGGCCACTTTGCCTGCATCAAGTCAGCCATGAAGGGGATAGATGTGTAGCTTCTTTGCTTTGGAGCAATGTGATGTACACTCCAGCATTGCAATCATACATGATGGCCGTTTGAAGGTAGAAAATGAATTAAAATGAATGATCTGTACTGTTCGTTTGGCTTGTTGCTTTCTTTCCTGGAAGTGGTCGTGTCTGCAAAAAGCTCCAAATGCAACGCGTTACTGCCACCCAGAGGATGGAAAGAGCACCATGTTGCGGTAGCCTGGGGCGAGATCAAACGTGTGTATGAGATCAAACGTGTGCATGAGATTACTCCACAAGGAAGTTAGGTTAAGACGAGGTCAAATCAGAGCCATTATTGTTATCTCATTTTTTTATTTTACAAAAGTGCCATTACATATTTTCATTGTTTTTGTCCTCGTACATTTGTTTTTAAATTAGGTATCAGCCTGTTTTTGTTTGGTTTTGTTTTTTTTCCAGAAAAAAAAACAGTCACAAAAATCATTTGTCAATGAAATGGTCGCATGCATACTGTTATACATTGCCAGATGCCTTTTAGGCCTTCAAATATGATATGCTGTTCAATATCCCATTTTCAAGATCATCCTTCCTTACTGCAATGCCCAACAAAGCCTTGCAAAAAATATCTTTTTTTCAGGTATGTTTCCACTCAGACCTCCCGCTCACTCTATTGATGTTTTTCAACTCAACAAAATGTACATCCATGACAACAGCTTTGAAGATAATGACTTGAGTCATGCATTTAGGACTTCTGATGGTCCCTTTGGTCCTGGCGGACTCACCTGAAGGCTCTTGTGCGGGCCATAAAAGCATAGAGATGACAAGTGGCATCATCTTGGCTGCTACTCAGAGGCTTTTTTCCTGCTCTAATGAAGAAGCAGGAGTGATGTTGGCCATAAGGTGAAGACTTGCA
Source organism: Hirundichthys speculiger (assembly GCA_018398805.1). Classification (NCBI taxonomy): domain Eukaryota; kingdom Metazoa; phylum Chordata; class Actinopteri; order Beloniformes; family Exocoetidae; genus Hirundichthys; species Hirundichthys speculiger. The sequence continues at coordinate 983,012 of JAGFBZ010002622.1, read as the reverse complement.
GCAGCCATTTGATTTTTGTTTGAAGGTGACCACTGTATTTAATGGATGTGCACCCCCCCCCACCCCCCCCCCCCCGACTACATGTGACCTTTGTTCTCTGGGCTGCTAAGTTCTTAATCACTTTGTCTCTTTAAATTGATTGTTTTTATGTCTCAGGTGTTTGAATCCTGTGTCTCCTTCCACCAGAGTGGAGGTGCATGCTGGTGCTGCTCTTCCTGTCGTGAGTAACATGCATCAGCTGCAGAGGTCAAATGGAGTGGGCCGTTGGTAGATAATGACTGAAGTGATGGTACCTGGGTGCTACCAGATTGCGGCACCTCTGAGCTTGTCATAAAACGACAGGGGAGGACGACGCTGGATGCCCTTCATGATGTCAGAAAAAGCAATGTCAAAATGGTTTTGTTTTAAAAATGGCCCCTTTCCAGTTCCCCGTACTTCATCTCTCGACACCAATTACTTTATAATTTTCTCCTTCATCCAAGCAAAAAGAAAGAAAAAAAAATTGCACATTTATGAGCAAGATTTAAGAACTACATCTCAGACTGAGTGACAGCCGTGTCGAACAGCTCCGTGTCATCATCTGTGCAGAGCGAGTGTGCTTCGCAACTGCCTTCTTGTCATTGAATGACTTTGATGCTTCTCTCCTGCATTACGATGGCGTTTGCTACCTCTTTGTGTTGCCCTTTTTGTCATCTTCTTGGGATTTACAACTCCACTGAGTGCCTTCCCTTTTAAAACCCAAGGAAACCGCTCAAGTTAACGGAATTGGGGGCATCACTCAGCTGTCTCCCTCCGCCCTTAAGCTCCGAACAGAGAGTTTCAGCTCAAATTGCATCCAATTAAAAGTTAATGAACTGTTGTCATATTATAAAAAGGGCCCGGACTTGACAGCTCACAAAATAATCTATTGAAGCCCACAAGTCACTGTGATGTGTTTGCACTCAGCGAGCGGAATTAAAATTGATAGTTGGGATACGGAATATCACCTATCTTCTGGGAGAGTGAGCCATCATTGAATAATAATTAGAGGAAAAATCAAATGAATAAGTCAAACGAGGGGAGGCTTGATAGCGTTGCTCCATTTCTGCGTCAGACAGCTCTTTGTGATCAGTGACACTGTAGACAGAGAAAGTGTGGAAAGAAACCTGTTGGGAAGAAAAGCCATCTGTAACGGGGTTCCTGACTTCACATCGCAGCACCAGAACTGACGATTTCCCGCAGCTGCATAGATTTTCAGAACATCATTACAGTGTACAGCATCGTTATCCTTCTCAGAAATCTGCATCAAAGTTCATCGAACCATGAAGAAAACCATGAGCACTTGATACTGCAAAATACAGTTGAAATTAGGGTTTGTCTTGTCCCTTTTATGAGGAAAAAAGAACTTTCTATTGCCGAGCTGTCTAGTCAGAGACCTCTGATGCTCTCTAGTTCTGTATCAATTAAGTTAAACGTCATGCTGGTTTGTGGAAATTGATATTATACTTTGATCTGGAGAGGAGCATTTCATCTGCTTAAATCTCATTTTAAGTTGCAGAACAAGGCTGTTCCTGCTCTATATATATGAGATAGTGGATGGTGTACGTTCACTTGGTAAAAGTGCATTGTCTAAAATTTCAGCATTTAGCTCTCTGGTTGCAGGACATTAAAGAGTGCGTAAACATAATTACAAAATACTGATTGGTCACTGTGGTCCTTTATCTTCAGCGTCAACAGCACCGCGCTCATTGCGATATTGTTACATCGTCTTGATTTCATCGTCTGATTTTTCCAGTGTGCAACACTGGTACTCTGGAAAAATACATACATGTGACATGTTCATGTCATTGGCTGCATGTCTTAATAGCTTTGATGGGATTTGTAGCTTTGCTAACCCTAACCTTAACCTTGTGGAAGACGGGTGGAGTGGATGATTCCACTCTGCTGTGAACACAGCGCATGCTGTGGTACTATCTGGTAAAAATGTTTGGCTTCTGGTGGTATGTTGACCAACACATGTGTCACCTGTGTTTAGTTAATAGCTCAGGAAATTATGTCAACTTCTGAAAAAATGGGTGCAACATGTCTCTTTAAAGTGCTGTATTAGAGCAACACAAAGGAACTTTAGCAATGTTTAGCGAAGGGGGTCCCTTGATTGGTGTGGAGGAGTCACTTTTAAGACCATGTCTGAGATTTACTTGTTTGCTTTCTTGCTAGTTCACTCTTTCATTTTCTCTTCCGTTTTATCTTCAGTCTCTTAAGGTGCAATCTTTGCCAGATCTCCTAAAGCCGCTATTTAGGGATAGCAGGTAGTGGAAGGGGTGTATCTTTGCAATCTTCCACCTTGCTAAACCCGCTATCCCACCTGCGCTACCCACTACATTACGCATAGGAGTGGTTAGGGTGTTCCACCTGTTAAACCAATCAGTACGTCAGCAGCCATTGCCTTTAAGAGCAGGTTGCGTTACCCACAAACCGCTATGGAGCATCTTCTCATGCAGATCGGAGCAGCTCTCATGTGCAGCTCGTCTTGGACTCTGCTGTAGAGCTTCCTCCTCTTCCTTCCTCCTCCTCTGCACTGATAGATACATATAAATATTTTTACACAGACAATTCCTATCAGCTACCTGAAAGTCCCAGATAGTCGGTCCACCCCCAGTAAACACGCTCTGGTCCTCTATGGTTTAACTGGCGAGCAAGCTGTTTAAGACGATCTCTGCCATTTTCTCAGGGGTTCAACTGAGGTCAAATCCTGCTTTTTATACAAGAGTTAATTCGAGAGGTAGAGCCGTTTGTGCACGTCCACATGTGACCAGGTGGATGCGTACTGATGCCATTTGGACGCGCTCTTGTACGCGCTGACATGCTGGTTGCGTGTGGTCAGACCACCCGCTACCCACAACCTGCGATCGCAAGATACGGAGTTTGCGGAAAAAGCAAAAGACACGCCCATTGCCACACCTACAATGTGAGTATAGGAGTCGGCATAGCGCGTAGCGGCTTTAGGGAGCGGAAGATTGCATTAGCAGTTAGTGGAGGTTCTTAAACCCGCAATTTGCGGTAGCGGTTAGTGGGTAGCGGCTAGCAGGAAGAGGACGATCTGGGCCTTAGTCACCTCTGCCATTATGTCCACTCCATATCAACATTATTGTTGATATGTGACAGCATCATAAAGTGAAACATAGTTGTCACAACATACAACTGGATCGGGAGTCCAAAGTTACTCTAGTAGAAAGATATTGTCATCATATCTTTTTAGTGAATTGAAGGACATAGGTTTTCTTCATTGGAACAGCCAAAAGGATTGAGGAATTCAGTCTGGAATTCATTTTGCAATTCATATTTTTTGCCTCTTTGTTGTCAGGCAATGCTTTTTTGCAGTCTTTTAAAAGCTCATCTCCTGTGCCTCAGGAAGAGTGGATTTCCAAGTGAAAATGTTCACACCTGATTGCACCATTTCCCATGATGGTAACCGTAGGCCCAAGAGAGATAGCTGACCTTGTGAGGAAGTTCAGGGTTCTGTCAAGGATGCCCCTCGACGTTCCTTATTTAGACCGCTTCGCCAAAGTGAGAAGCCGAGACAGATGAGCCCCATGAGTGAACATGTTACAGGGACAGTGGGTGACAGCAGGGATTTCCATCATTTAGCTTTATGCCTTCACTGCTCCGGCTCACCCATTCTTCCCACCACGACCGGCTTGTGATTAAACAGTCACACTTACTTTGAGGATGATTTACAGTGAAAATGCCTCAACAGTAAATACACACACACACAGTGTGGACACATGCTATAATACAGGCATTAATTGTTCTTTTGGGATTGTTCACCGCAACATGACAATGAGAAATAATGCTCGAGCCATAAACAGAAGTACGACGCATGAACTAGCTATTACGCTGCAAGGAGGTTTTTACAGCCATGTTTACAGTTGTGTGTTTTGAAATGAAGGTACGTAAATCCCAAGAGCAAAATATTGTCTGTATATTGTTACAGCCTCTGATGCTGACATGGATAGTCTCATCGGGGTAGGTCACGGGCACCGGTGGTACTGGAGCCCAGAAAGCTGCCACCCTGATCTCCTTTACAGGGACTCATAACTTTCTTTTTTCTTTTCTTTGTCCTAGTTTATACATATGAACTGTTTGAAACAAATTCTATTAATTTTTTTCAGACTCGAGAAAAGAAAATACATAATTGTGTGCACAAACAGAAGTCAAACAGTAAACAAAAGAAGAATCCAAGCGTTTAGCAGCCTCTATCTGTGTGACACATGTACCTGTCTTCCAAGGCTGAAATTCTCCTATCGCACTCGCTACACACAATTATGGCCTTCTCAGAGGCGTGAAAGGAGCTGTCAGATATAATATTGTTCTTTGAAGTCATTGTTAAGGAAAATTTTAAACCATTTTCCTGTTGACCAGTTTGCAGCCGTAATCGCCCAAGTATGGGACAGTTGCATCGCGGTTGTCCAGATTGACATGATTTTCTTTTCTTTTCTCCTTTTTTCCACACCATTACAGAATTATTGAATACAAATTTCACTGGCTGACTTTTTTTTACACACTTCGTACTCAAAAAAAAAAAAAAATAAGTCTTTTCTCACCTGCCTTGACTCACATATGAGCTTTAGCTCCTCCCATTCCTAATCAATATGACGTGGTTCCATCTTTGCAGCTAGAACAGCTTCAACTCTTCTGGGAAGGCTGTCCACAAGGTTTAGGAGTGTGTTTATGGGGATTTTTGACCATTCTTCCAGAAGAACATTAGTGGGTCAAACACTGATGTTGGACCAGAAGGTCTGGTTCTCAGTCTCTGCTCTAATTCATCCCAAAGGTCTTCTATCAGGTTGAGGTCAGGACTCTGTGCAGGCCAGTCAAGTTCATCCACACCAGACTCTTCCATCCATGTCTTTATGGACCTTGCTTTGTGCACTGGTGCACAGTCATGGTTGGAAGAGGAAGGGTCCAGCTCCAAACTGGTCCCACAAAGTTGTAGAAACCGTCTGCATGTCTAGGTGCTTAATTTTATACACCTGTGGACATGGAAGTGACTGGAACACTTGATTCTGATCATTTGGATGGGTGAGCAGATACATACCAAGTGTATGTCTTGGGTTGTATAAACTCATGTGGATGTGATTCTTTTTCTTTTTTTAACCGTATCAGTTTCTTAAAGAAACAAATCCTGCATCTTTTTTTTTTTTAAGAGATGAAAAAAAGTGAGTTTTGTTATGTTTGTGGTGCATGGGCGGTGAGGGGTAATGGGAGGATGGCTTTGCAACTTTGGGGTGTGTGATGGCTTTTATTTTGTTTTAATGTGCATTGTTTTTTTTTGTTTGTTTTTTTTTCAAAATCATTATTATCATTTTTTTATTTATATATACATACATACATTTATATATAATATATTTTTTCTTTTTTTTTTTTAATGTAAAGCACTTTGTGTTGCCTGAGGGCATGAAAAGCGCTCTATAAATAAAGTTTGATTTGATTTGTTTTGATTATCTTTACTGTCCATGAAAGCCTGAACAGGAAGTATTGCATAAATGTATAATCTGACACTTGCTAGACAATACATTTTTCTCATTTCTACTTAATTTCAGAAGAACATCTTCTATCTCAGATTACAAGTGTGACACACGGCAAAGCTCAAACTTTGTGGAACCTTTTGAGGCAGAGGAGTTATTCAGCAGCTTTCAACAGAAGCAAATATATTAACTGTAGCAGGTAAAAGTTAATTAGCAAATTCTGCAAACAGTGCTGAACCCACCAAGTGTGTCACAGTAAAGGCATAGTGAGGTAGCAGTGTTTACCACGTTAACCTGCAACCAAGTATTTATTATAAAGCCAAACAACATATTTTGCATTGTCTAAAGTCACCATGTCATTTTCATTTCTAACCCAACTAACTGAGTTGGATCAAATGGAGCCTGAACTTGGTCCTCTGATGTAACAGCCTGTGGTGTTACGCCATGTCCATCCCGCTGCACATGCTTCTAAGCATTTTCCTGAACACGTTACAATGGTGGAATATCAGTTTGTCAAAAGCTTCACGTAATGTGAAATATCAACATGTTGCATTCCTGGAAAATTCTGTGATTTTTAGTTTTTTAGCATGTGCTACAGTTGCGTAATACGGGATTTTGGCATGTTATGATTTTTAAAGCTAGATGTAGATGTTGAGTTATTTTAAAGCCAGAAAAGTTTTCTCACAATACACATTACTCATGATGTCACGACTGTGTCTGTAGCTTTTTATTAGTTATGGTCATCTCTGTGGGCTAACAAGGGACTCAACCTCAACCTCTCTGAGCATCACTTTACTCTTCAGCATTCGTTAAACAAATTGATAACAGTCATCATAAAACGGCACACTTGTGCCACTTTAATGCCTTATCAGACTGCACTCAAAGTTGAATATACTGTATCAGGTATTAGACCTCAATTGTTCAGTTACAAAAACATCTATCAATTTTCCACGTGTGCTTTGCAGAAGCATTTTTGGGGCCGGTTGCAGATTTATTAGAAATGCAAAAGAAGGTGGGTCGGGCCTTTAAGTTGGAAGGGGCCTTGAACACCTTGACATCGCAATAACTGGTGATCACAGCCATCTATGAACCCAGTGGATCTCATCAACAGGTTTCATAACTTTATCTGATTAAATTTAGATTTAGACTTTGCAATTGTTACACCTTGATGAGAGTAGACAGGACTACATGGAGATGCAGCGTAAGGTGAAGGTACAGGTACAGGTAGCAAAGACCAAACAAACGGTGCCTGATGATTTGTGTGCTGGTTGGACAGCAGGGAGGAAGAGACTGACTTATACAGGTGAGGTTGGTAAGGTTGGTGAGGCAGAGAGATAGAGGTGGAAGGATGTGCAACAGGCGAGGGTGATTAAGGACAGAGATGGAAATCTATTGACAGATGCTGGGAGTGTGACAGGAGGATGGAAAGAGTACTTTGAAGAGTTGATGAATGAGGAAGATGACAGAGAACGAAGAGTAGAAGAGGTGACTGTTGAGGACCAGGAGGTGGCAAAGATGAAGTGAGGAGGGCATTGAAGAGGATGAAGAGTGGAAAGGCAGTTGGTCCTGATGATTTATCTGTGGAGGTACAGAAGTGTCTAAGAGAGGTGGCAGTAGAGTCTTTGACAAGATATTTGAGAGTGAGAAGATTTCTGAAGAATGGAGGAGGAGTGCGCTGGTGTCGACTTTTAGGAAACAAGGGAGACGTGAAGAGTTGTGGCAACTACAGAGGAATAAAGTTGATGAACCACACGATGAAGTTATGGGGAAGAGTAGTGGAAGCTAGACTGAGGACAGAAGTGAGCATCTGTGAACAGCAGGATGGTTTCATGCCAAAGAAGAGTACTACAGATGCAATATCTACTTTGAGGATGCCGGTAGAGAAGTACAGAGAAGGTCAGAGGAAGTTGCATTGTTTCTTTGTAGACCTTGACAAAGCAGATGACAGTGTTTTAAGAGAGGAGCTCTGGTATAAATGAGGAAGTCTGGAGTAGCAGAGAAGTATGTTAGAGTGGTGCAGGACATGCTTGAGAGCTGGAAGACAATGGTGAGGTGTGCTGTATATGTAATAGAGGAGTTCAAGGTGGAGGTGGGAGTGCATCAAGGATTAGCTCTGAGCCCCTTCTTGTTGCTATGGTGATGGACAGACTGACAGATGAGGTCAGACGGGAATCTCCATTGACTATGGTGATTGCAGATGACATTGTGATCTGCATGTAGCAGGTGGACGAACATCTGGAGAGGTGGAGGTATGTATAAAGGAGAGGAATGAAGGTCAGCTGCAGAAAGACAGGATACATGTGTATGAATGAGAGGAACCCAAGAGGAACGGTGAGACTACAGGGAGCAGAGATGGAGAGGGTGGAGGATTTTAAGTACTTCGGGTCAACAGTCTGGAAAAGAGGTGAAGAAGCGTGTGCAAGCAGGTTGGAGTGGATGGAGAAAAGTGTCAGGTATGATGTGTGATAAGAGTTTTAGCAAGAATGAAAGGAAAAGCGAACAAGACGTGTGTGAGACCTGCAGTGTTGTCTGGTTTAGATACTGTGGCACTGAGGAAAAGACAGGAGGCAGAGATGGAGGTAGGAGAGGTTAAAATGTTGAGGTTCTCTTTGAAAGCGATGAGGATGGATAGAATCAGGAAGGAGTAAATCACAGGGACAGCTCATGTTAATGCTCTCTGAGAGAAAGTCAGAGAGACCAGACTGAGTAGGTTTGGACATGTACAGAGGAGGGATGGTGAATATATCGGTAGAAGGATGATGAGGTTGGAACTGCCAGGATGATGAGGCTGAGAGGAAGACCAAAGAGGAGATTTATGGATTTAGTGAAAGAGGACATGAAGTTAGTTGGTGTGAGAGAAGAGGATGATGAGGACAGAGTTAGATGGAGACAGATGATTCGCTGTGGAGACCACTGAAGGGAAACGCCCAATGGAAAAGAAGGAGATTGTAACACCTTGATTCATTTCTTTTCCAACGTATTTGTTTTAGAGTTGCTGGTGTGTTTGGGATTATTGTGATTTTAGTCACAATAATTTGGACTTGGCTGCAAAAAAAAGCCTCAACTATCACTCTTCTGTCACTGTGCAGCAACCATACTTGGTTAATTTCATTTCCATAATGCTGGCTTGATCTCAATGAGAGGGGGGGTTTATTGCAATTTTCAAATTTTCAATTTCCAAACATACTAAAAAGGTAAAAATCACTTTATTTTTACCAAGAGTGGAATATGAAAATTAACATTTACTTTCAATGCTTTTATTTGGGTAAAGTTGCCCAGATCTTGAGCTTTCACTAAGTAGAGCACATCACTCAGTTAAGCTTAAAAAAAAAAAGAAAAAAAAAGTGGAGGAGTTAGATGCACTCTATATCTTCTTTGATTGCGTAAAAGCGGACAGATGTGATTTATCCATTCCTGTTTACGACCACGCATTCATTTCCCCTCTCCTCCCTAATACAGTTGAGCACAATTAACACAGTAGCTCTTTTACTGACAGCGTGAAGGGGGAGATGTCCAAGCGTCAGAGCTGCGTTTGGCTGCAGCCAAGTAACAAACGCGATCCGAAGTGGAGGGACAGCTTTGAATACCAATGTTTCGTACTCCCCCCCCATAGTGATGCTGATCTCTCTTTATGTCCTTCTCTCTTTCCATTCTGCATGCTGCCGTGTTTTTCCTTTCATGTATTATTATGCTCTGCGATGCTAGTAAGAGGTCTTTTAAAAGGAGAAAGGAAAAAAAGAAAGAAAGAAAGCTTCCTTGCATGCTTTTCTCACATCGGTTTCCTGCCCGGTTTGAGTATGACAAAAGAAAAAAAATAGCTGCAGGTTCAAGAGGTTTGTTTGAGTGTTCTGCCAGCGAGTAGCCAGCAGCAGCAGGAAATTTGTCGGTGCAAAGCTCTCTCTGCATCATCCGACGTTTTAAGGGCAGCAACGAGACTGTGCTGTAACAGTGGCTCTGTAAGTTCTGACATCAGAAAGATGACATACAGGAGCAGATGTGAGATCTTTACATTCAACGTATACTTTTACAGTTTTTAGCAATCCTCACAGGAAGTCCAAATACAGCAGATTTTTGTTCATGAACCAAAGGATTTGCCTCGATTCTGATGGGACATCAGACCGTGTTTTACGTTTTGAGGTGGTAGCTGGTAGCTAACTTGGTTAGAGACCCCGCTGACTTCAGAAAGAGATGAAGACATGAAGATGGCTGCAGTACAGGCCTGGCAGAACATCAAGGAAAGCCCACTGTGTGTCCTGAAAGTACATCCTCCTGATGTGGATGTCACCGGCCTCAAATGGTATCAAGACTCAACATCTATATATATATATATATATATATATATATATATATATATATATATATATATATATATAAATTGTTTGTTTTTGACATTGTGCGTGCAAAGAATCTAACAAAGCGATATGTAGTGATACATTTCTTTATTCAGGTGGTCATGTTATTCTTTTGACCTTCATATGGTGATGTGATGGCATTTCTGCTGAATCTCTGATTGTGACCTTACTGTGTACTTCCTGTGCCTGTATGTGGGACAGGAAGTCATTGTGAAGGTCGCGTTGGCCAGCAGGACGCTATATTCCCGAGAACAGAGAGGAGAGGAGCTGCGGCGGCAGCCTCTAATCCTCTTTAATTTGTTTTCAGATGAGGCTTTGGAATACCAGCCTGCTCCCTAAGCAGAGATCACATAAGAACGTGGGCCGGGACAGCTGTCTGGTCACCGCTCCGCCCCACCCTCCAAAGAACAATTCCGATGCTGAGCTGTAGAGTAATTTTTTTTTTTTTCATATGATTTTGAAACGGGATGCAATTCTTTCACACAAAAGCACACTTGTACCACTTCAGCTTGTTCAGAAAATGAGCGCGAGTGGGAGGGAGATGAGATGCATTTCCTCTTTATCAGTAGACATGTGGCCTTCTCCTCCTACCAAGTCCTCTTCACAAAACAGAGCTTGTTATTGAGTTTGGGTGTGACTCCGTTCTCCTTTGTTTGTCAGTGAAGGTTGAATAGTAAAAGGAATCAAAAATGACAGAAAAAAACAATGTTTTGCTTACCGACGCATATATGTACCTCTATAATTCACCTACTTAGAAGTGTAGCAGAGGACTATTGTCCCACGGGGATGCACTTGTCCAACGATGTTGGTCAGACGGGGCTTTGCCTCTGCTGATGAGATGGCGTACATCTTGAGAGACGGGCAGAGATGGGGGTGTGAAAGCTGCCGAACAAAGATTGTTGGCAGTAGGTTAGAGGTGCAAGCAGGGAGATTGGCCGCCCTTTAATCCTCACCGCAGTGCTGATAAACCGACATGTGAATTTCATTTTCATCCCTTTTACCAGTTTATTTGGACGTCGAGTGATGAACAAACCCTCGTTCGCCTTTGTGATCTTTTGATGTTCTATCCAAGCGTGGGTTACATCCTCTGCACTGGCCAGACTGGTGCCAAGTCACTGGTGTAACTGGTGGATGGGCTCATAGCCGAGTTAACTTTTCCACAGATGGGGTGTAGCAGTCAGATCACTGGTGAGAAGACAAATTTAGTCAGAAAACTGTACTGATTAAAAGGATTTAGGCAATTCTTTTTCAAATGGACTACAGTGAATAAAGCTTCCAGAATATACTATTACTTTTACTACTACAAAAAAAAAATTTCCTCTGTGCTTGAGTGTGTTTATATTGATGTCTGGAGACACCATCAACTCAAAAACTCACGACCGCCTCAGTTTGGAATAGTATTGGCAAGGACCTTCGCAATACGATATGTATCATGATACTTGGGTTACAATACGATATTATCACGATATCACAATATCATGATATATTGCGATATTCTACCGCAGTTAATATCAAAATTAAGAGTAAAGATGAAAAATCAAGTTGCTGTATATGTTCATCAGATGATATTGATCATTCAGAGGACAAATTGAGTCAAAACTATTTGCTTCAAAATAACCTATTTATTGTTTAATATTAGTGTTTTTGAACATTTAAATTTAAAAAAATTTAAATGTGAAAATTAAACAATTTTACTAAAAAATCTATATTAGGAGCTAAAAAATCGATATTATATTGGGCGGCCAAAAATTGCGATATATTGCCAAATCGATTTTTTTTCACACCCCTAGTTTGGAAATACAGTGATCCCTAGCTAATTGGCGCTTTAAATTTAAATTTATATAATAATAAAAAAAAAAAATCTAGAAAAAAAATTGCAGAAACATCACAGGATGTTGTGTGCGTTCTCTCTCAGCAAAGAAATGTTGTGAGCCAGCCTGGCCCCTTTAAGAAGGTGGCCTTACGGGTAATGGTGTGGCCTTATGGGTAATGTAGAGTGTGTGTCATGGGATGGCAGAATGAAAATTAGGTTAGATAAAAGAGCGGTTTCTTTACTACGGTTCAGAGACCAGAGGCTGTGAAGGTAACAGAAAGACCACAGTTGAGCCTTTGTCTTGTTTCGCTGGAGTGACTCGCTACTTTTTAGCGGTTTTTAAACATATTTTAAACACATCATTTAGGCTCGGGGGGCTCCGGCTCCAGTTCGCGGATTTTGATCCTCGCGGGGGGGGGGGGGGGGCGGTCATTATAAAACAGACAGTTTTCAGATGTCATTCTTAACATGAGCCCCTAAAAACTTGCTTATTTCCATGCAGAAGAGCTTTTACCATCTTGGGCAGTTTAATGCATGTTTTGCAATGAGTTTAAAAAAAAAGGGAAGACTATCAACCATGTGTAGCCGAACTGCAGACAAGGCAAAATGTAAGCATATTGAGAATTTAATAATCAGGCAATTATTCATCTAAAAGTTTTGGTTTGGTGTAATCTCTAAGAACAAGTACTTTATACTTTCTCCAGCAGTAGTGCTGTGCTTCAAGGCCTGTTGAGTTTAATTTATGGTTAGAAGATTACTTCTGCATGGTTGCTTGAAGTTGAAGGACTGATCTGCAGAGAAGTGGCCAGAGAGAGAGGTGGAGGGGAGCTGCATGGATTACTCCACACCCCTAAAATTAGTTGCAGCATTTTTTTGGGGGGGGACCAAAACATTTTAAATAGATATGTTATAATCAGGGATTTGTGTCAGCTTGTGAATAATGCCCTTGTATAGCTCCTTTATGTTGGTCATACCCAGGAAAAGAAAGACATGACCCGATGGTGTGTGGCTCTTGATGACGAGGCCTTGAAGGGAATCCTTTTGATCCTGTAATGATGCGTGTGATTGCTGACGATTACTGTTGCATATCAGCTGGACTTCCATCAGATCACGCTCCACTGTAGTTTGTGTCAAAACCACCCCTTATTTATTTTAATGTTACATCTCAGTTACTATAAAGAACTCATTCCCTCTTTACTTAATCTTTATTTTCAATATAATTGCACTAGGATAGACTGAAGAAGATGCAACTTCCAAACTGTGTCAAGTGTATCATGAATCCGCTACCCTCAAAGGTACGGTAAATTATTCTATACTGTTTCTAACAAGAACATTATTTGTATCACATTTAGTGAATGTCTCTCAACCATCTGCTACCTGCTGATCTCATAAGCACACCATCAAAAAAACATAAATGTGGTCTTATGCTGCGCTATCCAATCAACAACAGGAGGAGGGTTTGTGCTTCTGATGTGATGTCTTTTCTCAGAGATTACTGGGGGGGGGGGGGGGGGGTGTCTTGTTGAGATTTTGCTTGAGTATTAACAGACAGAAATCACTTACCATACCTTTAGTGGAATCTAGCTTGTCGAGATAATCTTGTCCCTACTTTATGCACCGATATCTGATTTTTGAGGAGGAAACAAAGTATGTTGTCAAAAAAGATCAAGACTGAGTAAAAGTAGCATTGTACAATCAAAAGATATTATCGTAATAAAATAAAATACGCAACATCCCAAAAAGAAAGAACATATTGCAATAAATTGTGTATTTTTTTTCTCCAAGTGCCACGCATTCACACTCTAAAAGTAATATATCTAAACCCAGTGATTCCTAAAGTGTGGGCCACGGCCCCCTGGTGGGCTGTCGCGGTACTGCAGTTGGGCTGTGAGAGATCATTAAAATTAAACAGATATGTTTTAAATTCTCAATCTTTTTTAAATATGTTTTTAATTACTGTGAAATATTAACGACATGATCTAAAAACATTAAGAAGTAAACAAACAAACCAGTGAAGTTTTATTCTACCGTTATCTTAGCTGAATATGACAAGTGTCACCTTATTTGTTGACCCCTTACATTAATATCAGAACATAGCTTCTCATCCTGTATGTTGATGACAGTTGTGATTCGAAGTTTCTGTGGGCCGTGGAGATTTTTCACATTTCATTGGGCCTTGGTGTTCTGAAGGTTGGTTAATGGCTGATCTAACCAATCAGACAGAACCTTTCTGACTAAGATGCCAGTTGAGATGCCAGTCTACATGAAGATTGTCGTTGCAGGGTGCAGTTGTCAATTTATATATTATAAATAATATAATGTAACAAAACCATGTTTAGTGTCTGTGTAGGCTATTTACTTGAGTTTCAAAAGCAGAAAGATATTAGCACCATACACTGAAGTACTGTTTATTTATATTGTGAGTGATATTTTCATTGCAGTGTTAAACTATATTGTATGTGACATGTTTTTCTAATATTCTGCAGAAGGAAAGCTTTTTTTTTTCATTGAGGACCATGAGAGTTCATGTGTTTGCAGCTCACAGGCACTTACAGGTTGTGTTTGTCAGGCAAACTTAAAACAGCCACTCAAAGACATTGTAATTATAGTCATCAGTGTTTCCCACAAGTCAAGGATCTATTTGTGGTGGTGTAGTTTTCTTCAGAAAATATTTTTCTATACTCATCTTTGTAAAGAGGTGAACATAAGCAGAGCCGATGAATGTCAGCGGCACTACGGCGGCAGCTCAACAGGAGCCTGTCGGCTAATGTACATTAACAGCAGGATAACGTGTCTCTGCGCATGTTGAGCATCTAGATTTGATACAGACACGTGCTGGTATAACAGGATGAGTTAGAGCAGTGGTTCTCAAACTTTTAGTACTGCGTACCACCTAAGAAACTCAGCTCTCTCAGTACCACCATGATGAGCAGTTTATAAATATAGCCATATTCTCAATTAGCTTTAAACACACAGAGATGTTTATTCCTTATTGTGGTTATTTATTACCTGAATTGTTACTTTACTGAATCAGACATTTACAACTCTATCCAACAATTCTCACATACTCATACTCTCATACAGAGCAAAATAAACACACTCAAAAGTTGTTACATCTGCACTGCAACTGAATATGCAACAAATATTTTTTATAAGACAATTTTAATTATCTCAAGCTACACATTTCGTTTGGATACGTATTTATATTGCATTGTATGTTTCCAATTTTTTTTTATGTTAAAAAACATGGAAAGTCATGGCGTTCCACCAGGTACCACCACGTACCACCTGTGGTATGCGTACCACAGTTTGCGCACCACTGAGTTAGAGTTTTTCGGACCACCTTTAGGCTTATTTTACCACTTTGTAACAGCACGTCATACCTTCGCATACATATCTTCGTCGCTTAAATCCCGCCCCTACCACCACAACTTCTTCTGCATCTTCTCGATTTCTATGTGTTATGTATGCATGTCTGTTAACACGATCGATTGTGCTGCACTCGACTCTACTGCCTTGACTGTGTTGTGACACGTGCGTGATTTGGAGTTCGATTGGTTAAGCCTGTGTATTTATACTGTTTGTGCATTCTGGATGTTGTTGCTGCTCTCACTTGTGGAAGTAAAGTGGAGTCGCTGTGTGAAACGATTACGTGCCTCGTCATTCTCTGACATAAATTTAAGGCGGCGTCACGATGAACACCACCACCCAGTGCACCAGAGTTGAAATGACACGTGACACGACATTCACGAAGTACAGTGTGAAGCCGAAAAATTTATTTATGTTGACGTTGCGGGCCGCCATGAATAAATGAACGTGTGGGAAACCCTGGTCATTTTGAGACTTTGTTCCATTCTTTTTTTTTTAACGCTGTGGTGTCAACCGGATCTCCTAATTTCGGCTTTTAACTAAAAACAAAAAATAAAGAATAAAGAATGCTACATCTGAAAGATTGAGTGAGATTTCAAAGGTGGGGAAAACAAGAACAAATCCACGGAAAAATGTCAGTAATAGTCACTGAAACAACATGAAATGGCCCTCTTCTAAGAGCAACAATTTCACTCTTGATAAATTGAGTCTGCAGTTTGTGTTCACACTGTGCTGGACGTGTGCCTCACACCTACCTGTTTCACATTCAGAACGGTCATCTCTGCACATTGCCCCCGTCCCCACCCTCATTTCCTCCCATTACACTCGACCTGCGGTGATGCAGGGGTCCTTGGTTTGAATGCACAAACAGTGACTGATGCCCTGGGAGCCTGAGGGTTACCAGGACAACTTGCATTCTTGGTAAAAACATCATAACTTCATTGAGGCCGGTCTTATTGTTCCACCTGGGATCTGTTGACCTTGTTAATGGCAGATTGGAATTTCATTTCTCTTTTCCTGACATTTGTTCCTTACATTTATTGCAAAGTAATAGAAAAATCTGAACAACCCATGTTTATGAATACCTTCATATTATTTTGTGCCATGTTTTGTTTTTCTTTTTTTCCTTATTTCATCTGACGTCATATGAAAATGTAGTGAGCAAGTACTGTGTGTTATGAATGATTGAAAAATGGTTTCAATTTTATATCAATCTAACCATTCAATTATGTTTATATGCCTGTGCTTATTATTGAAATTGGATCACTGAAAAAAACTGAGATAAAGTCATAAAATGTGATTTTTTTTTAAAGCAACATGGTGAGTTGAGGCAGTGCACATTTTCTGTTTCTGCTGCAGATGGCATTACTCCAGACCGCAGATGTACACAACATCTGGTGAGATTTTATCATTGATTCATGCTCTCGTGTGAGGAATATGATAAGGCAGAAATTTTCCCCAACCACCTCATCAGCCCATCCTGTCCTCTTTTCAGAAACCCTGCGTAGCTTTCTTGGCTTTTTTGGCACGGAGAGTAATCATAACTAGAAAAGCAAGCTCAACAGTTCCCCCATATAGCGATTTACAGATTGCGATAAAATCTGTGTATCAGATCAGATCCAGATCAGTCTTTGAATTTGATACAGGTTCCCATTGTCAATGCCTGAGTCAAATTTCATGAGTTTTGGGAAATAATTATCGGAGATATTGAGAAGCAAAATTTTTGGCCCCACTGACTGCAATGTTATCGGAAATTTGAAAGTGATCCAGAATCCAGGATTTCTTCCGGATCACACGCAAAATGAAATCAGTTCTTGCTTTTCACATTTCTGACAACTACTGAAAATTTCATCAAAATCCATCCATAACTTTTTGAATTATATTGTACACAGACAGACAAACAGACAAATGAACACCGGCAAAAATTTAACCTCCTTGGTGGAGGTTATGTTCACAGTGTGAACACAAACCTCCATCATATGTCCATTGGCTTTGAGATACACTTAGCTTCATTAAACTTGAAAAATTTGTTTTACTTTGAGAGGCTCTTCTGGTATTTTTGGCATTGTGAAACCCTTTGTTCAGAACTCTCAGAAAAATCAACTTCCCTGATGTCCCAGATTGAAACGGTGTAATGTATATATTGCTGGTGATCATTATTATTATTTATTTTTAATTTTTTTTCCTTGTCGGAGTCGATGTTGATGGTCTTGTATGGTGTGTGTTTGATTGCGTGTGGGTAGAGGGAGAGAGATATAACTACGTTAGTGGCACTATATTCATTCTGTGATTTATCTATTTCTATCCGTTGCCTCGTTACAGTGATTTTGACTTAATCTCTTTCATGTATGTATTTATGTCTGCTGTAGTTGGATGTGTTCTAGCCTAATTTCGGTTGCAAGCTAGTGGTACATTGTTATCTATGTCTTATTTTGTACCTCACTTATAGTATGAATAAACTTGGGGAAAAAAAAGAAATTTTCCCCAAATTTGTATGAATTCATACTAACACAAAACACAAAAATGGAAAAGGAGAGTTATAAAATGTGTTAGATTTAAAATTTCAGTCAAACAGCTGCACTATTACCCTATCTATGATAAAAATCCAGCCAGAATAACAGCGGCTGATTGTGTGTGGCACCTGTCTCAGTTGAACGTGAGACATGTCGTTGCTTATCAAATTAATTATTTGTCTTCAGTTTAGCAAAGGATTGAGATCCACTTCTGTTGCACTGTCACAGGACATGCAGACCATGGCTGACGTTATAATCGTGCTTCCTGAGTGGATTATTTGCTCCCACATGGAAAAAGGCCGGGAGGGGGGGGGATCCTCCATAGTCATAAAATAGGAAAGAAATTGTGTGGGTAAACTTGCTCTGAGAAGCTTCTTATCGTGTCCTCACACATTTCAACCATCTTACTGAATAGTATCTTTCAGGTGCTTCTGGATGCATGAGTATACCGAGTGCATCTGCTTCAGAAAAGACAGAGATGTTGCCCTCGATGTACGAAAATTGTTTGGTTTATCCATAAATTACAAAGATTGGCAGCCCCAGAATAATGATTACAAATAATCTTTGCAGCTGCAATAATAATGCTAGAAGGCAGATGTTTAGCTGTCTGGAGTAACGTTGGTTCATGATAACCTCTTAGAAATTAAAATGCATTTTATTCTTCTCAAGTGTCAGACTCGTTCGGTCTTCATAAAATTTACCATTCGTACCATTTATTGTCATAATGATGAATTACTTCAGCACGTCGGATGAATAATACAGAGAGAGAGACGAGCACCACTTCAGCACCATTTATGTCATCGGTGGGTTTTTGTGTGCTGGTCTTAAAGCATACGTGGCTGTTGGGGGGGGGGGCTCTTAAAATTTCAGAAAAGTCAATGTGACTTCATGTCTTTAGTGCAGCATAAACCGCATTTTTTAAATCTGAATTGGAAATACACAAGCCAGGTGCACGTACACTTCCGGCTGCATACACACCACGCCTGGCTGTATGTGTCATTTTTCCTGATGTTATAGCTATTGGAAATCTGCTACTCCAGCTACTCCCCTGGGGCCACTTGCATACTGCGGTGGCTGCCCTCCATCTTTATCATAAACACCTTATGTGACTGCTGTTCAGGAAAAACCTTGTCGACCCCAGGAAACTGTTTTTGGTTTTTAAAAGGTGGCTATTTTCTTGAAGCAACGGAAATCGTTCTGAGCCTCACGTTCTGCATTCTGTTATTGGTTTCTTGCTGAGCCTGGGATCATTGTCCAGTCTTTAAAAGCACGGCGGGCTTCAGCTTTACCTCTGTAATAGTTTAGTGTGCATATAAGGTCATGCTCGACTCGATGCCTCGAGATGTCTTGGTTCTGTGGTTAAAGAACAAACCAAATCACCGTCCTGCCACCATTGTCTACAGGAATTGCTACGTGGTGTTGAGGTGCACCAGAATGCTGTCTCCTAAACATGGCACTGCGCATTGTGGACAAACATCTCCACTTTGGTCTTCTCTGTGCAAATGATGTTGTTTCAGAAGTCTTGGGATTTGATCGGATGCTCATGTTCTTTTTTTGTGAAAAGATGCCTTTTTTTTCTAGTTGTACTCTCATCAACTTTACAGAGGGTAGCTGTGCATCAGAGTTGGTTGTCCTACCACTGGAAGGCTGGCAGATCAATCTCTCGCCCCATCATCTGTGTCCTTGGGCAGGGACACTGAACTCCACTCCTCACATTAGAAGAGAAAAAAAACCAGCCACTAAGGTGTCACTTAAGCCAGCACTCTCACTGTGCTGGTCCCAACCATAAATGTATAGTGGAAGGAAGGGCATCCAACTTAAAAACATGTGTCAAAACATATGCAATATACAGAACAAGATGATCTCAAAAAGGAAAAAAAATATAAGACAAAGAGTCATTAGCTTTAACTTTTATCATTTTGACTGAGGCTTGTCGAGTATGAGATGAAGGTTTTGGGCTTTTTGCTTTTCTCCATTTTAAAATAATTTGGACTCCATATTATTTGAAAATTGTTATTTGTGACTCTTTCCAGAATTATGGACAGTAATATTTATTTCTTCAAGGACATTGCTGATATCTTTCCCCCTTGGCATTGTGTTGACATACATTTAAGTGGGCTACAGCAGCAAAATGGTGTGGGGTTGTTTTCAGGAGCTGGGCTTGGCTCCTTAGTTCCAGTGAAAGGAACTCTGAATGCTTCAGCAGACCAAGACATTCTGGACAATTCCATGATCCCAACTTTGTGGGACCAGTTTGGAGCTGGACCCTTCCTCTCTAACATGACTGTGCACCAGTGCACAAAGCAAGGTCCATAAAGACATGGATGGAAGAGTCTGGTGTGGATGAACTGGACTGACCTGCACAGAGTCCTGACCTCAACCTGATAGAACACCTTTGGGATGAATTAGAGCAGAGACTGAGAACCAGACCTTCTGGTCCAACATCAGTGTTTGACCTCACTAATGTTCTTCTGGAAGAATGGTCCAAAATCCCCATAAACACACTCCTAAACCTTGTGGACAGCCTTCCCAGAAGAGTTGAAGCTGTTCTAGCTGCAAAGCCACGTCATATTGATTAGGAATGGGAGGAGCTAAAGTTCATATGTGAGTCAAGGCAGGTAGACATGCATGTCAGGTTAATTGGTGGTTCTAAATTGCCTGTAGATAGCTGGGATAGACTCCAGCAGATCCCAGTGACCCTGCAGAGGATTGAGCAGATATAGATAATGGATGGATGGATATATGTATGTATACATAAATATATATAAAAACTTAGAGTATTTTTAGCACTGACTTTGTAAGAAAAAAAGGGAGGTCCAAAGATTTCTTTGCTTCCTAGTGAGCCAACAAAACACTCCTGCATTTGACTAAGCCACGTGGGAGGACTTGCTGCATTTACTTGCTGGCTCCAGCTCCTCTCACAGATGACATGACAATCCCAAATGCCTGAGGCCCTTCAGAATGAGGACCCAGTGACAGGCCCGCTTGTGATCGCCATCCGCTGTAGCCGTACAGGCTTGTGGGAGGGCGCCGGATTACAAAGGACGGCTGCTGACACTCTTGAAGCTGGAGCATGTCATTAAATAGTAAATCACTCTTATTGAAAAACAAATCAGCTCCCTGCTTTCTCTTTACAAAGGAGAACCTTCTCCACAGGCACAGATTTTGTTCCTAGCTAGAATAAATCAACAACCAGTCATCCGGATTCTGCAGCCTTCAAACGCTTCCTGAACGCAGTTTACAGTTTCAAATCATTACCTGAGATGTGTTGACTGGTGTCTTCGGTCTTTGATGCAGTATTTATTCATCAACAGTGGCTGTCACCGCTGCGAGTCTGCTGAAACGTAATATCGCGGGGCATGATTATACGAGCTCTTTGTTTTTAGCACTTATATTGCAATTAGAGGCTGATTTATTAAAGCACAGTAAACACAGATGAGTGACACATTCAAAGAAGAACTAAGAGGGTGCCTTTGTTTGGTGTTAAGCCACAAGAACAGTTTGTTCTTCACAGTTGTTTGTGCGAGTCTGTCAACCATTTTTATGTTCAAACCATTTGGTGACACCTCATTCCCGATGGATGCAGGAACTGCCATTCTGGAAGAGGAAGCTCGCGTCGGAACAGAAATGCCTAATCATGCTGAAGGTGATCGCTCAGGAAGAGAACAAATTCATTGATTTGTAGCGATCTGAGGAGAAAAGAGGATCTAATTCAGGTCGGCCAACATGTCGGCATGCAACAGTTGCAACAAAGGGCGTTTTTATTTGTCATCACACTGATGACAAGTGCTGAGTGAGACGTCTCTCAGAGACAAGCACACATTCACCTCTTTTTAAGGCTCCAGGCCTCCAGCCAGGCGCCGGTATTTTCTCTGTCTTTAAGAGACAGAAAAAAATTAATATGGATGACAAACATTTGATTAAAAACAAGACTTGGGGTGACAAATGTTTATACGCTCTACTGTATGTTTATGTTGCTGTTAAAACTAATGAGAATATAATATATAATATGGCACATTTCCATCATCGACGGCTCTGTTTCCCTGAAGCTTCCACATTTCCTCTAAGGCGTCTTACAGAGTTCATATTTATAAACATCTATGAACAAAAGGTTCCTTATTTTCGCTGAAAGCGATGAGTTTTACATCGCTCCAATCAGCTCTGCTTGTTCACGCCGCTCAGAGGCAGAGATGGGGGGGGGCAGGGGAGCTAAGCTGCCACATTTTCCTCATACATGTAGCTTCACTGACACACGAGCAAAGGTGGGCCACGATCATAACTCACGGGGCACGTTTTGAGCCCAGCGCATCACTGGCTGTGTTTTGTTTTGTCGTTGCATTTTGGAAAATTGCTGTTATTAACGGGAGAGAGCATAGTTTGCAGGGCTCATTAGATGTTGTTCCAACAGTGCCTCTGATGGATTAAGACAAGCTGGGGGGTGGGAGGGTTGTCTGCCTCTACAACCAGCCACCATGAGCCAATTAAATGCCCTGCACTCTCTGGCCCCTCCACGCTCTTATGTGTAGCATGTCCAAGAACTCTGTTTCACGGCCAAAACCTCTCTACAAGTAGATTTATTCTGAGGACTTGCATCCCTTTAAAGGACACCCCCCCCCCCCTTTTAAAGTAGAGGAGAAGCTATCTGCGACACATGCTCAAACATTGATACCGCTGTGAAACGTTTCAAGTATGTATAGTCTCAGTGCTTTAAATTTCAAGGTTATGTTGCAGCTGAGCAGATTTATTCAGGTGAAGCTTCGCCGGCTGCGAACTCTGCAGATCAAATCTGAAGCTTGCTGGTCAGCATCCCGACAACTGAGTCAGTGTTTTCTTTTGTTGTTGTTTTTTTTTTAAACTAGACAAAGGATCTTTAATTTTGCATTAAAAACGACATTGCCCTAACAAAGTGATCCACAGAATGAAAAAGTCTGAGTGTGTTAAAGTGGCGAGAGATAATTTTTAATGTGGTGGACGCTAAAAAAATAAGGTTAAACTGAGTTGAATTTAATTTTTCTTTCAGGGAGCGTCTGTTAATTGAAGAAAGTAAAGGTTAATTATAACTGTCATTCCAAATTTTATTATATTCAAATTAAACTAATGTTGACATTTCAGTGTTTTGATGTGACAAGAGCTGACTGGAAACTTTATAGATCCACTCATGAACTGATGCAGCTCTAAAGCTTTCTGCAGAAGAGGTGTTGTGTTGGTTCTCAGGGGAGAACAGTGGAGGTTTTTTTGGGTTTGTTTTTAGTTAGTTTCTTGGAGTGAATTCTCACCGGCGCTTTGCTCTGTCAGTACAGCCATATTAGCTAATGTCAAAATAACAACTAGAGAAGCACTCGGAGAGCGCACACCTCCACCAAGCGCAACAATTCCCCCATATAGCGAGTTACACCATAAATATTAGTTGTACATATAGCACTGACAATATGGGACCACTAAAAAAGTACCATATCTTCCTTTATTTTGTGATGCACACAAAATAAATAATAATGCTATAGAGATTTCGTGCAATATTTGTTTCCAAAGTCAATACAGTGATCCCTCGCCAATTCGCACTTTAAGTTCCGCGGTTTTAGTTATTCGTCAATTTTTTTCAGAAATATTTAATATTAAAAAAAAAATCAAGAAACTATTGCGGAAGCATCACAGGATGTTGTGCGCGTTCTCTCGCAGCAAAGAAATGTTGTGAGCCAGCCTGGCCCCTTTAAGAAGGTGGCCTTATGGGTAATGGTGTGGCCTTATGGGTAATGTAGTGTATGTGTGTCGTGGGAGGGCAGAATAAAAACGAGGTTAGATGAAAGAGCGGTTTGTTTACTACGGTTCAGAGACCAGAGGCTGTGAAGGTAACAGAAAGACCACAGTTGAGCCTTTGTCTTGTTTCCGCTGCAGTGCTTCGCTACTTTTTTGGGGTTTTTAAACATATTTTAAACACATTATTTAGGCTCGGGGGGCTCCGGCTCCAGTTTGCGGATTTTGATTCTTGCAGGGGTTGGGGGAGGGGGTGCAGGTCCCCATTACTGCGATCACTGTAATTAGGGATCACTGTATATAGAAATTGAACAACCTCAATGTTTTTATTGACAAGGTTCCCCTTGTCAATCCCTGAGTCAAATTTCAAGAGTTTTGGGCAATAATTAACGGAAATATTGAGAAACAAAATTTTCAGCCCCATTGACCGCAATGTTATTGAAAATTTGAAAGTGATCCAGAATCCAGGATTTCTTACGGATCACAGCCGAAATGAAATCAGTTCTTCCTTTTCACATTTCCGACAACTCCTGAAAATTTCATCAACATCAACTTTTGGAGTTATCTTGAACACAGACACGCCAGCAAAAACATAACCTCCTTGGCGGATGTAATAAAGCGTGTAATTACTGAAGTCATTTGGATGGCATCTGCATCCATGGACGTCGGGCCGAGCAGGAGTCGTGCCGACATACGTCCTCTGCAACCGCTCGTTCATCGTCAGGACTCCTTGAAATGTGAGCGTCCCTGGCACAAGCTCACAAACCATATAATCTGGCTCTTTTAAAAAATTCCTCATCCCCACAAGCTCCGGAGCATTATTCTGTCATGGCCTATGCTGCACTCTCCTCTGTGCCACATATTCACTGAATTGTCAAGATGAATCCCCGCAGCCACAGAAGAAGACCACCATCTAGAGCGGGCGAGGACCGTTTCACTATTTCTAAATAGTCACTTGCATCCATTAACCTAAGGCAGGACACAGTTGTCTCCCGTGATGAGTGAGGCACCCAGTTGACTCTTTTTTTTTTTTTTTATTTTCTTGTAATGTGTATTTCCATTGGCTCGTTGGGTAAGTGGCAGAGAGACTGTCAGCAGGCCAGGCTGCGTTTCTTGTAGGTTCATAGTAAGTAGTGAGGATTTTCTCTAAGAGCTTCAGCTTTGTGTTAATGATATGCAGTCTTAGGAAAGGTTTATCCATTCAATTTGACTCTGGAGAGAAGATCCCTTCAGTCTGATGATTAAATTAAGATTCTCTAATAAGCATATCTAGGTAACCTGACATACGAGACCAGCTGATCTGTGTCGACTCCATCAAATGTAGATACCCAAAACCACTTTAAGAGGCAAGTAGTTCCTTCAGCATCACGTACGTTTCCATCAACTTTGTGTACTATTGAATTATTGAAAATAAACAGTGATGTTTTCTTTCATGATCTAATTATCAAATATAAATCATGAGAGTAGATGCTTCTTTGGGACTGAGGTGCGGTGTGTTGCCCCCAGATCTGGTGGAGGTCAGGTGGGGTGTGTTGATAAATCCTGTTGGTATAAAACAGAAGCAAAAGACGCGAGCTTGTGATCGACAAATATTCACAAACACAAATCACGCCTACCAATTTCTCATTATTTCACAGTATTGTATGACTTGTCTCATGGGAACGAACTGAAACATTAGAAACATTAGAAAAATGAGCGCTTCTCAGTGTTCCTCAATATTCTTATCACGCTCATTAACAAGCATAAACACACTAATGCAGTGCTTCTCAATTATTTTCTGCTGCCCCCCACCCCCACTGTGACTATAAATAGTATAATTTGTCTATAAAATTGTTATAAGTACACCTCTGCATAACACTGTATCCTTATAAACACTAAGGGAAACAAAAAAGGAAAGACATACACATCAACTTATAACAAAGAATAACTTTATAAGCATTGTTTTTTAGTCTGTAAAGATTTAAAGTGCATCCATCCTACAGTAATCACAGAGAAGCCAAGCGCTACATTAGCATCGTCATATTTCCTCGTCTTAACTTTCTGGTGACTTTCGTTTGTCTCATTATCTTCATCTTTCTTTTCATCCCTGTTAAATATTTTTCCATGGTGTCTCTTGAGGGTTTGTTCACTTCATATCTCCTGCTCTGTGCTGTGTGTGCACATGTCCGTGCAAAAAAAACAAAAAAACGATGCGATATAGCTAATATTCCCTGCACTCACTCTGACAATGAGAGCGTCACTGCCACCTACTGTAGTATATGTGCAATTACAGTTTATTCCAGTACGGCAAAAAAAAGCATGTTCCCCGGGGTCACCCCCCATCCCCCACCCCACCCCCACCAAGGGGTCGCGCCCCACTATTTGAGAAGGACTGCACTAATGTAACCAAATGTTCAAATAATAAGGCTAATAATGGCTAAAAGTATTCAGTTCACAACTTCAAGAATGAACCATCATTTCCGTTATATTATTGCCCATATTTCGCCTCCCTGTTAGCTGATTGGTGGTGCCGTCGCCGACCATACGGGAGATCCCAGGTTTGAACTTTGGTTGCGTCAGGAAGGGCGTTCGCTGTGAAAACTTATGCCAAACTTCTCGTTTCACCGTGGCGACCTTGAACAGGGAGCAGCGGAAATGTCTCCTCAGTTCATTATGACCACATCAACCACTCGTCACTTCCGGGGTTTTCTCTGCACGCCTTCGCCACTCTTATTAGTTGAGAGGAGAGGCTCAGACGGTGGTGTATGACTGCGTCTAATGGAGACAGAACGATGTATTGTACAAACCCAGATCAGAAAAACTCGTGGCTGATATTCAGAAATGTGTAACAGCCGTGGTGTGTAAATGACCTTTGTGCGCTGCAGCGATACAAGCCTACGCCATCAGACCTGGCGTCTGGACTTACTTCTGATAGCAGTCTGGGATGATCTTTTCACCTTCTGATCCACAGCAGCCGTTTCCTCCACGAACAGATATAAAACACGGATTCATCTGACCATGATGCACATCACCACTGTCTGATGGTACTTTTCAGATGTCTCTGAGATCAGACACTCTTTTGACTTGTTCTTTTTTCCTTTTTTTTTTGTACAGTGACATTTTAAGATTGTGAATGTAGCTCTGCTGTAGCGTCTGACAAGTGTATCCAAAGTAATTCAGTATCCTTCTGGTTCTATCAGCTATTAACAGACTGAATGGCTCCTGATGAGTTATCAGAGATCACAGGTGTCGAAGTTTAGGCTTTCACGCCTGCCCTTTACAAGCTGAAACTTCTACAGATCCATTGAATCCTTTGATGGTATTGCGAAATGTAAAAGGAGAAATATGTCTTTCAATGTTTCTTTGAGAGTAGCTGTTTTTTAAACATTCAACGGCTGCCATATATGTCAATTACAACTGGTATTTTTAAGGCACGTGGGTCTTTGGGAAGGAAATGTCAAAATCACATGTTTAAATGAAAGATAGAAATGCCAAGATTTTTCTTTTTTTTTTTTTTATGTATTTTTCCGAGGAATTTTTGATTATCTCAGCCTGTGATGCATAGCCTCACCCCCCGGTGGTCTTCAGTCACATATCAGATCCAACTGATCATGGGTCTCATTGACAACAGAGCCTTCAATGAAACCATATTTGACAGGAGATTTGGTAAACTAACTCGGCAGGCAAGAGGCATTTTGGGTATGTGCATATCTAACTTTAGATTTAGACTTCCGAGTGCAAATAGTTGCATATTTATACCCTCATTACATGAAGACTTCCAGTTAGAAGATGTGTGGTGCGTATTATGGAGACATTTTTTATGGATCTGTTCTGATCCTGAAACTCGTCTTTCCAGTCTGTGTATATATATATATATTTTTAATTTTTTTTTTTTTTTTTAAAGAATCCACTTGATTTCATCATCTCTGTTCAATTGAGTTGCTGGAGCAGGGCTTCCTGAATATTTAATACAACCTCTGTACTCACCAAGAGTGCACAGCTCATGTGTTTTTTAGCGTGCTGTGATGTCCGTAAAGTTATTATTCTTTTATCCACATCATAATTCATCGTCGATGTCACGATGAGCAGGCCTTTGAGGACACTGGGACTAATCCGAGGTATTGCCACGATGCATCGGCGGGCCACTGGGCCACCTTGAACTCCTTAAATTTATTACCTGGCAGCACCTGACGTTCACGCTGCGTGCGCTCTCTGGGACTACCTTTTAAAAATGAGACGGTCACATCCAAAGAGACAAAACCAATAAATAACATTTTGTGACAATTTCTCAAACTGACACGACTGTTTTTATAACACGGTGATGAATTAAAGGTGAGTGTAACCCCCCCTGTTGCTCACCGTGAGTTGCGCTGGCAGTTCTGGGTGTGGATTTTTCTGCGGGTCAGCCTGTTCCCTGAGAAGGACGCGTCTCTGCAGGTAAACAGTAAATGGTTTATTCCCTGATGTGAGAGGCCTCTATAAACATGACAGTGACCAGCAGCTGTTTTTCGTCATGCCTGCGTTGGTTATTTCCAGGTGCTTTGCTTTCCCCTCATTGTCCAAAAGCGTGCATGATTGGTGAGTGAAGATTTTCCTCAGGAGGAAGTGTGAAAGTGCAGGGTTATTAGTCCCCGTGTGGCGCTGTGATGGACCGGTGAGCTGTCCAGGCTGCAGCAGGTGAGATCAGGGACCCGGGACACACAGGATGAGGCAGGTGGAGAAACTAGACGGAGAGATTTTAGACAGACATATTTGAAAGTACAGTGATCCTTTATATTTCGAGGTTAATGGGGGCCGGCGCCCCCCCCCCACATAAATCAAAATCTGCGAACTGGAGCCTGAGCCCCCCCGAGCCTCATAATGTGTTTAAAATATGTTTAAAAACCCCAAAAAAGTAGCGAGACACTGCAGCGAAACAAGACAAAGGCTCAACTGTGGTCTTTCTGTTACCTTCACAGCCTCTGGTCTCTGAACTGTAGTAAAGAAACCGCTGGTATTGTGCTATTTTTGGCTTGTAATTAGTGGCTAATACGCTAACAACAACAAAAGAAACAGTCCAGTTTTCTCTGCATGGGACAAGCACTTTATTCTGGCACTGCAGGAACTTGTAACATCACACAGGTTGTATTGTTGGGCTCCTGTCGGTTAACAGAGAATGTAAATCTATACACGCTGGGCTGCTGTTGATGCTCACTCCATTTTTCATCTAACCCTGTTTTTTTTTCTGCCGTCCCATGACACACACACTGCATTACCCATAAGGCCACATCATTACCCA
This sequence comes from Hirundichthys speculiger, assembly GCA_018398805.1. NCBI lineage: Eukaryota > Metazoa > Chordata > Actinopteri > Beloniformes > Exocoetidae > Hirundichthys > Hirundichthys speculiger. The sequence continues at coordinate 954,450 of JAGFBZ010002622.1, read as the reverse complement.
TAAGGCCACCTTCTTAATGGGGCCAGGCTGGCTCACAGCATTTCTTCACTGTGAGAGACATCCTGTGATGTTTCTGCAATTTTTAATAAAAAAAAAAAATATATTATACATTTCTGAAAAATCCACGAAAAACTAAAACCGTGAATTGGCAAAGGGTCACTGTACTCCCCTCCTCCGTCATCAAAACACCAAATGGACAATTATCCTTTGAATAAATGTGTCATATCCCCCAAACAGAGTTCCAGATACTTTAAAAACTGATGCCAAACCACATTATAGCTGTTCCGGTGGCATGTGGTCGACTGACACCTCATTAACATCCTTTTTTGATCCCCCCCCCCCCCCCCCCCCCCCTTTTAAATTGTCATCATCTCTGTCTGTGAAGAGTATATGTAGCACCCAGAAGTTTCCATTTTATCTCCTTATATAATTTTACCATCCATCTGTTTCACAAGATAACGTGTTGTCGTTAAACGCTGGAAATGTTTGAAATGACTGTTATGTTGGTCAGAGGTCGCCCTTCCTGTCGGCGTGCATCAGCCCACACACACATGCTGGTTTACTTTGACGATGCCAACTGTACTGAGAAATATTGCTGCAATATGCAGTATTGCAATGTGCAGGAAGTGTGAGACGACCCATCGGTTTGTAGGCGATGCCCCTACTTGACATGACACGTGCACGTACCATCTAACTCAGATGTCATTAACTCACGTTTCCCCAACAGGCTCCTGTGGGATGCTCGAGGCTTCAGCTCAAATTTCTCGCTTGTTATCTCCCTAAACAACACCTGGTTGTAGCATTCATGCAAACTGCTGCAGCAGTTGAATGTCCACAGATTTCCAGTACCGGGCTTTGTTGTGCTGCGGATAACAGCATAGTCGGTTCTTTCAGCCGTCCTCCATTTCAGATGTGCTGAAATCAGCAGTGAATTCATTCCGTTGGCTGGAATATATCCTCAGATAAGAAAAAAGATGTCATATGTACGTTTACTTTAACAGTGCGTGGACCAATTGTCCACAGACTGTGAAGTTATGTTGCCAACACAGTCTGAATTCCACTTCGACACACACCGACTCTCACTTCAGCATCTCTTTTTGACATCTTAGAAACTCGGTTACAGCAGAATGTTGTTCCAATAAGAAATATTTTTTTTCTACAGCGCTCAGTTGTTAGCGAGCATCAAGGTCCTCTTATGGAGGTCAGAGAGATGGTGGAGGAGAGTTACAAGTCTCATAGCTACGGGACTGACATCTGAGGGCAGCCTTGTGAAATGTATTTTTCACTTCCACCTTTCCATTCATCCATCTTTAATTTCCTTTCAATTACTGTTTTCTGTGTGTCGGTGTGAATTAGCAACAAAACTACAGCCATATTCAATTGGTATCTAATTTGTCTGTGCTCCCAAACCTGTAGAAACTGGGCACTTCGACAAAAAAAAAGGAATAATGTTGTTTCTCCCTCAAGTCATCTCTTTAGTGTTGCTCACAAAGCCATCAAAGATGCATATCAGAGAGTTTGTGTCATGCAATTGAACAAAGGATGATAGCATCTTCGAGGAGACGGTGGCTCTTTCAGTCTTTATCTAACTCATGTTCTGTTACGTGGCTAGAAAAACAGTTTACATCTAATTTCATTCTATTTCTATTACCCTCGTGAAATGATTTCCCTTTTCTTCTGCAGGATATCTGACAGTTACCATCGAGCCCCTGCCTCCCGTCGTCGTGGGCGAGACTGTTACCCTCAAGTGTAACTTCAAAACCGACGGAAGACTGCGAGAGATCGTCTGGTACAGGGTGAGTAACCTTGCTTTCACTTTCAGAGCTGCTATGCGCTGAAAACATTTTTCCCAAGCATCCAGACCTCCTGGTTCCAGCGATCCAGCGAGCACCGCTGACCGTTCATCACGTTTATGGCTGCTTTTTAGCAGAGCAGCCACGCACTGTCGAACTGCAGTTGTTTGGAGACAAGCTGTTACTTGGGCGAGCAGTATGGGAGACGTTGTTGGCTTCTGCTTGGGAGTTTGATTTCTCAATCTGCTGGTCATCACCATCATTTCTTAATAGTTCACAGCTGGTGACTCAACAGCTATTAAGATCCCAATCGCCTCTGCGATGCTAACAATTTAACTGCTGTTGAAGGAGAAAAGAAAAACTTTACAGTGCAGGCCGAAGATGACGTCTGTTTGACGAAACCGGTGTGATTTAAAGCTCTGTATGGGCACAAAAGGATAATAAAACAAAATATTACAACTCATAGAAAAAAATGTGTCTCACTGCCACAAATTCAGCCACGAGCACAACCCCCCCCCCCAGCAATTTGCCAAAAACCTTTTAATTCTTCTCGAGAGACACAGATTTTCGTGTAAAAATGTCATTTTTTATGTGTGTGGAGTTGCCGAATGGTGTTCGTAGGAAGCTGGAGATAAATTGTAGACTCTGAAATGCTATTGGCCGACTCCGATCATCCTCAGAAAATACACACTCACTCTGCATTGTGTAGTTTATGCTCCCTGAGATATACTCTAATAACAGATTGAGTTCCAAAACAAACACAGACGAATTTATGGCAAAGGTGACTTTGCTGATATCAGGTTTTTTGTGTGTGCGTGTCATTGCTTTAGACAACAACAATTGTACTTTTCAGCCCATGACAACAATAGCCAAATGTTAGGCCGCACTCTTTCAACAGCTTAGTCTAAAAAATAAGTGCAAATGGACTATTGGGTTAAATGTAACAACCGGCACTCCAGGACCGTGATAAAATCGTGATTTTTTTTTCTCTTTATCAGGGCATAAAACCGCGACTACATGGTCGCCAAATGCGACCAAATGTTGACCATTTCGACCGTTTTTTTTTCTGCCTTGTCGCCAGTGGCAAGGGCCACAAAATCCACAATCAATTTAGAAAAAAACCCTTTTCTTTTCTATGATTTCTGCACATTTGTTATGTGTCACCAAGGCAGGAGTTGTCAGAAATGTGAAAAGGAAGAACTGATTTCATTTTGAGTGTGATCCGGAAGAAATCCTGGATTCTGGATCACTTTAAAATGCATTTGAAACATTGCGGTCAATGGGGTCGAAAAGTTTGTTTCTCAATATCTCCCAAAACTCATTAAATTTGATTCAGGGATTGACACTGTGACCCTCTATCTAGTTTCAAAGGCTGATCCGGAACTGATCCAGAAGGCGGATTTTATAGCAATCTGTAAATCGCTATATGGAGGAATTGTTGCACTGGAATTCTGCGCTCCCCGAGTGCTTTTCTAGTCTTTCTTGCTGTTTCTGCAGAGCACCAAAACTAGACATTGCATATCAACCAAACATGGTTGTTCCGGCCTGTAACACATCTTCTGACAGTTGAAATGACCTCTAATAAGAAGATATATGTTTTGCCTCGTATCTTGAGAACCAAGTCAGACTGAAAGTTCGAGACCATAAAATTCAAACCCATACGGCTTGAGTCCATTCTTCATCCCTTGGCTGAACATTCTGCACGCATAAACTTTTCACTGTGAGCGTGGAATCTCCACTGATGAATTTTGCATTTTACTGGGTAATTATTTTTTAACACCGCCTGATAATAATTGCAATTGTGCAGTAAAACACCACAGTGACAATCACCCTCATACCTCGGTGGAACTCGGGTAATTAATGGACAGCATTTTATCGCTTAGGCAGGAACTTTGCCTTCTGCTTTTCTCACTTTCATTGTTGTGAAATAAAACAGTGTCTCCAGAATCATCTGTGCAAATGCTGACCTTTCAAGGTAGGCCATAAAGAGATTTATTGCACATTGTGCATTCGCCTTAACATCATAGATCACTTTCATTGTTGTGACAATTTAATTCAATAAAGCTGACTTTTTACTGTAGGGCATTGTTTTGCCTGTATTCCCTCAGATTTTTGCAGTGTCCATTGCTATTTGGATTTTAAATAAGCAGTCTGAGTATAAACCCGTCTGTATTAAGTATTCTCATGAGGAAGGGAAAAAGCTTATAAGAGAAATCTGCACCATCTCTCAGGTGGCCACTGCTCAGTACAACCTCTGATGAATTATAAATCAATTACCCACACTTGGCTGCCAAAGTTTCTTTAATCCCTGCCTTTTATTTGGCTAAATACTGTTGACTCTTATCTCCTGTTCAAATGGATGTGAGGTGATGCTCACCTTGGGAATCCACGTCTAATCGTAGATTGGCCAATCACATGAAGGGATGAATATTTCAGCAAGAGTATATTATGTGGTGTGAGCTCCTGACATATTCTGTTTAAGTTTTCAGTTCAGTTGGAATTAACATGTCTTAGGGTTCCTATATACGGTACAATTTTGGGCTGTCACACACAAAAGATTAATACTGTGACAGAATTGTGGGGTTATCTTTGGTCTTTGGTCAAAATCATCCATCCTACATCCTGCAATGTGAGCCGTTTGTTTGGTTTGTCACATCGGTCTTGCGACCAAAGATTAGCTGATGCAATTTTCTGACGCTGTCAGAAATCCTACCACTCCGTTTCACTGTCGAGCCCATTAGAATGCAACTTGAAATGACGGATTAATTATCACGACCTCGTGCCATTCCAAAGGAAAGTGGGAATCCCAAGTTAGCCACGTCTCCCTAACTGGGACCATTTTTATCTCTTTCGCCGCTTCTTTTTTTAAAGCATCTTTAAAGCATCTTTAAACCCACACATAAAAAAAATAAAATAAAATAAAAAAAAAAAAAGCTAAAACAGAGCTATTTACTTTCTCGTTGTGTGTTTACTGTCACCGCATACTGATAACGCACTTCTACATCCACCAGAGTGGCTGTAGCTCAGTTGGAAGAGCGGGTCGGCCAGTCACTGAAAGGTTGGTGGTTCGATCCCGGCTCCAACAGTCCACATGCGAAAGTGTCCTTGGTCAAGACACTGAACTCTAACTTGCTCCCAGTGGGTCTGGCAGCACCTTGCACAGTAGTAGCAGCCACCCACTGTTGTATGAATGTGAGTGTGAATGGATGAAAGAGAGGCCAGTGTAAACCGCTCTGAGTGAGTCGAGAAAGCGGTATATAAGTGCAGGTCCATTAACCAGCGTTAGCCATAGCCTACGATCCAAGAGACAGTCTGTGCATACCACTTCTTGGCGTCATACCCACATAATATTAAATGGTCAAGTGTATAGGAGCCCTTAGGATGCAATTATGACAAACCCGATTATTTAAGAAAAGCTTTTAAGCCACACAAGTTCAAAAATCTATTATGTGTAACCAAAACTCATGTTACAAAAGAGAGATTTTTGATTTGAGTTCCTAAAAGGATTTTGGAGATATGATGCTGAGAACAGGTTTTAATGAGGAAACAAGCATCCTTGAGCGAATATATTCAACTTTTAGATATACTATTTAAAAAAAACCACATCCAGTCATATCATATCATATCATGTCACATCTTCGGGCAGATCTGCTACAGCCGCTATTTAGGTGGTCAAGTGGTTTCACTTGTTAAACCAATCAGTGCATCAGCAGCCATCGCCTATAAGAGCAGGTTGCGCTACGTTCCCAAACATGCTCTGGTCGTCTATGGTTTAACTGGTGAGCAAGCCATTTAAGATGATCTCTGCCATTTTCTCAGGGGTTCAACTGAGGCCACATCACGCTTTTTATACAAGAGTTAGTTCGAGAGGTAGAGCTGTTTGTGCTTGTCCACATGTGACCAGGTGGACGCACATTGATGCCATTTGGTACGAGCCGACATGGGTTGCGGGTGGTCGGACCACCCACTGTGCTTTTTCCTAAACCCGCGATGGCAAGATACTGAGCTTGAGGAAAGAGCAAAGGACACGCCCCTTGCCACACCTACAAAGTGAGTGAAAGAGTCGGCAAAATGTGTAGTGGCTATAGTGGGCGGAAGAAAGCATTAGCGGTTAGCGGACGTTCTTATACACGTGGTTAGTGGTAACGGGTAAGGGGAAATGTACAATCGGAGCCCATATGTCTTTGAATTCTTTGTTTATGTGAAATAAGCCACACATACATGCATACAAGAAAATGATTTGCTCCTTATGAGGTCTTAATAATAGCACATTACCAGAATAATACCACAATACCACATTACACTACATCACTACGCTGAGGAACTGTGTGAAAATCTCAGTCAATGCCGTGGTACAAGACAGTCTCTTACAGCTTTTAACCCACTCTTCCTTGCAACATCGCTGCAATTTATCTATTTCACTTTGCTGTAGAATATAGACTCCAGATGACTTCAAAATTGAGTTTTGTATTTTTTTTTGTTTTTTACCCATTTATTTAAGCCAGTTTGCTAAAACAGCAACATTTTCTCATTTATGCATTACTGTGTAAATGATTTTCTGTCTGTAAAAGCACTATTAATGTCTGTCAGTAGATTTAAAAAGAATGTGAGAAAATGAATGCAGAGGCAAATGCAACTTCAACCAACATGAAGGAAGAAGAATCCTCATCTTTCTGTGTTTCCTGCCGCTATTATGAAGATGATCCTTTATGGACAGAAGCCCTTATAATTCTCTCATTTTATTTTGCTCAAAATGACAGACAGAGAGGGTGAATGCAAGAGAGAAAGACAGCCGACCACAGTAATGGATGTTGTATAGCCCTGCAGCTAATGCTTCAAGAGCAAATAAATGAGAGCCTCTCAAGTGTGTAAGATATTGCACTACAGGCCACACGATGGTTTTTAGAGAGTGGTGAACACTGGCATGCGACGGATTAGGCACTACGGATATGTAATGCCATCAAGCTGTCTTTCTATGGTTTAACAGCACGGCAAGTAGTAATGATGGATCATTTGATAGGGCGGTACTAATACGCTGCCTCTTAGGGAGAAGAGTCTAAGCATGGCTGTGTGTGGTGCACAGATACGGTTTCTTAAAGGCTCGTACACTCATCACAGCTTGTTTTAATCTGTGCCATTCTAATTAATATGTGCATATAAGACCCTTCCCAGTAGGTGTCTAGGTATGTCGAGCTCATGGCAGTGAAGGGAAAAAAAAAAGAGTGGTAACTGTTGGTTACAGCTTTGCACCCTGTTTAATTTTGATCACACGTTCAGCCATGTCTCTGGTTCTGTCCAACCCTCCCCGCATACACACCACCCACCGCTCTGCCCATTAAAAAAAAAAATCTCTGACAGACCTCCTCTGGGTAGTCTCTCACCAACACAAGCATCCTCCTGAAGATGTTTCCCTAATTTACAACTACCCTGTTTTCTTGCCGAGGTGCTTCTCCAGGTTCATTTTTCAAAATCCAGCTTTCTCCATCTCTGCCCATTTCAGTATAGCGATTCAGACACACCTATATTTACAATCCTGCTCCCTGCTCACCTGAGCTTCACTCATGTGTGCACGTGCTTCCCAAGTAAAGCACTTGATATCAACATCTAAAGCGATGCGAACAATGTTTTTCGTAACACGAGGCTGATTCATGTTAATAAACTGCAGACTAATCTGCATGGGTTAAGGATTAAAGCTTAAAATACTCGAGTCAAGTCTCAAAATGTTCACCTTTCATTCAGTGTGATTTTGCACATCTTTTTTTCCTCCTAATAAGATAGAGTTCAGACTTAATTTTAGAGAAGAGTGCATTTCATTGTGAAATTTCCCCTGTTCATGTCCCTGGAGAAGAGCAGCTGATCTGCAACAGCTGGATGCCACAAAAACGTTCCAGTTATGTCAATCCTGTCAGATCCTCTCTAAATTATACATTTAGTGTTTATTTAAATCATGTACTTGTACGTTTGTGTCTTTCATAGTTTTACAGTACAGACGCAGCTTTTCTCCTGTGTTTGAGAGGATAACAGTTCCTGCAGCATCGCTGCTTTGGAACATGCACGGGCGCTTGTTAAACATGTCCTCCTGCGAGCTGGTGCTCACCTGATTAGCCATAAATGTTTCACGTCGCTGCTCGACTGGCACGCAGTGTTTTCGAGTTACAACCAGCATGTGGGACATTGGGAACGACGGCTCGTAGCTGAATATTTGATGCCGAGCAGCAGCAGAGGAAGTTCGGATTGTTTATTTCCTTTACTGACCGTGAAAGTGAAAGAAAATGTGGAACAGGATTTGCTCTCTGCTCACGTTCGTAACTTGGTACTTATGTTGGAGCCGTAACATATCTATAGTTTATGATGTCTGGAAAGGACAATAAGCAAAGACACCCATAAATTCCAATCATCAGCTGTTGAACACTTGTCAGGTTTTAATGAAACCATCTGCCTCCACAGAGGATCACATGTAAGCTAGCTTTACAGCTACAGCTAGCTTTACAGCTACAGTTTCTTACCACGGTGGGAGATGATATGCAGATTCATTTCAGTCACTTCCTTTCAGAGTTTTAGTCATAAAAATGTTTTTATGCACTTGTTAATATCACTATAATCATGAATTTGTTGGTTTTATTTCAGAATTGTGTTGTTTAATAGGGCCTTTGTTGTTATTGACAATGTGTCAGTGGAACCAAAACTGCAGAAACAGACGCCAGTGAATGTTTCCAAAGCACTGTGTTCAATTTTGAAAACATCTTTGTACATGAAACAGAAGATGCTGACGTGCACAAAAATGCAAGGGCAAGATTATATAAGTAGGAGTACTGTACAGTCATTTTTGCTTCTCCCAGTATTCCGGAGGGTTATTAGGAGTTATCAAATCAAAATGTTCCCAAACGGGGGAAATCCTCCTCGTCCTCGCTGGCTCTCTTCTCTTACCCATCCTTCTCTCCTCACTCTCCTAAATCTTTTTACTGTCTCTCTCTCTTAACTCTTCAAACAATCTCCACACTATATAAACGCTATCCAGACTCTAGTATCCAGACTATCAAATCACAACAAAAACCCACATTTTGATTGGAGCCTGAGGGGTTTATGTTGCCATCAAAGTCTGAACCGCTTCCCAAAGCAGTCATGTGGTACAGCAGGGCCTCGTTTTCGGCTCCTCCCCTAAATGAAGCAAGCCTCGCTTCGTGGAAACGCCCCCTCCATTACTTGGCACACGCCTCGTTATATCACTATATATATCAATATCCACCACACGAACTGAAATTTTTCCAACTCTCGTCAGACAAATAACACTCTGAAAAGCACAGGGAAGAGGACTTTTGGAAACGTGTCGGAAGATTACGATCATTCTTATGGGAATGTGTGAGGAAGACTGGACCCAAACGCAGGACAGAGGCAGAGGTGATGGTTTACTGGAACTATGCAGGTGGGAGTTTGCGGGATGGTCACTGAGGTTAGTGGATGGTGGGATTCCAAGTTGAGGTGTTGCAGAGGGAAGAGACCTGGTACGTGGTCCTGGAGATCCTTGACAAGAGAAGATGAAAGCTATCAATGACAACAAAATAGAAATACAATCTCAAGGTATCTTGGTCTGGTCTGGTCTGGTCTGGTCTGGTCTGGCCTAGACTTGGCGTGGCGTGGGTAACTCTAAGAGGTAACTAGCATATACGACCAGAGGGTGGCAGACAACCTGATGCTGAATGAATGGCAGACAGGGTCTTTATGTGCTGCAGCGTGATGAGTAGATGAGGAGCAGGTGTGCCAGGTTCTGCCTCCAATTAGCTGAGGAGCTCACTAAGAGAAAAACATCCACATAATACTCCAAGACAAGGAGAGAAGAGAGAGGGAGAGACAGACCAGAGGGGAATTCCTATTAGGAATATACAGGTGTTTGTACGTATCACATGAGTGCAGAGAAGCGAGTGGAAAGGAGGTGTTATAGCACCAGAAATGACTATTTGTTTTTTTTTGTTCCATACCTCCTCTCTGCAAAAACTAGCCAAAGTCATTAGGACTCCCGCCCAAGTAGCTTCTTGTAACATCGACGTGTTGCTTTACAGCATTATGTCACACATCCAAAAACAATAAAAACTAGCTCAATGAGCTGCGGTGGACATCAGCGCAGAGGTGACTAACAGACTCCAGAAAGTAATGAGGGAACAGAAAAGGAGAGAGTGATTGAACAAGAGACCAATTTACAAGAGTACATTTTAAAATAGCATATTAAAAGTGACTTAACCTCCTCACCTATAGGAGGACCTGCTGAGCTATGAACTGCAAAGGTTTCCCTGTGTTGCTTTAAAGAACTTCCAGCCTAAGGCCAACTACTTAGATTTGACCACAGAGAGCTTTCAAATGTAAATATTGCATGCAGTTCTACCTTCTTTGCATATCCTTTTATTTTTTTCTCCCCTTTTTTCTTTTTTAAGTGCAGAAGTGTTTCTATGAGATTTTGCCAACACAAACTGCCTCAGCTTGGACAAGAAGCTACAAGGAAAAAATATCTATATTTGAAATATATAATTTGTTCTGAAAATAAAATATCAACTTACCTTTGCAGAAAGTGTTTCACTCACAGTGACTCATGTCCTTTATTGTTACCGTGCTGCTGTATTTTCAGATGTAGTTGTGGCCCATATTTGACAAATCCAATTGAATATGCTGACAGCATAAAAAGCACTTTGTAACAGTGGTGGAAATGACTTATTTCATGTCGTAGCCAGCAGAGAAACGCTTAAGTGCTTTACCTGAGGGCATAGAGTTCTTGGATTCTAGTTTGGATTTCCTGTCGCATGCTACCTGCAAATTCAGTGGTAATGATATGTTGCCAGATACCCATCTTAAAAGCAAGCAATCCTGTTGAGCGCAGAGAGACATGGGAGTCGTCTTATGTTAAATACAAGTTCAAAATTGTCAAGACAAGGTTGCCTGGGCAACTGGAAACTGATTCTAGAGGAGCACTCGCAGAGTGAGTGCACACAACACACTCCTCTGGGGTTTTAGGTGTCTAACTTCCCGCTGTTTAATCCCCAGGAGTAATAGTCTACTTTCAAAAATTCCCTAGTATCATCCACTATAGTGTATAGTGGTATACGGCAAATCCATCTATCTTCCTCGCTCCCCTGCCTGTCTGTCTGGTAGAAAGTGCCATTTATTACCTTAAAGACCAGTACAGATAGGTATCATCTTAACTGGCTGGGCTTGTGCTCGATACTCTGAGCCAAAAAGCCTTTCCAGGCCTCTACCCAGGCTTTGATTTGACTCTTCCTCCCAGTGAAAGAAGCATGGCTTGTGTCATCCCTGAGGGTAATTTGTCATCAGGCAGAATAAACCTGCTTGTTAAAATAATAATAATAATCTGATTGTGTCTTAAGATGATACAATTTATTCAGTTATTAAATATCTGTGAAATATGTTGGTTTATCTCAGATATACAATTTAGCAGCTCTTTTTTTTATGGCTCTCATAACAGCTGGTTTTAGGGGTGGAGTCAGACACTCGACTCTTCTCATAACAGCTGGTTTTAGGGGTGGAGTCAGACACTCGACTCTCCTCATAACAGCTGGTTTTAGGGGTGGAGTCAGACACTCGACTCTTCTCATAACAGCTGGTTTTAGGGGTGGAGTCAGACACTCGACTCTCCTCATAACAGCTGGTTTTAGGGGTGGAGTCAGACACTCGACTCTTCTCATAACAGCTGGTTTTAGGGGTGGAGTCAGACACTCAACTCTCCTCATAACAGCTGGTTTTAGGGGTGGAGTCAGACACTTGACTCTTCTCATAACAGCTGGTTTTAGGGGTGGAGTCAGACACTTGACTCTTCTCATAACAGCTGGTTTTAGGGGTGGAGTCAGACACTCGACTCTTCTCATAACAGCTGGTTTTAGGGGTGGAGTCATAACAGCTGGTTTTAGGGGTGGAGTCAGACACTCGACTCTCCTCATAACAGCTGGTTTTAGGGGTGGAGTCAGACACTCGACTCTCCTCATAACAGCTGGTTTTAGGGGTGGAGTCAGACACTCGACTCTCCTCATAACAGCTGGTTTTAGGGGTGGAGTCAGACACTTGACTCTTCTCATAACAGCTGGTTTTAGGGGTGGAGTCAGACACTCGACTCTCCTCATAACAGCTGGTTTTAGGGGTGGAGTCAGACACTCGACTCTCCTCATAACAGCTGGTTTTAGGGGTGGAGTCAGACACTCGACTCTCCTCATAACAGCTGGTTTTAGGGGTGGAGTCAGACACTCGACTCTCCTCATAACAGCTGGTTTTAGGGGTGGAGTCAGACACTCGACTCTCCTCATAACAGCTGGTTTTAGGGGTGGAGTCAGACACTCGACTCTCCTCATAACAGCTGGTTTTAGGGGTGGAGTCAGACACTCGACTCTCCTCATAACAGCTGGTTTTAGGGGTGGAGTCAGACACTGACTCGACTCTCCTCATAACAGCTGGTTTTAGGGGTGGAGTCAGACACTCGACTCTCCTCATAACAGCTGGTTTTAGGGGTGGAGTCAGACACTCGACTCTCCTCATAACAGCTGGTTTTAGGGGTGGAGTCAGACACTCGACTCTCCTCATAACAGCTGGTTTTAGGGCTGGAGTCAGACACTCGACTCTCCTCATAACAGCTGGTTTTAGGGCTGGAGTCAGACACTCGACTCTTCTCATAACAGCTGGTTTTAGGGGTGGAGTCAGACACTCGACTCTTCTCATAACAGCTGGTTTTAGGGTGGAGTCAGACACTTGACTCTTCTCATAACACACTGGTTTTAGGGGTGGAGTGACACTCGACTCTTCTCATAACAGCTGGTTTTAGGGGTGGAGTCAGACACTCGACTCTCCTCATAACAGCTGGTTTTAGGGGTGGAGTCAGACACTCGACTCTCCTCATAACAGCTGGTTTTAGGGGTGGAGTCAGACACTCGACTCTCCTCATAACAGCTGGTTTTAGGGGTGGAGTCAGACACTCGACTCTCCTCATAACAGCTGGTTTTAGGGGTGGAGTCAGACACTCGACTCTTCCTCATAACAGCTGGTTTAGGGGTGGAGTCAGACACTCGACTCTCTTCTCATAACAGCTGGTTTTAGGGGTGGAGTCAGACAGACTCTCTCATAACAGCTGGTTTTAGGGGGGAGTCAGACACTCGACTCTTCTCATAACAGCTGGTTTTAGGGGTGGAGTCAGACACTTGACTCTCCTCATAACAGCTGGTTTTAGGGGTGGAGTCAGACACTCGACTCTCTTCATAACAGCTGGTTTTAGGGGTGGAGTCAGACACTTGACTCTCCTCATAACAGCTGGTTTTAGGGGTGGAGTCAGACACTTGACTCCACTCCATTCTTCTACTCAATCAAGTGCATTTTTTAAAAAATAAATCTATCCTATAGATTTACACTGCCACCTTTAAAGGCACAGCCTGTGTGGCATCGCGTGACACTGGGTGGGGATAATGAGTCGAAGTTTGGATAATTTGATCTTGGTCTGTGATGTCACACTACACTGCAGACAACCTGGTAAGCTCAAAGTGGAAGGGTTGTGTTATATATGTGCATGTTTGAAAAAAGGTTAGTTAAGACTTCTGAAGCACAGGGAAAAAAGTATTTCTTTTAATATACCACCATCATTAAAAAAATATGATATGCAGCTATTTTAAGAAGAAGAAGCATTTATCCTCCCACAATGGGAAAATTGCATTACACTGTTGCAACAATGACAGCAGTGGAGTAAGAATGCCATAAATGAGCAAAAAAAAAAAAAAAAAAAGATAACTAAGAAATTAGGAATACAAAGAGTAATCATGTTTACCTGAATATATAAACACTTAAGTTATACCATAGTTATGCACATTACATGGACATAAATAATTTATACATTTTTAATCTGTTTTTAATAAAATGATGAATAAATAATGAACTAATTATAATGATATTCTACTACTGTATATGTAGCCAAAGGTTTCTGTATTTCATCTGTATCAGTAATGATCCTGCACTTTATCTTTAAGTATCTCTATTTCTTTGGACATTGCTTAAGCATTTATTTTACATAAAAAAGAAGATCTTATTCCTTTCCTTTTGTCTGTTAAAGGGCCCAGATTGATAATTCAATTAGTCCTTCCTTCTTGGCAGTAGGGTTGGTTGCCTTCCTCCTTAAACTGCTAGTTATGATTAAAATGAGCGGGTGAGCGCTGCACGGCCTTCATTTAGCCTCTGCGCTTGAGTTCAAGTTGTGATCCAAAGTCTATCAGAAGGAGCAACGTAACATTTATGTTTAGTCATAAAGAAAAACTAATGTTTTATTCATCTTGGTTGAAGAAAAAACTTTGGTTTGATTTGGCCCACAAGAGCCATAGCAGTTTGATGATCTTTTTTTTTTTTCTTTTCTTTCCAATCAGCAGTCCAAGTAATTACATGACATGCAATTTAGACACAATTTGGCATTTTCAATTAGGATATCTGAGATTGTCATTGCCTTCTTGGGGTTTGTGTCTCCAACGAAATCTAATTTTGTTGAGGAGATCTCACGTGTGAGTGCTTTCATTTCTTATATTAATGCCCGAGTCGTAGAATTTCAAGTAGGCGTGATGTGGAAGAAAAAAAGAAAGGGAAAAAAAAAAAAAAACGCCCCTTTACGATGTGTTACAAACCTCTGCCATCTTTATTATCCCGCTGCTCCGTGCTAAATGCGGTGCCCCCCGGGGGATGGGAGATAAGGTGATATGGATCGCTGCACTGCAACCTTCCCTTTGACGATGTCACTGAGGCAAATAAGCATCCTGTTATACATGAAATGATAATTACACACTTTATGTCATCAAACTACAGGATGAGTCCTGTTCACCATCCACAAATACGAACAGCAGCACAGAGGCTGATCACTGCTGTGCCTGCCTGAGAGCTCGTAATGACCGTGATGACAGTGGAATATTTTACTCCTGTGCTGCTAAGACAACATAAGACCTCCTTATTGTCAAGATCTCCCAGAGCTCCTCTGGTATCTATCAAAGGGAACTATTTAATTAATTAGGTATAGTTTAAAGAAATTGCTGCTTTGAATAATTCATCACAAGGTCTTGGTTTTTTTTTTGTTGTATATTTTTCCACTGAAAAATGTCATTGCTTGAACAGTAATATTAAAAAATACATTATATATTTTAAATATTATGTAAGACTTAGTTTTTATAGTAGATGGCAAATGCGTGTGTCAAAATAAGGTATTACAAAAAAGAGTCACTAAAAATAAAAAAAAAAAAGAATGAAAATAAATGACTTTAGCTTTGAAGAAACAAAGTCATGTGACAGTTGATGACGTAACGTTCACATAAGAATAACAATCACCATTAAAACTGGCTTCTGCGCTACATTTTTCAAGTGTCTTCAAAATTCACAATGTTCCAGTCCGAATTACATCACACTTTAGAAATCCACGTCTGCCATCATAGTATGACCAACCAAGAAAGTGATTACTTAGCGATTAGGAGTGGATCAAAGCCTCTTTGTGACATTTGCATTGGAGGAGGAAGTCATTTTCATGCCAGAGGAGTCTTAGCTGTGGCCTCCATTCTGCCTCAGCAACACAGTGTGATGTCCTCTGGGGGCACGGATGAAGTGGAACAATTACTTATTTAGTTTATTTACTTGCTCGCTTGTTTATTTGGGTAGACTGCATTTAGATGTGATTTCAAACTGGGGAAAACTCTCACATTCTTCCAATCAAAACACATTCGGAGGATTTATGGATGAGCTTTTATATTCTTGGCTGATATCAGATTTCAGCTACGCAGCATTCTGAGACCGTTTTTTTGGTTAATAGTCCATCAGTCATTCCTCATGGTGGCAGGTCCTGGGATGGAGTGGTGACCTGTCCCGGGTGTACCCCTGAAGAGAAGCCTGTTGGTCAGTCTGGAGGTGTGAGACGTGACTGGCCTGAAGGTCCAGAGGCTATCAGGTCAAACACGAGGGGCAGGGCTCCTCTGTGCTGGCCTTAATTTTACAGTCAGATCTGAATATGAACTGGCTGCGTTAATGATATTAAAATGCTCTCCGTGGAGGAGTGATGTCTTGAGGACATGCAGGAAATGCAGCTGCTGCTGAGTCTTCTTCAAGCCTTGGTGTCGGGTGTCCAGGAGAGATCTTTAGAGATTGTTGGCCCTCACAGACGTGCAGGTTATTCATGCCGTATGCATGTGCGTGCCTCCACAATCATAGAGAATTTTGATTTGTGAGGCCACAAGACATTTTTCCATTTTGCCTCACTGCATTTTTGAATCAGCTTCAGACCAGCAAGAGTGGGAGCATTTCTGGGTCTTTTTTATATTATTTCTGACAGATTTCTAACTTTCAGCTGGAGATGGAGCAACAGATTATTCTCACTGGCAGCGGTTTTCAGAAGTGTTTCCTGAACCCATGCAGAGATTTCCATTACAGCCGCGTTACAGCGGCCAGCACAGCGCTCCTTTGAGCTTGGACTTTTCAGCCTTGTCACTTGCTTAGTTTAGTTTTTTTTTTTTTTTCCAGTAAATACAACACAATGATATTTCTCAGTCCCAGTATTTGATATGTTGTCTTCTTATTATTTCCATTTATTTATATCAGTGTCAGTGGGTTTTTTACCCAGTATAGGGACAGGTCCTCACAGGCTTCAGGTGAAACTGCAGTAAGATGACACAGCAGTCATTTCCACAGACTGATATCATCTAAATACCAGAGGAAAACAGTAAAAAAATATTAATTATGATCTCTGCAATTTTAGATGTTAGCACTGGAGTCAACATCTGTCACCCATCCATCTAAATTCTCTTGCGTCTCCTCATCTGGTCTTTTTTTTTTTCAGAAGATTGCTTTTTGCTGAACTCAAACAAAGGGCTGCTCTCTCTGAAAGGCAGCCGGAGGCTGCTCTGCCCCCCCTCCAAAATCACCCTGTCTGAAAACCAAATGCTTTTCTGGCAATCCGTAATGAATTATGGACAGTGTGTGCTGCAACTGTGCAGCAATACGAGTGATAGAATCATGCAACAGACTCGGCATTGTGCCCTTTTCTGGATGGTTATTCCACTCCGTTCAGTCGGTGATCAGAAAATGTTCTTGGAAATCACCAAGACGTTATTCCACGTCAGCCAGAAAAGCAACGCGACCACTTGCAGGCTATCTTAGTTTTCTATACGATCAGGAATGATGCATTTGAAAGCAGCCTGGTTTGGTTCAGTCCAGTTTTAATCCAGCCTGATATGGTTTTCAGCATTTGATTTTTAGAGTAAATACATTAAAAAAATACCATTTCTGAGGCTGACTTAATTAGAGACATCACTTCTAGGTATTCTGTTTCTAAAACATTTGGATAGTCTTCATATCTGCTTGAAAAAAAAATCACACATACTGTAGTCATGAATGTGTCCAAGTCAGAAGTTCCAGACAAGGATGTATTTTTGTTCTGGTTTGAGCGGAAGTCTGATATTCACCTTCGGTTACTTCTGAAATGTTACGTCTTTGTTCGTGTGCCTCTTGTTAAGTTCAATGATAATGTGTCAGTCGTTCTTTTCACCCCATTTGTTCAGAAAAAAGAACAAAACAAAGAAAAGAGTGAGAGAAAGTGAGCTGAAGGGGGTTGCCCTGGTGCTGAGAAACACATGAGCTGATGTGAAAATACTTCTTTTTTTTTTTTTATTTAAACAGCTGCACCTCTTTATGTGAAAGATGACATATTGGAAAATGTGCGAGAGTAAAGGTTTCTTTCTTCCGTTTCCCTAATTGCTACACAAGATTTAACAGAGGGGTTTTTTTTTGTCTTGTTTTGTAAGAGTTTGGGGCATTTGAGGACTCTGAGATTTCAGAGGAATAACTGGAGCAGTATGTGGACATTACCGTTATTACACATTTTTAGTTGCAAGTGCAGAAGAGGTTTGATTAGAGCATCTTACAGCTTCAGCTGACAAGGCCGTTGTCATTTGCTCTTTTGTGTTTCACAGCAGCGCAGGAAGCTGCTCAAACTTTTTGTCTGTTTCAAAACAGACTCCAACAAAGACTTAAACAAGAGGGACCATTTGGTTTTATGGCTTTTATGGTATTAGCCAACAACGAAGGCTTTTAAGTTGATTAAAAGATTGCTTTTGAAAAGCTTTTCTTTTGAAATAAAATGAATATTTTTTATTGTCTTGCCTTGCAAATACTCCACGGGATTTGCTAGTTATCTGCAACATTCGTGCTTTTCAGTGACGGTAGCTGATGGCTGGATGTTACACTGATGCATTTGTGAAACTGGAAAAGGTTTTCACAACAAAACAGCTCATTTCCAGAATCAAAGAGAATCCGAGTGTTTCTGGGAAGTTAGAAGAATTTGTAAATGATGGGTCGGAGTGACCCGGTCACCAGTTACAGACTCTGTTCACCCGTAACCAAGTTCAGACCAACACCGCAGCCAACGGAAAAACAATTAGAGGCAAAGCTCTTTCCCCCTGGTGGGCTAAATGCAAGAGGAAAGAGATGGGTTTTATAATAGATTTTTGTCAGTGTAAAATGAGACGCTGACCTCTAGGTTCAAGACGCTCAAAGACATCGGAGGAGTGGTAGCGCGTACTCCCACGGGGGCTAAAGGATATTCATCCAGGACATCATCCGTGAGCTCGGTGTGAGTCAGGCGAGCCACTGTGACAGCTGCTCCTCCTGACAGTCGTCGCCACCGAGACTCTGAGGGTTTAAAGGAGGAGATTGCACCGATGCAATCAAGCTCTTTTTTTTTTAAACGCCATCAGACCTCAGCAGTTGACACCGGCTGTTTTCAGTCTCTCACGAGTCGACTTGGCGTTTTTAATCATGTCATATTCATCGATGAATGAAAACTCAGCTTTAGAAGATTGGTCTTATTTGAAAAGCTTCTTTTTTTTGTCCTTATTTTTAGTTATTTAATTGTATACCATATAATATATATTGAATATTACCGGTATTTCTAGATTATTTGATGAAAGATTACAGTCAAAACTGCTTTGAAATAACTGACTTTAATGTAATCTCCGACAGCCTGCCCTCTCTGATGCTGCTCACTGTAATTTTCTGTCCTCGGTTTAACTCTCATCTCCTTGATACCCTTAAGCAGTTATTGGCATGATGTACTGAAATGAATTTATTGTTTTTGTGAGTGTTTTAGAGTGCCATCATGACAAACTGTGCTTTACACTCAAAACAACCTTGGTTTTCCATTAATGCTTTTCAGAAATATGCTTTTTTTTTTTTTCCTTTCAAAAGCTTGTCAGGACTTCAGTTTCATTTAAGTCTTTCATTAATGTAGAAGTATTAACAACGGCATGTCATATCTATATCATGCCATTGTTCATTTGTAATAAAGCTTCTTGTAATAGTAATCGTTTTATTGTTGTCTTAATATAAATAAGACAATTTGTAAATATCAAACACCATGTCTAGAAAACTATTTTCTCGCTTCCATCTTACGTGGTTACATGTTTCCACTGATGTAAATCAAGTGCACACCATATACTGCATCTCCCCGTATGCAGGGCCAGTCTGGTAATCTGTGCATTCTGGAAAAGTCCATATCGGCCGTCCGGTCTACGGCTGTCGGCCCTGTTCAATAGCCAAAATGTTCAGTCTATCAACTAACAGCAGGGGGCGCCAAGACGATCATTTATCAGATATAGGCCTAAAAACCAACAAAGCAGACTAACGTTAGTGTCTGTCAAGAGAAAGATGGCAGCAGAAAAGGAAGGAGAAAGGTGGGTGGGAGAAATTAAAACTAAAGAAAGCCAAGTAAGTTTGAGGGGGAGAAGTGTTTTCCATTTTGGTTCTATTTATCTTTGTCTTCTCTTTTGTGGTGCGTGGTGGTGCAATGTCTGTGGAATAGGCTACAAATGTTTGAAGGATGATTGGTTAAATGGTACCCTAACTAATAGTGGTTTGTGGGTTCAGTTTCCAGTGTTGTAATATGTTGTTGTGTCCCTTTTTAGTCATTGCTTTCTCTCTATCCAATAAAGGCCACTAGAAAATCTTTTTTAAAAGATGCTGATATGACATATAAACCATAACCTGCAAACTACAGCTGACTAAATGGTGAATAATTTACTCTGTTGGGTTCATAAATGTATAAATCTGATTCGGATGGAGTCAGTGCCTCACCAGCCATGAATCTCACCACATGTCACTGGTTATGAGGCATTATTTAGGTTTACAGAACAGAAAATAAAAACCGCCACTGGTTATTGGTGGGGGGGGGAGTCTAGGCCCGTTTTTTAGTCCCAGCCCGTCCCTGCCCATATACTACGTATAATTTAAAAAAGCAATATTAAATTTAGCATCTTTCTTCAGACTCATTGCCACTTAAAAATACTGTTTATAAATAAGTTGATTATCTAGAACCTAGAATGTCCTATTATTGTCTGCACTAGCGCCTCTTAGAGGGTTAATATCAGCGTTCATATAACCAGCAGAATCAGTGTTAGTTTTGTGCTCGACTTTCTAAGTGACGAAACTCTGATTTAAAGAGTAAAGAAGGTTTTTTTTTTTCTTCTCTTCTCCCTGATTTCTAATGCAAATTAGCAGTTGCATGTCAGGTGAAATGGGGTTGTGGATACGGACTTTAATGAGCTATTCACATGCGTTAAAAGCAGCCCAGACACACAGCTGATGTTTTCTCACGACAGCCAGCCGCTCATCAAACAGCATTGGTCTTCAGAAAAACTGCATTTGGTGCTTCTCTCTGAAAAATGGACAGTGGTCTTCTAGATTTATGAATGCGTTTGACTTTGTAATCCTTTAAACCGGTGTGACTCCAGTTTACTGTATGTGTAAACGCCACGGTACAAGAATAAAGGAGCGTCACATTATAAGGTCAAGGTTTGTGAAATGTCAGTGTTTACTTATTTTGTTGTACAGGGCAGGATTCATGTGAAGTTATGGCTAAGCCCAAAAGTAAGAAATAAAAAGATAAAGTAAAATAAAAAAAAATGATCTGGTCATATAGATCTGTTTTAGAAGGTTCCTAACTGAGTGAAATGACCAGGAAGTAGTCGAGTGGCAGCCATGATAAAAGCTGGTCTAATTATCGGAAATAATGAAGAAAGGAGCTTTAACGCTCCATTTATTCTCTCCTTTGTCACAGGAAGCACTGGGCCATCATTTATAAAAGGAGATAATGCTGTTCCACATTTCCTTGAGGCCTGCTATAAGATGTGAATGCAACACTGCATCCTATACACACCGGGCACATGACAGAGAGCAATACGTTTATTTACACCACGGCAACAGATGATTGGCCACCTGATGAACACCATCAGTCATATAGAGCTGCTTTCTTCATGGACAACAAGACTGGAAACCAAGATGGAGGCAACGCTGACAGCCTGGTCCGTTAAAAAAAGGAAAAGCCACGGAAATGAAAAGGATGCTCTCCACCGTCTGCCCAAATAGTGCAGGTTATTAAGATGAGGACAGGACCGCTCCAGGCTGACACGGAACAATACACGTGTGCTGGAAAGCACGTGGGAGAAAGAGGCACCTCGTACCAGTGACAATCACAATGGCAGATATGCAGGGAAAAGCCTCAAGTATGAAGAGGTGGGCTGCAGAAGACCCTGACATCATACAAACTACAATCCGTGAAGAAGCACAAATGAACCAGCTGCCAATAAATTGGACCCACTCATGTTTAGCCAACAGTCCCAATCATGGAGGACTCATACGGTGGCAGTTAGAGCTGAACGATGTTATCGATTCTGTGATACAGCCATATAATGTGTAATTGTTGCTTTCAGTTCAATAAATTCAAACAAAGTCATTGTAACACTCACAAGATGTCACCAAAATCACTTTGGCCCTTTAAAATCTTTCGGTAAAATTATGTAAATGTATTGTAAGATGAATATCGATATATATCGTATCAATATCGTGTAACGTACCGGTATCGCGAGATTAGTGTATCGCTACAGCCCTAGTGGCAGTTCCATCAAAGCTACTGGAAGATCACCAGAACATCCCGTTAGCGTCGTGAGCAGGAATCACGGCTCAACACATAAACAGGGCCAAGAAAGAACTCGGGAGTACAACTTAATACCAGGGGATCCAAGCAGCGGCGTATGAGTAATAGAAGAGTCACTCCAGACCCTGAGAGTGAACAAAGTAACCTTTTATTTACAGCAAAGATGCAGCATTAAGCAGGGTGTATTTAAATATATAATATATAAATGAGACAGGAAACAACATGAAGATGCACAACAGAACAGAATGATGAAGGAGCAGCAGGGAAGGAAGGCAAGGCAGGTACGAACGGTCAGCAGGGGGAGGACGGGGGAAGTACGGCACTTTCAAAATAAAACAAGTCAAGCAAATGAGCTAAACAGGAAAAAAACGAGCCAGAGGACAGGAAAATATAACTGTAAAACCCCCCCAAAACATCAACTAGAAAAGCACTCGGAGAGCACAGACCTCCGCCAAGCGCAACATTTCTTCTATATATCGATTTACAGATTGTGATAAAATCCGGGTTCTTGATCAGATCCAGATCAGCCTTTGAAATTTGATAGAGGTTCCCTTTGTCAATCCCTGAGTCAAATTTCATGAGTTTTGGGCAATAATTAACTGAGATATTGAGGAACAAAATTTTCGGCCCCTTTGACCGCAATGTTATCGAAAATTTGAAAGTGATCCAGAATCCAGGATTTCTTCCGGATCACACCCAAAATAAAACCAGTTCTTTCTTTTCACATTTATGACAACTCCTGAAAATATCATCAAAATCCATCCATAACTTTTTGAGTTATCTTGAACACAGACAAACAGACAGACAGATAAACGCCGGCAAAAACATAACCTCCTTGGTGGAGGTAATGAATAAAACACCTAAACCATAACAAGAAGAGTACGTCAACTTCATTAGACAATTATCCAACTTATCAAACTCTTCCTTCATTAGATTTAATGGAATACAATGTTTTATATTTGATGTTCTGGAAGCTGCTGCACAATCCTTTAAATGTGAGCACAAGGGTGTTTTTTTTAATAAAAAGAGAACAGTCCTCATTTTGAATTTTGTCTTGCCTGTTTGAGTCATTAACCCTCGGCTCGGGGCGAGTAATTTAAATGTGACACGTCTTTAACTGCGGACTCTATTAAACAAACAGTGTCAAGCATTTTAGCTTTTTATCAGCTGAAGCACACTCAAGTAACTTTGAGCCTGGCAGGATCATTCAACCGTTTTCACACTTTGAGCTCCAGTAACTTCTAATTTACAAAATGCAGACGCCGCTTAATCCCCCACCTTTTTTTCCCCTCAGTGTGATCCAGCCATTTAAAA
Source organism: Hirundichthys speculiger (assembly GCA_018398805.1). NCBI lineage: Eukaryota > Metazoa > Chordata > Actinopteri > Beloniformes > Exocoetidae > Hirundichthys > Hirundichthys speculiger. The sequence goes on along the minus strand of JAGFBZ010002622.1, from coordinate 931,365 downwards.
TCAAAATCCTTCGGAGATATCTTTGTAATTTAGCTTTTATTATCTTCCGCCTGAACCTGTTGATACAGTACATCTGCGGTCCATCGTGATCAATCAGCCACACTGATAAATGTTCCATCACTTATCCGAAAATGAAATATTGACAGAAGCATTCACATATTTTTCTTTAAAAGACCTGGATTACTATTGATTTTAATATTAGTGATGATGCAAAAGCTGCTTTATCTAAAGTTTTAAGGTTGTTGAATAGGAGAAACCGATAAATAGAGTTGGATTGTTTTCTTGTTGTTTTTTTCATTCTCAACTTTTCAGCTATTTCAGAAAGGCTTGTTTAATACTAACAAATTAAATGGTGGTAAAAACTCGATGCTGAAAAATCAGTATTTTGTGACAAAGAAAAGAATCTCGGGATTCATTTGAGTTCAATGTTGAGTTGAGTATTTTTTTTTTTTACTGAATATTATTTTTTTTTCAAAGCACTTGTGACGGACTGAAAAGATGTGGTGATAATTAAACAGCAAATAAAAACACATCCAGTTCTTTGTCCATAATCAGAATAGGATTCTGCAATGTAAGAGAATTATTCAATTAATGGGGAGTAATCAAAGTAAAAAATTAAGATTAAAGAACAGCAGAAGATCTCCCACCACTGTTATTTAAGTCTATGAAGGTAATTCATCTGGGATCCAGGAGAAGCCTTAATCCAGTAGTCAGGATCGACTGCTTTCGTCTGCATCCTCATGTGGGGAAACGCGTATTTTCCTAATTCAAATAAAAGCTCCCGTTGAGGGAACATCATCTTATCACTCTTGTGATTATTTCTCTCCACTTTCCAGCGGTACACTCGCGTCTTAGATCATTTAATCTGTCCAGAACCACGAGGATTTTCTAAACTAAACAAGACAGCGCATGAGACTGCATGAATAAACCGCATTAATCATTTAACTGTGACATGATCATCTTCTGAACTTATGTCATGTGATCAGGAAATCGTAACTACAGGTTGTTGGATCTGTTCCAGCACTCTGAGCTCTTTATGCTCTTTTTATGGGTCTTGGTCCAGTTGTTTCGGTCCACACTGCAATTACAAAACAAAATTAGTTGTTTTTTTGATTGTTTGTTTTCTGTTCAAGCCTGCAAGAGTGCCCTAAAACCTTTACATGTAGATGTATACGGTAATCCCTCAAACTTCGTGGTCTCAGTCCATCGTGTGGGTTTCAAAAATGTTCATCGGAAAAAAAAAAATTTGAAAAAAAAATTGAAAAAATTTCAAACGAAGTGCGCAAGGCTGAAGTGAAACACATAACATCAAGAACGAGTCTCAGGAAGCAACAAGAGCCTACACGGGATGCCCCATAAACGGAAATCGAGGCCTGTGATTGGCTGCTATGACGGACATTACTTTGCCGTCGGTGGTCTGTACACTGATTGGCTGTCACGCGTCCCCGCATCTCTTGCTCTTGTGAGACAAAGGTTTTGTGCCATTTTAAAGTCAAAATGGATCCCAAGGGACGCCGCCTATTGCCAACTGCATCTGGAGAACCGAAACACCATCGCAAAATGGTGACAATTGCCAAAAAAGTGGAACTTCTCCATAAGTTGAGGGGGTACTCCACATCGCGGTTTTCGTCAGAGCCCCCTTTAACCGGGAAGTGTGAGGGATTACTGTATGTATTAATTCCACTGGGTGTCGTTGGAAAGACAAAGTTATGCCATTAGGTACAGTAAGTTCATCAGCTAAGACTACTTGAAGATGCTGTTGTGATAATTAACTTTTTTTTTGAGACATTGAATTTTGATTAATGTTAAGTTCTGCTGCAGCGACATCTGTCACGTTGAATTAACTCATTTACTTGGTAATAACAGTTTGCAGAATTTTTTTTATTTTCATGCAGCATCGCAAGCTCCATATGACAGAAATCTAGAGTCTTCTTTGCATTAAAGAACACTCTGGCATTTTTGGAGGGGGGGGGGTTCCTCACTGCCTTTTTTTGTAAAATACAGTTCTGGTAAATGCCAATAAGTCTTCTGAGCTTTGTGTTCTTTCCTTTATTTTTTTTTTCTTAATAATTTTTAAAACACTGCCAGATGACACATCTTATCATGCTAATGAGCATTTCAGAGTCTGGACAACACAAACTATAGTAGATACTAGAGGTGACCGGATCGATCCAAATATCAATAATATTGATACCAACGCTGGTATTGATATCAAACAATACTCGTATGAAAAGATCGATATTCAAGCTTTTTTCTCTCCCAGAAGCACGAAGTGCGAATTCTTCGAAGTCTGTGTCTGACACCTGGTCGCTGTGTCCTCCTTCCCTCCCATCTCGTCTCGTCTTTTGACGTTGCACCATCAAGTGGCTTAGTGGTGCCAACAAAACAAGCATGCAGGTAGACTCAGTCTGGCCCATTTAAAGGTGTTATTCAATGTACCCCATTGAAAGGTGTTATCTAACATAAATTAACATTAGATAATCCTTTATTTATCCCACAATGGGGGAAATTTATAGAGTTAAAGCAACAGGAAAGTGCACACAGTGCAAACAATATTACACAAGTATTAAAAGATATAATATAAATTTATATATATATATTAATTTAAAATCCAGAACATTTCAACTCCAAGGAAAATTTACACAAAAATGTTAATTGTGATAATAAAGTATTTTGCTGCTGCCTATAATTTTTGCCGAAATTCTATCCTAGGTTTTTAACAAAATAATCCAAAAACAAAAATCAAAAAACACCAAAAGGTCAGCAGTTTTATGATAGATTCAAGCTTAATATGAAAAAGTATCGGTATTGGTATCAGTATCTACGATACTGTCCCTGTATTTACTAAGTATCTGATCAAAACCAAAATTCCCAGTATTGCCCACCTCTAGTAGATACGCATTAAAGACCAATGGAGACCATTAGATCAAGTCATTATTTTATTAATTATTACTTTCCATGAAAGAGCTGAAGCTCCTGCTTTCCTTTTTTATGGTGTCTGTTTTGGGCATTGTCCCGCCGCCAGTTTATTCATAGCAGCAGCCAACCAAAGCCTTTCACATCTTACTTTCCCTTAAATTCCAGAGGTATTGCCTTTGAAAAAGTCCTAAAACTCCCTTTCATCTACAGTCTTCTTCATAATTATTACGAAAGCTGTGATACCGGGCTGCTTTCGAAGGCCTTCATCTCAACTCAGAATTTTTTATGGTCAGGATAAACCCTTTTTTTTTTTTCCCCCGAGCTAATGACTGAGGCATTCTGAGTCAGACAGCATCATGCAAAATTAAATGCTTCATTTGCTCTCCTCCCCCATTTCTAAATGAAGCACTTTGTGCCAAACACATTTACATCATTTACATTTTGTTTCAACATAATTCTAACAAAAAAAAGATTATTGGGGCTCATCAGTGTTGACCAAATCACACCGGATTCAACACTTCCTCAAACACAAATAGCACATAGTTATTATTATTCCTTAAATGCTTTCTGGTCATGTGACAACCTTTGAATGTCTGAGGATTTCGTTGTGAAACGAGGTCAGCTGCCTGTATTATTAGATACTTCTTTATCTGACTGAAATGATCACCGGTGGCACACTGAAGTGTTCGCTGGGTTTATGAGACCTGCCAGGCGTGTGTGACAACGACAACACTGAAGTATACTCAATTAAAAGCTGCATGTTCTAATCTTGCTTGATGCAAGCCTGAAACAGCTTTTCCGTCATGTACACTCGAGCAGTAAATCAGTAACAGATTTCTGAGGACGGGCTGCTGTCAGTGCTATGAGACAATTGGCCCGATCTTCCACCAGATCTCCTAAAGCCGCTATTAAGGGATAGCAGGTAGCGGGAGGGGCTTTCCCCCGCAGAGAACGCAATCTTCCACCTTGCTAAACCCGCTATCCCACCTGCGCTACCTGCTACATTATCCATAGGAGTGGTTAGTGTGTTCCACCTGTTAAACCAATCAGTGCGTCAGTAGCCATTGCCTTTAAGAGCAGGTTGCGCTACCCGCAAACCGCAAAACTGTTTGTGTAAATACACAAACAGCTATGGAGCGTCTTTTCATCCAGATCGGAGCAGCTCTCGTGCGCAGCTCGTCTGGGACTCTTGCAGGACTCTTGCAGGTAGCGGGTGGTCTGACCACTCGCTACCCGCAACCTGCGATCGCAAGATACAGTTTACGGAAAGGGCAAAAGACACGCCCATTGCCACACTTACATAGTGAGTAAGGTGTCCGCTTAACGGGTAGTGGCTTTAGCGAGCGAAAGATTGCATTAGCAGTAAGCGGAGGTTCCTATACCTGCATTTTGCAGGTAGCGCCTAGTGGGTAGCGGCTAGCGAGAAATGTACGATCGGGGCCTATATGTACAGAAAAAAATTGCACACTACCAAATAAGTTTGCTGCAGCTTGGCCACAACAACCATTGCATTATGGTGTCTTGTTCAGTTTTAAAGTGACTTTTACCTTTTGTACAATAACACAAACAGAATTAAATGGTAGATCCACGGTGATATTGAGAAACAAAATTTTTGACCTTATTGACCGCAATGTTATCGAAAATTTGAAAGTGATCCAGAATCCAGGATTTCTTCCGGATCACACCCAAAATGAAATCAGTTCTTCATTTTCACATTTCCGACAACTCCTGAAAATATCATCAAAATCCACCCATAACTTTTTGAGTTATCTTGAACACAGACAGACAGACAGACAGACAAACTTGGCGGAGGTAAAAATTTGAAGTCCATCATTCTACAGAGAGAGGGATTATTTACAAGTGGTGCTGTATATTCCCATGGGTATATATATGACTCTTTCCCCTCACTTCAAGCAAATAAAAGCATAATTCTGGCAGCTTGATTAACATGCAGCCAAGTGTCTTGCCAGAGCAGCTCAGGTATTTAAAGTGTCTTGTTGTTTACTGGTTCAATTACAGTGTTCAAATGGGCACATAAAAGGAGGAGGATACATAAAAACTACCTTGAATTTATGGCATGAGATAAATCTGTCCTAGTGTTTCTTTATGCATCTTTTAAAAGTCATTAAGCTATCACTGAGGGAACCCCCCCACCCCTCTCCGAACAATCAAAAATAGGCGCTGAATGTATACAACTCAAACAAACACACTGATAAACTGAGTTGAAGTCAGCGATACTGAGAGAAACTGAATTGTGAAGCAGCTGTGATGTGTTGATGGAGTTTTGTGATGCCAGTCTTATGCGAACACCTCCACCGGGACACTTTTCAGAAGATATTCTGATTGATACTGATTGACCATACTTAATCCCCATTTCCTTTTCATGGTAATGACACGTGTGTTTTGAAAATATGTGAAGATGTCGGTTCCATTCCTGTTGCTCACAACGTGCTGTGCAGAGTCGCGTGTCAGTCGAGGTCGGAAATTTAATTTCTGGACGCTGTATTCCTCTTTGTGAAGAATCTGAATAGTCTTTGAGAGTCAGTCATTTTGCAGAGTCAAAACTGCCAAGCACACTATTTTGTATATATTTTACAACACGGCCTTCAGGATTTTTACAGCCATAAAGACTTCATTAAAAAACATGTTCATCTGCCTGAAACCGTCTCGTTTTCTGTCTGTCTCTGTCAGAGTTCAGCTTTCTTCAATTCACGACTTTCTGCTGAAAACATGATCTTAAAACATTTTCATCGACTTTTTACTCCTCTCAGTCCTTTAGACTTTATTTGTGTATTTCTGGCATATTTCACCAACTTGAAGAATTGGTCCATTGTATAATGATCAAATCGTAATTTTTTTTCTTTTTTTTTTCAAAGATGATTGTAGAAATCCAGGACCTGATATCCAATTGTCAGGAGTGGTGTAGAGTTGGAAGGAAAATTTAGGAGGTCAGGAGTGGTTCAACAGATCTTCCTTAAGACTATTAACCAGCAGAGTATCCAAAGAATCAGAACTTAGAGACAAAGGGGTGTACATCAGTAGCCAGTCACACAAAGCAACACAAGCACAAAAAACATGTTTCTTTTTTTTTTTTTTGTCTGCAATTGCATTCATGGGTAGTACTATCATCTGGCAAAACCATCTAGTATGTATATGCAATTTAATCTTGTAGTAGATTTTTTGTGGGAATGTAAAGGATGAACATGTCCTTCACCAGTCCTCTCTGGCAGTAAATTCTAACATCTTTATTAACATCTTAAATCCTGATTCTGTCAGAGAGGACTAAAAAAAACCAGCAGTGAGACATTTAAAGACAAGACAATCAAAGAGACACGACAGTGAGGGTGTGGTGTGAGCTGAGTTGTGAAGTGTGAGGGATGTTGTGTATTGGATTCTGTTGTGATACAGCACAAACTTAAAAGATAATGTTTTAATGTTTTATGTTGAAAGTAGAGAAAACTACTAATAGAAAACTGGATGAACACCTTCTACCAAGCATTAGGCCTGTGCGCACATGAAGAATTCATGTAAACATTATAGATTTAATGTGTTGATAAAAGAGGGGAGGAATTGGGGGAGGGATGTAAAGCATAAATGTCTACAAATTAGACTTGTGGGTAGACTTCAGAATGTACATGTATACATTACTTATTACTTAAGATAAACATACACACCTACATATATACAAATACATTAATATTCATCTATACTGATGTAACCACGATAACAAACATGCAAACAATGAAGTTACTTAGTCAAGTGTTCTTACTCATTCTGATGTAGTGGTAATGAACTCATCTCCAAATGTTTAATTAGTGACCATAACATGAAGAATGTTAAACAAATATAAACTTATATACTCATAAATGCTTATGCTTATTCATATATGGCAAAATATCAACCACATACAAACATATACAAGTATTCACCCATGTATACACTGCACACACATGTCCATGCCCATATACACTCACCTGTACTTACACATACAAACACATGGGGACACTTTTACACATGCAGACACATGTGTAAGCCTCAACACATATAATTACCCATGTGTACATTTTCCAACTTTATCATCTATACCATGAAGCAACATGTAATATATACTATAAAACAGGGGTTCTTAAACTTTTTTGACCTTGAGACCCAACTTTTTAGTACAAAGTGGCCTGGTACCCATTAAATATTAACACTGTATAGATTTAACTGACCTCACCCTCGGTTTGATTTATATTCAATAATGAACCAAATCCACCTACTGTTAAACAAGCAAAAACCTTATAAAATAAAATTACATGATAAAATGTGGTTCATGATAAATGTGCGCTCACCAGCAGGGCCATACTTGGGGCCCACGCACCCGCACAGGGATGCCCCCAACACCAGAGAGCCCCCAAAAACAGGGACACGCCCCACAGGCCAGGACCCAAAATCTCCCTCAGGGCTGGGAAGGAAAAAATAAATCATCCCCAATCCATCTCCTTGTAAAATCTATGCCCATTCTTATCCCTCCCCCATGATCAATAAGTTTATATCAACGGATTCTCAGGCTGAAGGAGATAAAGCTAACTGTGAGCAGTTGTAGTGTGAGTAGACTTGAGAAGTCTTTGTTGAGGTTATGTGTTTATTTTAGCTTCCCACAGCCAAAGAATTACCAAACCATAATGCACAGTCACAGGTCATTTGGGGACGATTTATGTTATAGATGTAAGGATCTACTCATCTTGTCCCAAATTTGATCAAAACTGTCTTTTTTTTTTTTTTTTTTTTTTATTGAGACTGACAGTTTTTTCTATTGCAATGAAGTCTTTAAATAATTTTTTCCAGAGTATTGTTCATTGAGTTTTTTGTTTTCTACTGTCATTGCACACCAAAAAACAATTAAACTTTGTAAAAATAAACAATAAGCAAAACAAGAAAATAACTGCACTTTAGTGGTAGTTTTTATGTGCTGCAGAGAGGTGAAGGAGGAGAATGTGGTCCTGATCATGGTTAGGGAGAAGTCAAGTAATGCCAAGTTACATTAATCAGTGTGTCATTTATTGTTGCATTTTAGTTGGCTAGTCAATAGACAAAGGACCTCTGGAGCTCTCGTAAAATTATTTCAGGCAGGCTGTCGCTGAATCACTTACACTGTATGATGAAGCAAGCAAGTTTATTTGTATAGCACATTTTCATGTATAAGACAGTTCAAAGTGCTTTACAGAAAACATTAAAAACATATAAAGAGAGAAAGGAAAAAAACATACAATGAATCATAATAAGGTGATATAAAATACCTAAATGAATCAAAATAATTAAAAGAAGTTAGAGAAAGTAAAAGATACTGTGCAGATTTCATGGATAGGTAAATGAAAAGAGAAATGTTTTCAACCTGGATTTAAAAGTGTCTACAGTTGATGAAAGTTTGATCTCCACTGGAAGTTTGTTCCACTTGTTTGAAGCATAACATTTAAATGCTGCTTCTCCATGTTTAGTCTGGACTCTGGTCTGGACTGGTTAACCCAAGTCCTTGGATCTAAGATCCCTTCTGGGTTTATACTAAGGGTAAAGAACTCACATCTTGGAGCTACAATGAAAAACACGACATTCATCTACAACAACCCAAAATCATGCAGGAGGTATTCACATGCAGCTGTCTGTCAGCCTTGACTTTTGCTTTAGATTAGCTCAATCCTTCATACTTTTGATATTTGCCAAATTTAGTTTACATGTATATATATATATGTGTGTGTGTGTGTGAAGGATGTAACAATATGGAAAATCTGATATCTCAATCATAGTGACCAAGTTATCACGGTTTACAATATTATTGTGGTATTCTAACTTAATTTCTGTACAAATGTCCCAATGACACATACATAAAAATTTACAAAATATTGTGATTTTCTTGTCATACTTAAAAATTGGAAGCCAAAATCTTATCAAAATGAAACTTTCACATTAAAAGGGGAATTAACTGGCACAGAGAGATTTCATTTTAAATAAATAAAATAAAATACAGGAACAAAGCTTATATCTCTGGTGCAAGTTTAAAAGAATGCTAACAACCATTATCAGGAACAAAAATTATAGCCAGTAGATTTGAAGTGTTACTGCCTTTAGCAGGAACTTGTTTCTTGCATGCTCTGCAGACAGGATAACTGTCCACCAGTTGTCCCTCAAATATAACAAATATGCCCAGTCCTCAGATTTCGTCCTTTTAGTGGGTCGGTAAATGTCCTGCGCGCTATCACCACTTTCCGCCATGCTTACATTACAATGCCTCTGCTACATGCTACATATTCTTGCGAACTTTAAGTTTTAAGCAAACTTTAAGCAGCATATGTTTGGCCAAGGCAACTAAAATGACTGTTCCTTTCCTGAAAGGAGAGTAAAGATAAGAACTCTGTCACCCATGTTAGACGTTTTCATTTTACTATTCCAGAAACTGAGGATATATAAAAGCTTGTTTTTCAGCAAAATGTATCACATTTTCTTCCTCATTTCAGGTATTTCTGGGCTACCCTGACTCATTCGGAGAGGCAATCATCCACAAATATTCAGTAGTTTAGGCCTTTGGTTCTCCAGTCCACTTGTTGAAGCATGAGTTCAGGAAAACTGAACTACACATTACTTCTGATGCAATGATCTATGTGTTTCTGTCATCCGCAAAAGCCCAAAATATGAAATAAAAAGTGCAATCAGAGTGTACTATAAATAACAAAATTTCCACTCTATGTCCACACATGCATGAAATCATGAACATTTCCTAAGTCTTTCCTTTTTTTTTCCTTTTTTCTTTCTTTTTTTTTTTTACCTAAACCTTATTTTTCAGGAAAAAACAAAGTAAAAGAGCAAAGGTCAATACACCGGGGTCATATTTGGGTCTTTCAAGTAAAGCTCCATTAACTCTATACTCCAAATATTGGCTTCTTCTCTGGTTGATAAGGCAGACACTCACGCATGTTGCCAGAATTTCTCCTGAGAAACAGAAAATTATACATGTCTATGGTTTAGTAGAAGTATAAACTGTTAACATTTTGCTCTGGCTTGTGGGTTAAAGAATGGCTTTCACAGGAAGGATGCTTTTGCTGTTTTTCTGACTGGCTTCAGTGAGTTTAATGTACAAACTGATAAACAGTAGAAGACAGATGGTTCATCAATTCACCTGCCATGTATAGTTTTGACAGTGCCTGCCCTTTTCTTAATCCTTTTTACTGACGACTTCCAAAACGGTTCAAAAACCATCTGGCAAATTAGTTTATCCAATACAAGGATCCAAATTATTTGACTGGATTTCCAGTGCGTTGTATTTTATTTATTATACAGCTGAAACATACCTGATATGCTCTGGAATTCATGATGCCATATAAAATCATTCCCTCTGCATAAAAGATTCAATGTGCTTCCATCACACTATTATGACTGACCTCCTCAAAGAAGCATACTTTGACATTAAGGACGCCAGCCTGCGGCCACTGCAGCAACAGGCTCATTTCCAGGCCCGTTTCTGTCTGTTGCTGTGCCTGCGTCGTTGCAGCTGAAATCTGTGATCTCACTGTACACTAAAATAATTTCCCGATGTCTCTCAGTAAGGAAATAATAGCTTTTTCTTACGCATGCAACTGACAACCCTTGCTTGGAGCAGTCTTGAAGCGATGTGTGGAACACAGGAAAACAGACTAATGAGAAGAGATTTGTGAAAGGCAGAGAGGGAAGGAAAGAAGAGAGATTCTTCTGTGCTGCACTGGGCTCCCTTTTGTTTTGTTGTTATTGTCTGCTGCTTCATTAGCCAGTGTTGCTTCATCACGCTGCTGTGAAATCCCTTCGCCCTCACCGGATGACCAAAGCCTCTTTAAGGCATGTTTTATGCTGCTTCACTCCCCAGATGATAACAAGGTCTCATTGGCACTCTATTCCCTTTTGTCTGGCATTGCTGTAGTTTCTTGTTTCATTGCTGCAAGCAACTAAATACTTATGTCTTGCAGCCCCTCCACCCCCCCCCCCCCCGCTTTTTTTATATATATATTTTAAATATATATTTAAATTATATATATATATATATATATATATATATATATATATATATATATATATATATATATATATATATATATATTAGGGCTGTCAATCGATGAAATGTTTTAATCGCGATTAATCACGAGATTTTCATAGTTAACTTGCGAATATTCGCACATTATTTGCTTTTTTTAAATGTTGTTTATCCATCCATCCATCATCATCTATACCCATTTTGTCCTATACAGGGTCACTGGAATCTGCTTTATTTTTTTTTTTTTAAGCCTTTAGTTTGAAAACCGGAAGTCCACCAATGCTGCCGTACTTTTTGGGGTCCTAATTCATCAGCCTTCTTAGTGTATTTTGTCAGGCTGCTGCTTGACCGCAGTAATTTGCTGACGGTCCCTAAACTCCACGGCAGCAGCGAGGTACTCAGGACATTCAGTGCTGTTCCTTAGAGTTTTAGCCACACTCACTGAGTTGGAGGGTTGATGACACTTGTGAAATGTCCGGCATACTTATATTTACTAAATGATACCAACCTGGATGAAATCGGTGTCGTTTTCATGTTGCTATTAAAGTTTAAAGAGAAAAAAACAAGCGAATGTCGGATGTGAAACTAACTGCGGTGGTAACTCAATTCACAGCGACAATAAATACAAATAATCTTTCTCTTCTCAACAGACCCATCTGACAGCACCTTAAAGCTAAACTTACCATTCATGAGACCCTTTTCTATCTCCATGTCTGTCCCACACGTTGACTGTAAACACACTTATTGGCCGAAGCTCATATTTACAAAAATGTGTGTTTTTATTAAAAAAGATAGTGGCGTTAAACAGAATTTGCATTAACGCTTAATTAATCATCATATATATATATATATATATATATATATATATATATATATATATATATATATATATATATATATATATATATATTCAAGTCTTCCAAGTGCTTAAATTGGAAGTCACTGTCTTTACTGACTCTAAAAACCGGTTTCCTGTGTGATGAACTGTGCTTGCAAATGTACTTCCTTGGTCCGCAGTTTTCATCAGGCCAGGGAATAAAGAAGCTGTGTGCTTGTGAGCGATACTGCACCTTATAAAGTGCCCCTGTACAGCGCCGCTGGCCTGAGATGTATCTTGTACTTGTCACTGGAGCAGCTGAAGGCTCTCTGCAAGAAGAATGTGCCCGAGAGGGAAAGGACAGAGATCAAATGAGAGGCTAGTCTCTCAAGTCATGTCTGATTAGATGGTCATTTCAGAAACCTTGAACTGCGCGGCACACAAGGGCTGGCTCCTGTGTCCATTTTAGCGCCAAGAATGACGCAATACAAATACATCTACTCTTCTGGCCCTGGGGGGCAACATTTTTTTTTTTTTTATAATTTTTTTTATGCTCCACTCTATGCAAACACTTCACATCAAGAGTCATCTTGTCTTTCTGGCATATCACAGTTTATTTTCACCCCTCATCCAGTGGGACACTAATGAGAGAAATGCAAATTTGAAATTCGAGATGACAAAACAGAATACTGTCAGCTGGTTTTATTTATTAGAAAGAAAATTTTAAAATTCTAAATTACATTTAATTCAGTTTGTTCATATAGTACCAATTTACAAAAGGTCTCAAGGCACTTTACAGAGAAAATACAGCTCAGTACCAGTATCATTAAATGCAGACCAGATCAGTCCATATCTGGACTGGACAGAACCAACCAGCACACAGAAAGAAAAAAATGTACGTTGAACCCATTAAGCTACAGAAAGTTTCCAGCTCTTGAACTATGTGGCAAAAGGGTTTGGCTTGAACCTAAACGAACATGAAGGACGTGATACAAGGTCTAGAAAGGTACCACTATAGATGACACTTGGGCCCTGATCGTACACTTCCCCTTATCCGTTAACACTAGCCGCTAACCTCAAATTGCATGTATCCGCTAACCACTTATGCAATCTTACGCCAATTAAAGCCGCTACACATTTTGCCGACTCCTTTACTCACTTTGCAGGCATGGCAATGGGCATGTCTTTTAACCTTTCCACAAACTCGGTATCTTGCCTTCTCGACTTTGGGGTTAAGGGTTGTCTGACCACCCGCTACCCGCATGTCAGCACGTACAAGAGTGCAACGTGTGGACGTGCACAAACGGCTCTACCTCTTGAATTAACTCCCGTATGAAAAGCGTGATTTGGCCTAAAATATTTATATGTATATATCAATACAGAGGAGGAGGAAGGAAAAGGAGGAAGCTCTACAGCAGAGTCCCAGACGAGCTGTACACGAGAGCTGCTCTGATCTGGATGAAAAGACGCTCCATTGCGGTTAGCGGGTAGCGCAACCTGCTCTTAAAGGCAATGGCTACTGACGCACTGATTGGTTTAACAGGCGGAACGCCCTAACCTCTCCTATGCATAATGTAGCGGGTAGCGCAGGTGGGATAGCGAGTTTAGCAAGGTGGAAGATTACATTCTTTGCAGGGAATGCCCCTCCCGCTACACACTATCCCTTAATAGCGGCTTTAGCATATCTGGTTGAAGATCAGGCCCTTGGTAGCAACCTTCAGGTTTAAAGGATACAAGAAGCCTGGCTCCGTCACATCACAACTGAAACTGTTTGTTTCAGTTGTTAGGGAGCGAAAAACGTATCCAATAAATTACTTACCTACGTTACCCTGCCTTTTGTTATATAATTAATATTTAATTAACAAAAACTTTGGATCTTGATATGAATCCGTGTTTGTCTGTGCACAATTAGAAGCATTCGGTAATACACTTTACCGCTAGACCTCAGTGAGAACACTTGACGTAGGTGCTAATGCTGCTCAGGTAACAGCAAACACAACGGTAACTGTGAATGGAGTTCCCGCTGTAGCAAAGACTTGCTGTCAGACTAGTGATTGAGGTTAACGAACAAAAGAAAGTTCCTTACATCACGCCGCTACAAGTCATGATTGCATCGTTGCTCTTCCGCTGGCTCTGGGATTCTCACTTTTTATGGGTCTTCATATGACGCTTATTGCTGACAATTTTTTTTTTTTTATTTCTTCTTTTTAATTCAGAAAAAACCCTCTGTATTTAGGTGGGTAATTCAAAGTAGAATTTTAACTTCACACAGACATGGCATGCTCTCACTGGACTAAAAAAAATGCTGAGGTGACAAGTTGACTCCACAAAATTTCCCTCGTTAGGTGTCCTCGTGCAAGAATGACCTACTGAGTATCGAGCCAAATTGTTAATACAAGCAACGCGCCAAATGAGAGGCTTGTCAAGTATGTCACCCTTGAAACATTTTTGCCGTTTGTCACCACATTAAGGAAATGTGGAACCAATGTGCTAAGCCAGAAAATGAACTGTTATTCCTTTGGAGACCCTTCTTTGTCAACAACACTGGTGTCAATTTTCCCACAGGGTAATAATTTTATATTACAATTTATTACTGTTAAGCATGAACTCTTAATTCAAACAGCTTGAGGGAGATTTGTCTCGGTGTCGTGTGTGTGTGAATGTGTGTGTGCGTTAATAATAGTGTGTATTGGGGTGACATATTGACGTAGTACAGACTCATTAATTGCATAGAAGCAAATAAATGGCTGCTGCTGTGCTGTGAGTGCGTCCCTTATAATAGACACATTATGCATATTTTTCCATATTATTCTCCCATTTGACCTTTAGTGTACTCTGAGGTGACATCGAGGTCGGATTTCTGCCTCTGTTCACCCTTCTCTTATTCCACACAGATGGACTTCTCCACATCTTTAAAAACCCTCATTATATTGGTCAAAAAAAATCTGCCAACACCTGATAAAATCTGGCTTTGAGTGCAATGGAAGAGTGTTTAATCAGTATTCAATACAGCGACGAGTGAAGTGGTGGCAAGCATTCCCATCAAGCCTTGTGTTGTGCAATAAGGCGTATAATGTGCTCGTTTAGTCCAAAAAGGGTTATTATCAACCGTCTTGAGGGGCGGTTGCTAATAACTAGAAATTTAATAAAATGAAACGGGGCACCACCTGATAAATCAGGAAAAAGGACTAAATGGCATAATCAGTCTCAAAATGGCTGTTGTTCGGTGCGTGCCAGCCTGTGACCAGGTGTGGCGCTATCGAGCAACAGAGAAGATGTGAGTCCGAGCACAGACCTCTTCAACCAGCCAATGTTGCAAAACTGTATAAAATAACCACAGACAACTTCTCTCATTAGAATATCAGAATTTATTAACACAAATATTTAAAGGAACAAACACTTGAATTAAGATCCTGATATCTACTGGCTAAAAGATGACTAAAACTAACAGAAGCAAATCAAACATTCAAAGGAAACCAGTGTGAACCTATATACACGTGTGTGTGTGTGTGTGTGTGTGTGTGTGTGTGTGTGTGTGTGTGGTGTGTGTCTGTGTGGATGGGTATGAGAGGGGTGTTTAAGATGGCCGCCGGGTCTCGCGGTATGGCGTCCAAGATGGCGGACGGAGTCACGTTGTGGTCCCGCCTTAACCAAGATGGCCGCCGACTCGCGCGATAGGCCGGCACAAGATGGTGGGCGAGATCACGTGGTGTTCTCGCCCGAAGGTGTTAGTATGGAGACAGAGGAAAGGCAGAACACAGTCCACGAATAAAGGTGATTTCTAGCCCCCGCAGTGATCGCTCTGAGGATTTCCACAGGTCGAGGAGCGCGGAGCAACTCTGCACTTCTCTCCTGACTGTTGTTTGAAATCACAGCGCGACCAGCTGATGGCGAGGAAACACCGCGATCACGTGGACAGATACGCACCGGCGAGTGACCGGTGGGCTCAATCATAAACAGTAGCTGATGCTTAACTGGGTAATTCTGTGACCAGCAACCGCGATCCGTCGCTCTCACAGATGCAGCAGTGAGGATCACTCCACAGAGCTGCTCTGGTTCTGAATCGAGAACGGCGAGCGGGGTTGCTGCCGGCAATGATAAAAGTGTATGGATTACAGCGGACCGACGGTCCGGTTCTAACACGTACACAAGCACAAGAAAACTGTATATGGTACACAGCTAACTAACTAAACTCTGCCCAGAACACTAAAGCCTCTTACTTGTCACGCTTCTGAGAAGCGATCGGTGGCGTTGAAGTGTCCGGGGAAAAGGTGATCGTGCTTTGGGGGGCGGCTTCGCCGGTCTTTCGTTTTACGCTCCGTTGGTGATCCGGAGCGGCTCTGCTTCGTCCGGGCCTGGTTCCTCGGCTTCAGTGGGGGTTGCAGGCGGCAGGCTCTCGCCGTGACCGATCCTCCGTTCAGGCGATTCTGCAGCAGCGTCTCCCGTCGGTACCGTGCCTCTCTCACGCCGATGCGCGGGTCACTTCTGGTACAGGTATGGGACGCGTCGACCGGTCTTTCTGTAGCCGGCGGCTGGCTGGCGCGTTACTGGGAGGCCTCGTGGTCGCTGGCTCGGGCTGAGGCCTGGGAAAGTTTCCTTGGGTCAGGAATGGAGTTGCGGGGTGGTCCAGAGGGAAGGCGAGGAGCAAGAGAAAGAGGTTTACGCTCCGCGGGGTGGTCGCAGGAGCGGCTCAGCTTGTCCTGACTTTCGTGGGTGCAGGTCAGAGAGCGGAGAAGCAAGAGAGCGATCTCAGCGCGTTCACTCTGTTTTAAGTGGCGGGTCTGCGATCCGCCTCGTTTGGGGAACCCCGCTGAGACTAGGGGCTCGCGGCCACTGAGAGGCCGTGACATCACGTTCACACCTAGGTGTGAACTTGCAAGGAGTGCTGGGGATTAGAGTTTTAAAAGATTTCCTTTGTCTTTCTTTGTCTCTGTGATCACATGGTGTGGCCCAACATCCCCCCTTAGTTCCGAAGACTGGGATGCCGGTCGTAGTCTTTGGGACTACCCACGGGTCGAACAGTCCATGTGTCACATCGTCCGGTTTTGCCTGGGACTGGAAAAACTCAAAGTTCATTTTTAAAAAGGTTCAAAAGGTTGGAGGCTTAGCATCTGGGCAGAGTAGAGGCAACGTCTGGGCAGAGACTTCATTAAACCTACTTATCTACATATACTCGTGTCTACTTCAATAACAGTGATATAACTGAAAAAAAAAGGTGAAGAAGAAGAAGAAGAAGAAAAGGTAGAGGAGCAGGTGAGTGGGTGTGTTCGATTCCAATGGTGTTCTGGAATCGACTGGTGTGAAGTTTTGAGGTGCATGTGTGTCCTTCAAAACAAACCAACAAAAAATAAAATGCTTCGAATCAAAATAAAAGGTTCAATCCAGACTTGTGTCATTGTACGGTTGGTGAGAAATACTGGATTGAAAATGGAATGGTGTTAGGGGTTAATGCATGCAAATTGGGTGAGTTGAACATGCATTCACTACACAGTTACTCCACCCCCCTTCCAAGTGTGGAGCTGGTTTCCACTGCTGAGGGAGGAGGTGTCTACGACTCACTGGGTTGCTGTGAGACCAGTTATGAAGGTTGAATTTAAGAAAACGGCAGAGGGAACCATGTGGGTTTAACTGAGAATGTCTCCAACAGAGAGGTTGCAGTGGATGTTGGAGAAGTGGGCAGGTCTGGACGTTTGGCATCTTAATCGTCTGACCGATCAGATGCAGCTGTCGGACCTGCGGGATCGGAGAGTTGGCTCTTTAGTATCTCTATAAACTTGGAGACCGTGTCCTCCATTTCTTGTCCTGCACTTCTCTTTCTTGGTCGTCGCCTTCTTCTGTTTTGGGAGACATTCTGAGGCCTATGTGGTGGTTGGTCAGGGGGTTGGTGCCAGGCTCCACCCCCCTCGTTCAGATCCTCTGCTAATGAAAAGCGCCTGTGGCGTCTCTTGGGCCTCACATTAGTGTCAGCATTGGAGTGGGGCATTTCTTTGCCCTCAAATGCCAAGCTGCCACTCTCTGAGCCACTCTCAGCACCTGTACCTGGCCGTTGGTGAGTCTCCCATGCAAATTGTGCGTACCTGCAGATGTCCTTCATGCTGAGGTTCCTCATTCTGCAGTGCACTTTGACATGGAACTGCACGCTCTCATGGAGGTTATGGAGGAACAAAGACTTAAAATTACTGTCCTCCTCCAGGCCTGGCGCATTACGTCCCTGGAAATACGCGGCTCGCAAGCGCCAATAGTACTTCCGGGGTGGCTCTGACTTCTTGTGCTTTATGGCAAAAGCAGCCAAACTAGCAGAGGTTGGGTCAGTGTGGGTTGAATACTCTTCCTGCAGAGTCCGACAGAGTGCTGGGTAGCAGTCTCTGGTCTCTAGAGGGAGAGTCTTCATGAACCTGTGGACGCTCCTACCTGTGGTTTTCCAGAGGAGCTTTAATTTCTCACGGGATGAAGCGTGTGGCAAATCCCGGAGGCAAAACTCGACCTCATCAAGATAATCATCAATGGTTGATTTTCGGTTATCTGGGTCGAAGCGTTCTATGTCCCTTGCCAGGGACTCAAGGTGGTGGTACCGAAGGCCACGTCCATGGGACTGGCCGGGTCCATCAGACTCAGAAGAACTGTCCTGGTACTGGTGGTCATTGTACTCAGAGACAGGACTTATTCTCCGATGACATGGAGAAGGAATTTGGTTGAGGTTTGTTTGTGAACCACATGATGCATGCCTTTGGACAGCGGGTGGTGGTTCCAAAGGGTTTCGAGCTACAGTGTGGCTCCACCTGTGTTGTAGATGCGGTACTGCATCTCCAGAGCACAGAGTGGCGTGTCGAAGGGTGGTGGGGGGTGCACACTTTGGGGCTACTCCCCCCTTATTCCCTGAGGACACAGCTGGAACTTCGTCCCAGGTGATGAGGTCTGGGACCTGATTACTTGGGGTGGCCTGTGGCTCAGGAGGGAAACACAGACTGGCTGGTGAGTCCGCTCTCACAGCCTCTGCTGGCCACGGGTCAGTGTGGGACGGGCTGAGCCTCTCGTCACACTGCTGCACCTGCTTATTGAGAAAATGAACATCAGAAAGTTGATCAGCTACATTATCAGGTTCCAGCGGTGAATTGTTATTCACCTGCCGGCTTTCCTCCCAGCTGCAGTGCATTTTAGTAGAGCTCGGTCGTGAACGCTCACGGGACTCGAAAGACAGCTCACGGAGGTACAGTGACTTCTCACGGAGCTGGAGTGCCTGCTCACGGAGGAACAACGCCTGCTCACGGAGCTTGAGCGACTGTTCACGGGGCTGCCATGATTCTTCATGGCTCTTCAGCCTCTGAATGAGTTCTTCTGCATAGAGCTGGGACTTAGAACCAAGCATATCTGAAATATGCGTTTCTCTGGTTTGATCCTGAATAAGTGCGATCAACTCCTGTATCCTTATGCAAGTGCTGAGTTTATAACTGTTAAAGTAGTTTGTCTCCTCTGGGGAGAAACCAGTGGAACCAGCAACCATGCTTTCCGCGTGGGGTGGTTTTGAGAAGGGCTCGGTCCCTGGTGGAAGGAGGTCTACACCACACATTGTTAAGTAGGGTAGAATAAGTTACTTAAAAATTCAAAAAGGGGTTTGCAGTGCTGTTATGAATGCACAGGTTGGGCTTTAACCTGTGGCTTACACAATAACAATAGACTGCAACTGTTAGTCCAACTACTCTTAGCTCGCTAGCTGGTTGTTAGCAGGTGTAGGCTGCTTACACCTCTTGTGAGTAGATTAGTTGTTAACTATGGAAGTTCTATGCAGCCCTAAATGCACTAACCAATGCCACACAGTAAAACACTACACAGAACACACCTGGAGTTATGCTTATGTTACGAGAAGTTGGGTATTCAATACCAGTAAAATTTAAAGATAGAGCATCATTATGTTAAAAGATAATAATTTCTGGAAAATTATTATAACTTGAAATGATCAAAAGGTTATTTCACACAGACCTGCAACAAAGCTGGTATGTTAGAAGGCCTCACACGGGGCACCATTTATGTTGTGCAATAAGGCGTATAATGTGCTCGTTTAGTCCAAAAAGGGTTATTATCAACCGTCTTGAGGGGCGGTTGCTAATAACTAGAAATTTAATAAAATGAAACGGGGCACCACCTGATAAATCATCCGAAAAAGGACTAAATGGCATAATCTTGAGGGGCGGTTGCTCTAAAATGGCTGTTGTAAAATCGGGGCCCACCTGTGACCATGAAAAGGTAAATGGCATATCAGTCTCAACAGAGTTGTTCGGTGAGTGCCAGCACAGACGCTAAGCAGAGAGATGTCGAGCACAGACCTCTTCAACCAGCCAATGTTGCAAAACTGTATAAAATATACCACCACAACTTCTCTCTTAGAATATCAGAATTTATTAACACAAATATTTAAAGGAACAAACACTTGAATTAAGATCCTGATATCTACTGGCTAAAAGATGACTAAAACTAACAGAAGCAAATCAAACATTCAAAGGAAACCAGTGTGAACCTATATACACGTGTGTGTGTGTGTGTGTGTGTGTGTGTGTGTGTGTGTGTGTGTGTGTCTGTGTGGATGGGTATGAGAGGGGTTTAAGATGGGCCGCCGGGTCTCGCGGTAATGGCGTCCAAGATGGCGGACGGAGTCACGTTGTGGTCCCGCCTTAACCAAGATGGCCGCCGACTCGCGCGATAGGCCGGCACAAGATGGTGGGCGAGATCACGTGGTGTTCTCGCCCGAAGGTGTTAGTATGGAGACAGAGGAAAGGCAGAACACAGTCCACGAATAAAGGTGATTTCTAGCCCCCGCAGTGATCGCTCTGAGGATTTCCACAGGTCGAGGAGCGCGGAGCAACTCTGCACTTCTCTCCTGACTGTTGTTTGAAATCACAGCGCGACCAGCTGATGGCGAGGAAACACCGCGATCACGTGGACAGATACGCACCGGCGAGTGACCGGTGGGCTCAATCATAAACAGTAGCTGATGCTTAACTGGGTAATTCTGTGACCAGCAACCGCGATCCGTCGCTCTCACAGATGCAGCAGTGAGGATCACTCCACAGAGCTGCTCTGGTTCTGAATCGAGAACGGCGAGCGGGGTTGCTGCCGGCAATGATAAAAGTGTATGGATTACAGCGGACCGACGGTCCGGTTCTAACACGTACACAAGCACAAGAAAACTGTATATGGTACACAGCTAACTAAACTCTGCCCAGAACACTAAAGCCTCTTACTTGTCACGCTTCTGAGAAGCGATCGGTGGCGTTGAAGTGTCCGGGGAAAAGGTGATCGTGCTTTGGGGGGCGGCTTCGCCGGTTCTTCCTTTCGTTTTACGCTCCGTTGGTGATCCGGAGCGGCTTTGCTTCGTCCGGGCCTGGTTCCTCGGCTTCAGTGGGGGTTGCAGGCGGCAGGCTCTCGCCGTGACCGATCCTCCGTTCAGGCGATTCTGCAGCAGCGTCTCCCGTCGGTACCGTGCCTCTCTCTCACGCCGACGCCGATGCGCGGGTCACTTCTGGTACAGGTATGGGACGCGTCGACCGGTCTTTCTGTAGCCGGCGGCTGGCTGGCGCGTTACTGGGAGGCCTCGTGGTCGCTGGCTCGGGCTGAGGCCTGGGAAAGTTTCCTTGGGTCAGGAATGGAGTTGCGGGGTGGTCCAGAGGGAAGGCGAGGAGCAAGAGAAAGAGGTTTACGCTCCGCGGGTGGTCGCAGGAGCGGCTCAGCTTGTCCTGACTTTCGTGGGTGCAGGTCAGAGAGCGGAGAAGCAAGAGAGCGATCTCAGCGCGTTCACTCTGTTTTAAGTGGCGGGTCTGCGATCCGCCTCGTTTGGGGAACCCCGCTGAGACTAGGGGCTCGCGGCCACTGAGAGGCCGTGGCATCACGTTCACACCTAGGTGTGAACTTGCAAGGAGTGCTGGGGATTAGAGTTTTAAAAGATTTCCTTTGTCTTTCTTTGTCTCTGTGATCACATGGTGTGGCCCAACACTTGTATTCCCATCAAGCCTTGTATTCCCATCAATGGTCGACATTGATGGGAACACGTGTGTCTCCACACACTACGCTCAGGTCTGATAGGTCCATTAGGACTTAAACAAATGTATGTAAAATAAAACAATAAATAAAACAACGAACAAAATATAAAGAGGTGGAAAGAAAGAAAAATTGTGTTGGATATTGCATGACTCCTTGTTGGAGGTTTCTTGATATTTTGTACTTTATCCTGTCAATAATCATGTGGTTTGGCAGTGGTTGTAATTCTGAAGGGACCCTTAATAAAAAATGAATGGAGAATCTATTACTTGACACCGTCTCTCCTCCGGCCGCTGCTGCAACACCTCCTTGCAACTTTCGCAGCCATATCAACCATGATATTTAAGAGATGCCTTTTTTTTGTTTGTTTTTTTTTTTTTCATTGGGAAATTATGGAGCAATAAACAGTAAATTGCAAGCACTGATTTTATTATTTAATTCTGTGGAGTTCATTAAAATGATCCTCGACTTGAATTTTGCACTCCAACAGGGAAACTCGCATAAATTCACATGCAACAGGGCCTACAGAACACGGTCCATGACTGTCAGGCATTAAATTACATGCAAATCTGCAAATATTGACAGTATTATTTTTTCTTTATATACAAAAACAGAATTTGTCCCAGAAGGAAAGTCATATCGAAGTTAAGCCTCAGCTTCCGTTCCTTTACAAGCATTATGTACTTTTTGAGCCTAATTTAAGTAGAGGGTTGAAAAGTTGTAGATACAAAAGAGAAGGAAAAGGATATGAACAATGTTTTACTGCCGTGCCAGTGTGGTATTCTCATGGCTCTAACGTGTGATGTTAAGTCAGAATATAATTAGATATTTTTAGATACAATTCTGTTCGAGCAAAAGTATTACTATTTGATGATAATTTGCTACAGTACAAATGAAATTAAATGTCTAAAAATCAACTTAAAAATCTACTTGAGTCAAAATTTAAAAAGAGTATCTCAACTAATATTTACTTAAAGTTAAAAAATTAAACTGGTGAATGTTCTCATATATGTATATATATATATATATATACAGTGGTACCTCTACTTAAGAAATTAATTGGTTCTGTAAGTAGTTTTGTATTCTGAAAATTTCGTAAGTAGAGATGCGTTTTCCATGTAAATGCTCTAATCCGTTCCAAACCCCCCAAAATTCAGACATAAATTTTTTATAAATCATAAAAATGCATCAAAACATGTAACAAATACATGTTATAATTAGATTACTGCACAATAAACATAAAATGAGAGTTGTACATAATAAAAAACAAAGAATAAGTAAAGAATAAAATTATGTTCATTTACCTTTTAACTACTATCGTCGTCACCTTTTCTCTTTCAGCAGTGGGTTTTGCCAGACGTTTTGTAAAGAACCGATCCAAGGACGTTTTGTCAGCTTTTAACAATCCTTCGAAAATGTGCAAGGCAAACATCATCATAATGAGCGATAGCCCGACTAGTGAACACTTTTTCTGGGTGATTCTTTTTTTAACAAATTCTGGAACTTCATGAAATGTTCCTTAAATGTCAATGGGATGCCAGGATGATGCTAGCTGATAGCTAATGGCAGAGCAGCTACAAGTACGTTTACATTAGGTTAACTTTGGGAGCTGCAAGTAGCAGTGCGTACTGTATTTTTGCCTTTCGTATCCTAAAATTTATTTCGTAACAAGAGGCAATATTTTCCCGTTGAGGCGTTTCATAACCTGAAAATTCCCTATGTAGAGATGTTCATAAGTAGAGGTATCACTGTGTATATATAAATATATATATATATATATATATATATATATATATATATATATATATCTTCTGACTTGAAAGGACATTGATTACAAACTCCAAGATTTGTTTTAAATTGAAGAAAGTATAAGTACAAGGACACAAAGTACTCAACTAAAATTAAAAGGAGTAACTGCAACTCGCTACTTTCTACCACATGATAAACATTCACTGTTTGAGTACCGTTGTGGCATCTCAGTACTGTCAAATTCTGCCGATCCCGGGCACAAATCAAGAAGATAAAGAGGTGGAACATATGATTAGTCTTGTGGAGAAAATGAGAAAAACTGAGACATTTAATACTAAATTAAAATGTCATTCTTAACTTACTTCTTACTTCTGTCGCACTGAACTTAGTTGAAAGCGGAGACAAAGTCACCCGAGAAACAAGCATTAGGAGTAAATATTAAGAGCCAGTGTCTGCCCCATGAATTTAACTCAAGCATGTCCTATTAAAAATGGAAAAGGGGCCCATGCCACATTAAGGATTAGAAATTTTTATTTAAGCATGAAATGAGGCCTATGCTGTATGCTGCATAGACAAATTAATGCTTCATCTTAACTCAAATACATATTTTATGAATCTGTATGAAACATAGGACTTTTTAAAGATATGTAGTCTACATTAATCCCCCATAACGCATTTAACATATCATCTAGATGCATAAAAATAATAACCTATTTCCTCCAATTTTGTTCTTACTGAAAGCAGTGCTGACTTCAAGTGTCTTGAACACTAATCCCTGTATGAATTTATGCTTTAAAGCAATTTCTGAACAAGGACTTTGTCGGTGATAAATTTTCTGTCATAGTATGAAGGTTTATCATAAAAAAACTCACACATAAAATGTATTAAAAAATATATCTTTTGTCTACTTTAGTATTCTGCCAAACAGCATTTATGTTGCGAGCTCAAGAACTGATTTATGCGCTAATACTCCCGCATGTCCATCAACCAGTGAATACAGATGGTGGCTCCAGTAATCTGGTGGATAAGGAAGAAAGACAGAAAATGGAGGAAGACAAGTGTGAAGCTGCAAACATGCGCAGACGGGATGTGTCCATAGTGGCCTTAATGTCCCTTAAAACCATCTGTTTAGCAGCTTATGGGCACTTTTGAGTAAAAGCCCATCTGTGAAATAAAACAGAAAATGTGAAAAACCTTGTTGGACATGGGTGTGGGATAAAATGGCATCATTAGTTCAATAATTATATAAAGGCTAGAATTTTTATTAAAAAAAGAAGAAAACATCTTTTAATCAGCTTGTAGGCCAATAACTTAATGACCCAAGAATTTTTAATTATTTTTTTAAATTTAACCTTTATTTAACCAGGTTAGTCCCGTTGAGATTAAGAATCTCTTTTTCAAGGGAGACCTGGCTAAGACGGGCAGCAGCAGCAAAACACAAAGTTGCAGACAAAGACATACAAGGAAACAAAGTACAATTTACAAGCACTAAAATTTGCATGAAGTAAAACTATCTATAAAACAAGATGAGAGTTTCTGGGAGTAAATTATACAAACATCAAACTAAAAACAGCAACATCCCATAGAAACTGCTTCCAAGTCCTTCATCTTACAGTCATGGAAAAAATTATGAGACCACAATTTTTTTCTTCACTTTCTTGTTTATTTTAATACCTGGTACCACTTAACGTCATCATGTGACTAAAACAGACAGAAAAGAAAACACTGAATGCATAAAAGCAGTGTTTTTGGCAGTACAACGCCATAGCTATTGATGTAAAAACTTAAGTGATTTAGGTTATAATCAAGAAAACCATGGAAAATGGTAAGATATCAGCTCTTAAATAAAACTCTTATGAGCAATCTTTGTGGTTATCGTTATGTTTGTCCAAACAAATGTACCTTTAGTTGTACCAGGCATTAAAATAAACAAGAAACTGAAGAAAACTAGGGTGGTCTAATAATTTTTTCCATGACTGTAGACTTAAAAACAAATAGCAACACGAGCTCCCTCAGTTTTAAATCGTTCTGCAACAAATTCCAGGCTGAGGGTGCAGAATACCCAAAAGCTCTTTTCCCTATTTCAGTCAGAGCATTTGGGACAGAGAGCATAAAAAAAGTCCTGAGAAAGCAGTGAATACTTCCCGGTGTTTTTTTGCATGATGAAAACACAGAGGTAATATGGAAGGAGACCAAGAATTGCCTTATATATAAAGGTGTACCAATGTAAAAGCCTACGGGTCACCGGGGGGGCCATCCTACCCGAGAGTACAACTCACAGTGATGAGTCAGTACTTTACAATTGGTAATAAACCTTAGGGATGCATCATAGGCTCTATCAATCATATGGAGACATTGAGCAGAGGCATGCATGTACAAAAGATCACCATAATCTAACACAGGTAAAAAGTTGCACCAACTAGATGCTTTTTTGCATAAAAAGAAAAAACACAACTTATTCCGAAAATAAAAACCCAGTTTTAGCCTCAGTTTCTTCACCAGGTTCAGCACATGAGGTTTAAAATGTATCGATCATCGATCAAGATACCCAGGTACTTGTATGAGTTGACAACTTCTATATCCTTTCCATTAACAGTGACCTACCACAGGTACATTTTGTAACCTAGCTTTTGAGGTGGTAAACAACATAAGCTTCATCTTATATGCATTTAAAACCAGTTTCAGCTCATGCAGTTTATCCTGAACAACCACAAAAGCATTTTGCAAGTGCTCAGCAGCCAGTGCAAGAGATGCTGCACAGCAGTATAAAAAATGTGCAAACCGAGAGTCCTCAGCTGCACTCTGCTGTTGGTGTGGGGTCATCCCTATGTTCCCACAGCCCAATGATCCCACAGCCCTATGTTCCCTCATTTCTAAGAATTTTTTTTTCACTGAAAATTTTGAAAATTAGTCCCTATGTTCCCTCAGCCCTATGTTCCCTCAGCCCTATGTTCCCTCAGCCCTTTGTTCCCTCATTTCCAAGATTTTTCTCAAAATGCCACTGATTGAGCAAGGGAAAACTAGCTTTTGGAGGGCATTTGGCACGAGGTCATGGTGCAGGACCCTAGGTTGAAATTACTCTGAACCATCCCTTTAAACAAGTCCTGGGTGCAACCCAAAGCGCATAACTAAAAAAAAGTAAACCGCAAAAAAAAACATACAGAATCGAAAACACAGACAGACATCCATTATCTATACCCGTTTCATCCTCTGAAGGGTCACGGGGATCTGCTGGAGCCTGTCCCAGCCGTCTACAGGTGAAAGGCAGGGCTACTCCCTGGACAGGTCGCCAGTCCATCGCAGGGCCACATGCAGACAAACAACCACTCACACTCACACTCACTCCTACGGGCAATTTAGAATTACTAATTAACCTGACATGCATGTCTTTGGACTGTGGGAGGAAGCTGGAGTACCCGGAGGAAACCCACGCAAGCACGGGGAGAACATGCAAACTCCACACAGAAAGGCCCCTGCCGAGGTTCGAACCAGGAACCTTCTAGCTGTGAGGCAACACAGTAAGCAACCCACTAAGCCACCGTGCTGCCCGAATTGACTAATTGACCAAATTGTCAGAAATGGGGATAAAATCTGATGCAAATTGCTGATAGAGGAAATGTGGGAACATAGGGCCTAATTTTGGAAAGAAAATAAAGCCTTAGAAATGAGAGAACATAGGGCTGAGAGAACAAAGGGCTGAGGGAACATAGGGCTGAGGGAACATAGGGCTGAGGGAACATAGGGCTGTGGGAACATAGGGCTGAGGGAACATAGGGCTGAGGGAACATAGGCACGCTCCCGTTGGTGTTACCACAATGAGATGTACAGCTGCATTTCAGTGAGGGAGCATATTTTTTTAGCTATGCATTCCACTTAGGGGTGCACTATAATTATCGGCCCGATAACAATTGGCCGGATAATTATCGTCATTCCGATAAGTCTGATAACATGATGAATAGCCCGATAACATATATATTTTTGTCAACACGGCAGAGCCTCGCTCCCACTGAGACCTGAATAACTGGCAGTAAATGTTATGTTCAAGTGACGTCGGCATAATCAGAAAAACAATTTCTCAATAAGGAAAATCAAGAATACCCCCTCATGCCACAAAACAACTTGTTAACTCTGTCATCATTTTGGTTTTTGCTGACTTGAATTGATATTCACAGTATTTTCCAACACGTTACACATGTTGATGAAAACAAACAACATGGCGGCGAATGTATGGAACTTCTTTAAAGTTTCCAAAGAAGATAGTTTGCTGGTTATTTGTGACAAACGCTCCAAGTGAATTCCACGAGGAGGGAAAAATAGCAGAAAGCTTTAATACGTCAAACCCCATCAGCCATCTGAAATGTAACCATCACTTTTGAAAGTTTTGAAATCACGCTAACGTGAGCTAATGCTAATGCAAGCAAGCCAGGAGCAAACAATTCATTAGAACTTGCACACACCGGCGAGGCTTTTGGAAAATCCAAGAAATTTGCCAAACATGACCCAAGGGCAAAGGTGAAATGGGTAGAAGGTAGAAATGTTTAATATCTAACTTGTGTCAGTGCATTCATTTTCTATGTATATTTACTTTTTGTAAACTTCTGGAATGCACTTTTTCAGTTTGTAATTCTGATGTATGTATTTCCATCAGTTCAAGGAGCCTTTATTTTTTTATATCAGTCAGTAATGCAGCTTATTCGTTGATGTGAGATATCAAATAGGTTTGTTTGATAGCTTTACGAAAATGTTTGAGAGCCTTGCCAGTAGTTTTTCAATGGAAAAAATAAATATCTGCTCATTTAAAGAGTCAAAACAATTTTTGATTTTGTTCATTACTATTGATTTAATGATCTTAGGTATATGTATGTGTTATCGGTTATCGGCATTGGTTATCTTTAGAAGCTGAAAGTTAGCGATTATTGGTATCGGTTTTAAAAATCAGTTATCTTTGCATCCCTAATTCCACTATTTGTTTTGTTATATCTCCTCCCCCAGCCACAGTCATAACTCACATGTGCTGCAAATGAAATGCATGCTCTCATGCAGTCTGCATTTCCAGCTTAAAAGGTGGACTTTGACACAACGTGCCATTTTCCTGGCCGCGGTAGACATCTGCCATTTGAAAACCCTCCTCCCAACACAATCCCCCAGTCTCTCACAGGGATACACACTCTCTTTAAGTACAGATTATTTGTTGAATTCACTTGCTGGTGCCAAAAAAATACTGCCGATGGAAAAGTAAATTATCAGATTTGTCACAGTGGACACACACATTCTCTCAGATCCTGGTGGGCACACGCTTGTCATGCCGTGCACATACGTTCCCTCGCTCCATTTGAGCAGAATATGGAACCAGAATATTGATTTTTTGGGGGGGAAGCAGGAAATGATGGAAATATGGGAAGGAAAATGCAAGACTTTCTACCGAGAGACTCCGGTTTAAATGTTTTGAAAGTTATTCTCCGTGTTCTTTTATCTGGTGCCATTGACAAGACTAGAAACAGAGGTCAATTAAAGAGTTTAATTTTTATTCATTTTTTATTTAGCCTTTCTTTATACAGGTAAAAACACATTGAGATCGAAATCTCATTTTCAAGCGTGACCTGTTCAATAGTAAATCACAATGAAATACATATAAAACAATCAATATAGTTTATATACAATCATGAGAGAGAGAGACTGCATCCTTCATGCCATAAAGTTTAGTGTTAATAGTTAACTATTCCCCAAATTCCTTACAGTTTCTGGAAAATATTGTTTCCTTTCCCCCCGAGGGAACTGTGACTATAGTGTCATTTCAATTTTCATTACAAATTTGCTACATTTTGGCTTGAAAAAACACAAAAAAAATTCTAGGTAAGGCAACATAACCAGTAAAGCTCTGGTTAAGAGGAAGATACCAAAGAAGACTTGGGTAAGAAGGTGCACGTGGTTCAGGCAGTCCCATGCTAGGTCAATGAGAACATGGCTGAATGCCTCCCTGGTCGTGTCGTCGAAGCTACTGAACCGGTTTAATTTGTCACTCTGGGAACGGAGCAGGTTGGTCTGACAGACAGATGTGAAATCAAAATGAATTCTTAATATGATTCAGTGGATGAGAAGCTTGCCGCTTTCTGTGTTACCAGTGACTCATAATACTCTACCTGCCTCCACCATGTAATGAGATG
The DNA here is from genome assembly GCA_018398805.1 of Hirundichthys speculiger. Classification (NCBI taxonomy): domain Eukaryota; kingdom Metazoa; phylum Chordata; class Actinopteri; order Beloniformes; family Exocoetidae; genus Hirundichthys; species Hirundichthys speculiger. The sequence continues at coordinate 901,649 of JAGFBZ010002622.1, read as the reverse complement.
TCGTGCTCATTTCACAAGGTCAGGCTGGATTATGAACATACACAATATGCTCTTCATGTTTACGTTGAAACCCGAGTTTCTCCGTTCTAGTGTGAACATGAGTGGTTGGTAATAAAATGCGTGACTCAATCGTTTCCTCATCAGTGCATCAGCATTTCGCTTTTCCGTTTCCTACAGCTCTTTCTCGGTGTCTTGGGGGCTCCCTGGTGTTTGATAAAAACATTGTCAAAATGTCCAAACATTTAGCTACTTAATTAACATTGATGGGACAGATTAAGCACAAATGACCACAATAATGTTCTTCCCTTAGTGCTACATCTCATTACCTGCCTGTCCTTGATGGAACTCTTTGATATGTAATTGAATTCAGTGTGTTGCATAATAAGCCACTAATTGCTGAAATCGTTTTAATCCTTCGTACTCCTGCCTGTAAAGCTTGCACTTAGTGGTTTTGTTCAGTTTCAGGTTTTATTCCGGCTTTACTTTTCAGATGGTTTCTTTTTGTGTTGCAGACAGGAAAAATTATACCCTCGTGTCTTCATCACCATGTAACCAGAAAAAAAAATGTTAATTTCTTCTTGCAACAATGGCTTTTTGCCATTAATTCCATGGTAAGTATCCATCACTGAACCCCGCGTTGCCCCCACCGCCCCAGCCAATCATAGTGGCTCTCCGAGTCTTCAGAAATTACACTGACGGTTCCAAAACCTGTTGAATCCCTGTCACAACTTTCAAAACTGTTCTCCTGTGAAGAAACTGCAAAAAAAAAAACTGTCCTTTAACTGCAAAATCAGCATCTGTTTAAATCTGCGTGGCACTGTGTGATGAGCCGTTCCGAGCATCAAAGGCACCGTATATGTTTGCATCATCAGTTATCGGCCGGCCTGAATTAGCCGCGCTCCCCCACCGAGAGCAGCGACAGACAGACGGAGGAGAGGAGGCTGTCATTCGAGGCATGAAATCCCTTTAACCAGGTCCTCTGTCACTCAGCAGCTGGTAGGGGACCGCGGCATGCAGAGCTGTGAACTCACAGGTTAAGGGCCAGGACCACCGATGCTGCACACCGACTCCGCTTACTGGATGGAGATCAACTGTGTACAGCACATGTGTAAACGCAAGGCCCGCGGGCCAAATGTGGCCCGCCGTGTCATTTTATGTGGCCCTCAAGAGCTTGGACATTATTGGCTTAAATTTTAAACCAATATTTTAAGACTTAAAATAAGCTTACACCACTTTAAAGCGCACATTGACAATAAACTACATCTCCCATCATGCATTTTGTCATTATCCACAACGATAATGGTAGCTATGAGCAAAACATTTTTCAGAACTGATGAATTTAAGAAAAGCCTCTGCAAACTAACCCTAAGATGTCCAAGAAAAGAAAAATTGATGCACAAGGAAGGCAGTTTCATGAACGATGGGAAAACAATTACAAGTTTGTATCTCAAGGTGAAATAACAGTATGTCTTTTGTGTTATGAGGCAGCTGTCAGTCGTGAAAGAGTTTAATCTACGTCAGCATTTTGACAGCAAACACGGAGCTAAGTATGCTTACTTTAGCCTGCAAGAAAAACAAAGAACCGCTTCCGCTTCTGAAACCAAGGTAATGGATACTCTCAGTGATGTTTACCACAAACCCTGAGTTTAATATGATAATGACTTAAATATTTGAAACTTGAATTCATAATAAATACAGAAACTGTTATTTAACAATATAATAAGGTGTAGTTTAATTTATTTTGATTTTCATTGCACTCATGCTGTCAATCTGGCCCTTTAAGGGCAACCATGATGCTGATGTGGCCCTCAGTGAAAATGAGTCTGACACCCCGGGTGTACAGCGTATCCACAAATGTAGCCGTCAGTTATGGGCCTCCTCCGTCAGGCAACACCTCAGCATCTCCCTTACTTTCATTTTGGCAGCTCTAAGTGCTGCAGACTAATAAAGTAAATATACGATGCACTTCTGTCCCACTGCATGTAGTATACTGCTTAGTTTGTTACAGTTTCTGCAGGTACGACGCTTTTCTCCTCATGACCTAGTATGTTATGGTTTGTACTCCATAAAAGCAATGACACCAGGTTTCAGCTGTTACCTCACAGGGGCATGATGTGTTATTGTCGTAGCTTCCCACTCCTTTACCTCCTATGCAACAAACCTCAGACAGGGTGCTCTGCCGTCCGTCACAGCGCGTCAAAGGCACGGGAATCCCACAAAATAGCAAGCAACGTCTCAAATAATCATGTTTCTTTGTAATGTTTTGTTAACACATGCAAACTTGAGGCACACAGTCAGTTGAGATGTATCTGGCTTTGGACACCTCGCTAACTTTTAATCATTTAAAAATGAAAACAGAATATTTGCATACTGTGTAATAATAACAGAGAGTAAATGATTAATGGAAAAGTAATTTGATTTCTGAAGAGATAAAACAGCGAGGATGAAATCCGGGACGGATGGTTTAAATTTGATTCAGTTTTGTTCAGGAACATAGCAATTATACAGATTTTACATTTGAGACAATATCCACCCGATGCTTAGGTTCACGTCTCACAAAGACAGTTTGAAAGATAATAATATTAGGCGAATTAGCGTTGACATGAAGGAACACGCCGAGCCAGTTCTTAACAATGCGCTCGTCCTCTCTTTTGTTGCCGGTCGGGTAAGTTTTTTAAAGAAAGACTGAATGGGGATGAATCTTATTAAGACATGATTTGGGTGTTATGCTTCTGTTCCGTGCAAGTACTAGACTCTGATTAAAAAGAAATGCAAGTCAGTTCTAAATATAAACCGTTATCATCTACTTATGCAACACCATGTTAAGGACAGACCGTTACTGCTCTCAATTATCCGTCTGTTGAAATAATATGAAACTACGGACAGCCTTCCATATTTCGGCACACAGAGACCAGAATAGTTTCAGAAATTAAACATGGTTTCTGATTAATCTGTCGTTTTAAACCCTTCGGTTTGTATTGGATTTTCTTTCTCGAGTGTTTATCCTGCTGTTGTTGGAAATCAGGGGGCAGGATTCAGGTTGAATCTCTCATAGTTGGCCTGCAGTGTGTTTGCTGAATCTCCTCCAGTGGCTGCTGATGCAGCTGCGGCCTATAAATAGGCCCAACACAAAACAGGCGGGGGGGGGGGGGGGGGGGGGGGGGGGGCTTCGGTTAACCCCTGAGACCCGGTCCTAATCTGACCCTAATATTCGGAGGCATCATTAGAAGGACAATTCAGCTGGATGACGCACTCTGGCATTATTCACATCTCAGGAAAGGCACGGGACCCTCTTTTGAGCAACTTTAGACTCACCCTCGTGTCTACTTCCTCTCATGATGTCTTTTTTTTTTTCAGCCCCTGGCAGTTCCCTCAGCTCCTCTCTTCATTGTGGTGTATAATTGGTATTTGCTGCTATTTATCTTCAACCCATGCTCGTCTGTTCAGTTCTCCTGATGATGAAGTGATGCAGAAGCTAGATGGATCAGTGCCTCATATGTTAAAAAGAAAGGATGCCCTGTTTCGATTCTGGGGTTTTACATATAAATACATAAATAAATACATATATTTTACAAGGCAAAATTAAGTAAATAGAATCTCAGTTGGTATATTAAAACCCCGTCATTATTTACTTAACAAAAATAAAACCAAAATGAAGCACTGTGTTGAAACCTAAGTAGTCCTTTGATTAAAATTAAGAGGGCGAGTAACGGCCAGGTGCTTCCAATCAAACGCAACTGACTGATTATCAACAAGTGGAACCACCTTCATGAGAGCAGACATATTGGCAGTTTGCTGGTCGGGAGCTTTCCAACGAGCATTAACGCAACAACAAGGAGAACAGGCGTTCTGCATTATCTGAGAGAAACAATAGTTGCTGCCATAAATCCGGAGAAAGGTTATAATGTCCTTTTAAGAAGAAGGAGAAGGATTATTCACAAGTGGGAAAAGAAAATCAAGTATGACTTGTCTGGGAAGGTTGCCAGGAGAAAGTCCCTTCCTTCTCAACGGCACACAGATAGCGCGCCACTGTTGACAAAGTCTGTGCTTCGCTGCTAAATGCACTATATCAAGAGCAAACACCTCATGACAAGAGCCAAGCATGGTGGTGGAGGAGACATGATTTGGGCTTGTTTTGCAACCACGAGACCTGGAATGCTTGCATTCACAGAGTAAACCGTGAACTTCTCTCCAAAAACAAAACCATTCTTGAGTCAAATATGCGGCTATCTCTGTGACAGCTGACGTTTTGTCAGAACTGGGTCATGCAACAGATCAATAATGCCAAGCACACCAGCAAATATTGAACCGGATGACTTAAATGGATAAGGATCGAGATGATGTGATGGGCGGATCAATGTCGGACCTCAACCAGACTCAAATACTAATACCAGCTCACCACAATGAACCGGAGCTATTTTTTCCCCTCCCCAAAATTGTTCTATGCCTCATGTTATACTTCTGCATTACAGCTTTTATTTTGTAGAATAAATAATTATAGCATGTGTTGCTGCGTATCTGAGGTTGTCATTTACAAATTTCAAGACCTTGTAAGACATTATTATTATTGTTGTTGTTATTATTATTATGACTTCATAATAATAAACTTTAGTATAAAAAGTGGTGTTTTCATGAAAACACCTCATGAATGTATTTATCGCGTGGCCTTGATTCAACAAAGCAGTTGCAGAAATGCTTTGCTTCCCCAACGGTGCTTTCCTGCAATCAAAGAGTATTCATCTCCCTCTTGTACAGCCACTTCAACACAGTTTGAGACTTTTCCCCCCACACTCTCTCCCTTCTGTTCTCTTCCTTTCATGTTAAATTTTTTATACTGCAACCGGGACCCCCATGGAGTCATGGCCTGATGTGCAATTTTATTTCATATTTATCACACTTACATCCATCCATCCATTATCGGTGCCCGCTTAATCCTATGCAGGGTCACGGCGATCTGCTGGAGCCTTATAACACTTACAGCTCAGTCTTTTTTTAAAAAAGTAAAATTGATAAAGAGGGATGTATCCAGATAAGATGTTCCTGAGGCCAAGGCCCCGATCGTACACTTCCCCTTACCCATTAACACTAGCCGCTACCAGCAAATTATATTATAGGAACCTCCGCTAGCTGCTAATGCAATCTTCCGCTCGCTAAAGCTGCTACCCATAATGCTGACTCCCTTACTCACATTGTAGGTGTGGCAATGGGCGTGTCTTTTGCCCTTTCCGCAAACTATCTTGTGATTAGTGGGTTTAGGGTTGCGAACAGGTTACCACCTGTTTGCTGGCAGTGGATTGTGGGTAGCGCAACCTGCTTTTAAAGGTAATGGCTGCTGACACAGGTGACACAAGTTTAACAGGTGGAACACCCTAACCACTCCTATGCATAATTAAGCAGGTAGCGCAGGTGGGCTAGCGGGTTTAGCAAGATGGAAGATTTGTGTCTTTGCGGGGGAACGCCCCTCCCGCTACTAGGGGTGAGTATTGGCAAGGACCAATTTTCAGTTATAAATAAAAATGGTACAGTATATACCGAATACTGATATATTTTGAGTTTCTGCAGATGAAAATCCTTTTTAGCTTCACTCACTAAGTTTTTGTTTTTTTTTTTCCCAGAGAGAAAAATAAATTCGGTGTCTATGTTTGTAATCATAAAAGGTTTCTACCACTCAACTCTGAGTTGTATTTAGTCAAGTCAAACACACTCAGGAGGTTGTTCCCATGAAGGGCTGTACCACTGCTATCTTACCAACACCCACCATCAGGTTTTTTAATTCCCTTCAGGCTGTTGTGATAGTTTCCAAAAACTTTCAACTCCAACACAAACTGTGCAGCTGAAGTGCCGTCCTCAGAGGAGGCAGCTTTTGCAAACCTTCATTGAATCATTGTTTGCGTGTCCAAATGTGTAAATAGTTGGTTCTTATCTTTTTTAAGCACAGATGTGCTAAAATGCTATCAACGTACAAGGCTGCCTTAGTCCTGAGTACTTGAGTGGCTGCTTTAATTCACCTAGAGGGTTCCTGTTAATTTATATGCTCTTTACAAATACATCCTAGTGTCTCTTTAGATATTGGCTGAGAATTTTTAGTTTTCTAGTTTCCTAGTTCCCTAGGCTCATCTTTAATGTTGTATTTAATAGTTAATAGAAAAAAAAAGAAGTCATCTCCTGGAATTGAGAGCAGGTTTAAAGCTGGCCATCGGAAAAGTACTCTAGTGATTGATTGACATGTTTTGTTGTTGCATAATTTGCTCTCTCAGGTGCTAATCAGTGTGAAGGATGCAGTGATGCACCCATCATGCCCAGTGCCTACAGTACAAGCGAGAGGCAGCGGTTTTATGATCTGGGTTTGCTTCAGTCCCAAATAAGTCTCAAAAGTTCAAATCAAGGCAACCATGCGTTTCTCTCTTTCTCTTATTTTTCAAAGACAAAAGAAGTCCAGTTGCCTTGATTCAAACTTCTGAGACTCACCATGACCTGAATGACCTGGATGAGTCTACACCAGCATATTACATCTGGGTTCAGCAACATTATAGGCGCCCAAAAAAAGTGGACAGCTGACTGCCTGAATATAATGAATGACCAGGTTTTTCCATTTTTCTTACCTGATGGCCAAGGCATATTCCAAGATGAGAATGCCAGGACTGATTAGGCTTACGCTGTGAAAGAGTGCACGTTAAGCCACTACAAAGTCCAGACCTTAACCCCTTAGAAATGTGCTGGAGAAAGCTTTAGTTTGCAGGCAGTCTCTTAATCTTTGGATGAAATTAAAGAAATTCTGTACGGAAATAAAAGTTCCACAATGAAAGCTAAAGGTGGTCCAACCATATATCAGTCTGTGGTCCTCATGGGTAGTGAAGTTTTTAACATTCAGTTTTTCACTAAGGAGCCATAGGAGAGAAAGTTGATATATTTATTGTGTGCTGTATGTGAAATATTGATATTAATGAAGTAGATGAACTGAATAATTTATAAGTAACTGTGAACAATAGCCTACATTATACAGTATTACTACATACTGAAATATTCTGCTGGACAGCTGGTTTTCCAGTACCAGCTATCACAGAGCATACACTCTCTGCAAATCCTCTACACCAGGGGTGCGCAAACTGTGGTAGGTGGACCACCAGTGGTACACGAGCGCTCTCTGGTGGCACGCGGGGGAATGTCACAATTTTCCACATTTTTTCCACATTTTCACTTAGAAATAAATTGGAAACATTCAATGCATTATAAATACATTTCAGACGAAATGTGTAGCTTGAGATAATTAAAATTGTCTTATAAAAAATATTTGTTGCATATTCAGTTGCAGTGCAGATGTAACAACTTTTGAGTGTGTTTATTTTGCTCTGTATGAGATTGAGAATTGTTGGACAGAGTTGTAAATGTCTGATTCAGTAAAGCAACAATTTAGGCAACAATAAATAACCATAATAAGGAATAAACTTCTCTATGTCAGTGATTCCCAAAGTGTGGGCTGCGGCCCCCTGGTGGACCGTCGTGGTACTGCAGGTGGGCAGTGAGAGGTCATTAAAAATAAACAAACATGTTTTAAATCCTCGATTTTTTTTTAGAAAAAATATACGTTTTTAAATTATTGTAAAATATTTATCACACGATTTAGAAATTATTTAGAAATATTAAAACAAACCAATTGAGTGTTATTCTACTGTAATCTTAATTTAAGATGACAAGTGACAAGCATCATCTTATTTGTTGACCCCTTACATTATTATTGGAATAAAACTTTTAGTCTTGTATACTGATCAAAGTGGTGTTTAAAGGTTTGCATGGGCCGCAAAGATTTTTCAAATTTCAAATTGGGCCTTGGTATTCTGAAGTTTGGGAATGGCTGCTCTATGTGTTAAAGGCTAATTGAGAGGGCGTATATGGCATCATGGTGGTACTCAGAGAGCTGAACAGTTTCTCAGGTCGTACGCAGTATAAAAAGTTTGAGAACCACTGCTCTACACACGTTGAAAATCTTTCAACGCACACAAGGTAAACATGCGGCAAAAAAAAAAAAAAAAAAAAAAAAACGATGAGTTTTGCAACTATGTCAGAGATCATGGAAATAAATGCAAATAAATGGACCTCTGAACATAATGCAAAAGTGCACAGAAGCAGGTGGACATAAGGTGATGGACCTCAAATAAGATGTGAGGAATCAACAAAAAGTGACATATTTGACAAGTACTTGGCACGTGATAGCACCCAACAAACAGCACGATGATCGGGAGTTGACTTCAGTTTCTTCGCACTTGATGAACTTGTGAACCCAAAAGAACGAGGTAATCTGATTACCTGAACATGCTGAATGACCAGCTCTGATGCCTCAGGCACATTCCAAGATGTGAACGTCAGAAAGCCAAAATCCCCGACAGACAAGCTAGCAGGAAGTGGGTACATTTTTTTTTTTTTTTGAAGGTTTTGAAGAAATTCGGAAAATGATTTTACTGAATGAAAACAGTTTTGATAGAAGTTTAATCACCAACCCAAGAGCTGTTGCTCTGCAAATAAGAATATCACGATGTGCTAAAATGCCATGTGAGGGTGCAGTTTGATGTCTCAATGACAGTATATTATTAAACCAATAAAACTGTGCTGCCTCTCAGCTTCGGTATCACGCTGTGTGAATGATACATAAATGCAGATCTGTGACATTTCTATAGTAACTGCTATTTAAACTGTGGTGGTAAAATATGCTGCATTGCTGGAAAAACAATTTTTAAAGACAACTTAACACTTACCCCTTTGTTTTCCTTAGTCTGCAACATCAGAGTTTTCATCCACCACAAAACGCTCAGTTGACGAGCAAAACTTTTCCTCAACAAATGCTGACACAGAAACCAGGAATAATTACTTCAAAATGAGGAATGATTTGTTTACTTAAAACACCCAAATACTCAATATCCGAAGGACAAAGGGGGCAGCTAGAGCTCATTTGTTGCAAGTTGCAAACATTATTCATTATCACACACTTACTTGTGGTTGTTTCAGCGTTGCCAACTCCCTAAGCAGTACCACTTGGCAAATAAAGCCTCAGGCAGTGTGCGTTTTCTAGAAGCACGAGGTCAAATGAGTTACCCAGCATTCCCAGGGAAACAATCGCTTGCTCGTATAAATACAGTTTAGCTTTGTCTCCTGGTGAGGCACTGAATATTGTACATTATGCCGACTAATCCTGCGGTGCGTTAACATTGTTTACCTGCTGAAGGGACCGGATTGGATCAGAATGACAGCATCATCAGTAGCAAACAGGAGAAGGATCCCTGGCCAACCAACAATTTCCTTCTTCAAAGCAGTATTAGTGGCTCCATTAAAATCCTGTCACTCCTTCTCCTTTATGGCTGTCGGTGGCTTCTGAAGAGAGGAGAAATCACAGTCATTCAAATGCTAAGTGACTTTAGCTCTCCTGTGACTATTAGAAAGGAGAGAACTACTCCATCATATGCTTTGCCTGGAAAATGAAATGAGTGCAGATCGGTGTTTTGAATGCCCTATCACATTACATCTGTAGTATCTCACACAAGCCATAACATCTGCAAAAAGCAGGTAGCTTGTCACACGCAGACTTCTGCAGAGTGTCGGTGCTTATTTGAGCCTGTACAGATGAACAGAGACCTGTAGGCAGCTGGGAGCCTGTTTCTGTGTTGTTACTGTGTCAGCAGGTTGTAAGTCCCTGGCTTTAGTCATTATTAGGATTTAGTTTATTATGAATCAATGAGGTAAATTGTAAGCATGTGTTCCTGCAGTTACCCTATCACAGTCTTCACTTCAGGCCATGGGACAATGGGGTACCTTCAATCAGAGAATCAGAATATGAATCAGAGCCCAAACTACTGTCATATCAAGTTTATTAAAATTAAGATTGGATACTCTTTAATGGGAAGTAGTTAAATAAAATAGCCCTAAAGTACAATGTAAAAAACTGTACAACTGTAATAAAATGTAAAATCCTACAACAGAGAGAAAAAAAATATCAGTTAAATATGGAGTAAGAGATTTGGCTTCCCTTCATGTTGTAATCTTTTTTTTTTGGCACTAGTAGCCTTTATTCACAGTGAAGATGGACAGGAAGAAGGGCAGGGAGAGAACGGGGAAGACATGCAGCAAGGGGTCATACAGGCTGGGAGTCGAACCCGTGACCGCAGTGGGAAGACTATGGAATAATTGCCACCCACCACCGCATATACACACATTTCATATATAATATATAAATTTTATTTTTCTATATATTTGTCGGTTTTATTTGTCTATTTTTATTGCATATGTTTATTCGATATATTTTTTAATTCTTTTTTTTCTGAATGTGCTGCTACTATGAGTCAATTTTCCACAAGTGGGATTAATAAACAAGTCTGAACCGAAGTATGATAAATAGGAACCATAATAAGTCAAAACTATGCACAACTGACCACTTAATAAAGAGAAGTTAAAACTGTAATACATAGGAGATGAATGGGACTTTGTGACCTAATAACTGATTTGGAATTTTTCTTAAATACGAAGTATGAGGAAAAGGATTGAGATTAAGATTAGAGATACGGCGTCTGGAAGGTCGGTAATGTCCAGTGCATCGTCAGTGGAGTCACCTCACTAATGCTCTTTATTTGCTTCACAGGTCACAGATGGAGGCACCATCAAGCAGAAAATCTTCACCTACGACGCTATGTTCAACACAAATTACTCTCATATGGAGGACTACCGCAAGCGTGAAGACCTCGTGTATCAATCAACTGTCCGGTAAGCAATAAGAGCATTTCTGATTTTTTTTTTTTTAGATGCACCAAGATGAACTCTGGTTCGGTGGTGCACAGCTTCATTGACAGCCATCTGTTGTTAGTCAGACAAGGCCAGACTGAAGTTACAGGGTGAAAAGGTTGGTTTATATTTGAACCGAGACAGGAGGCGGTGGCAAACTAATCAGCAACTCGTCTTGAGATGAAGAATTCAGTGTTAAAGATTTAGCTAACATCTGGCAAGGCTTGTCCTTATTTCAACTCAACTAGCGCATGCATCCCAGGTACCAATGCCCATCTCTGGCACATTATCATAAAGAGAAACATGTGCCACACCCATGAGTGAAGCCTCTTTGGTTTGCTACATGCATAACATTAACAAGTTAGATAGGGCAAGTAAAGAGGCTGAGGGTAACATCATCTGGCCCTGGTTGGCTTGATTACATGTTCAACACATCCCTGGGACTGCCTTCTTCTACCCCAGGGTTCAACAATACGCCTGGCAACCCACCTCCTCCTCTCTCCCACGCTTCGTTGTGGCTCATTTCCCACCGCAGATGCCGTGATCTGAAAACTCAACGACTCAAAGGATGTGCTGGCCACGCTGTGCACCAACAACCTGATCCGAAACCAGAACACTTAGCATTCTTCTGAAATGATCCCACTTTTATCATTCCCTGTCATCTCATCCTCATCCTATTTCAGTTTGTTTTTTGTTTTTTTTCCTCCATCTTTGTTGGTATTCACTTCATGTGCTTTGCTAGTTATATAGCCCCACTACTTTTTTTTTCTCCCCCCTCTGTCTTTCTCATCTTTCATCGTGTGGTGTGGCTGAACAGCTGAAGATGATTTATCTGGACAATTCTACTATCCCTCTGGGAGAGTGACCATTACACACTTAGATACACACAAATATGAAAACACGAATGCACATGCAAACAGAAGACGCGACCTTCCACACGTCAACACACAAATATGGTGAAGCGAGAGCACACACCGGCCAGATCAGCCGGACATTACCTGCACCTGCATCCGCATCAGAAGTGTGCGGCCTCAGCCAGTCAGCCAGAAAAAGAGGTGGAGTCTGTCCACAATTGCAGCATTCTGCGAGGCAAGATAAACCTCTGCTCACAGCTTCACTTTCATGGTGTGTAACAGAAGCACAGCTCTATTAAGAAATCCAAAAGACTGAATTCATCTGTGCAGTGATCTCCCATTTCTACCTGTGAATGGTAAATTTTCTCCACAAAGCCTCAACAGTGTGACAAATCCAGTTGCACCACCTAAAACTAATGCCAGTATTGTGTATTTTTGTATAAACAAAGAGCTTTAAGATTTTTTTAAAAAAGTATTTTTCTTTTGCAGAATACTTTTTTTCCTCCCAGAAAGACACTTATTGTTTTACAGTAATAGAGTATCTTTTTCTGATATGCTGGTTTTCTGTTATTTGATGTTTCAGAAGTGATATTGATTTTGACACCTACGTTGTGTTCATTGTGTTTGGTTTTGACAACGGTGGCTTGTCCTCTAAAGAATGGAAGCAATTATAATGAAAAAAGAAGCTGTAATGTTCTCTGTATTCAATTGCCAATGCATAAATTAGTCATTGTAAGATGATGGGGGAAAAAAAGAGATGAATTCTGCACATCACGGGCTTGCGTGGGTTCATTTTAAACCTATGATAGATTGAAAAAAAAAATGTTGAGTGTTAGTATGTAGGTGGAGTGGCACACACTGTGGTGTAAATGTGTTTCTCAATCTGTCTGCTGTCCCATTCAGGATCATGAAATGCTGTGAACACTGTGTTCTTTTTTTTTTTTAAACTATAATTCACTTTAGAAGAAATGTGATGCGCGGTACACTGCAGAGGTCACCGGTCTGTGTCTCGCAGTCCCAATTTCCCCTTGAATAAGTGAAAATTCCCTCTGCTGGAGCCAAACCTTGCCACCGTGTTTTGATTTTACACGGCAAATTTCAGTTTTACGGGGAGAAAAGGACCCAGACGCAGGAGCCCGAGAGGCAGGGGACAAAACTCCTTTAATGACCAAATCCCAAAACGCCCCACAAAGCAGGAAATCCAAAAATCCAAGTCAAACACAGGGACATGACTGTGAAGTGAACAGAAACCAAGGAAGCACAGAGACTGACGGAGAAAAGGAGAAAGACAAGACAATGGCGGCTTCTCGACATGTGTGCTCGTCTGCACTTGTGTTCTTGTGAAATGTCATCAGTTGCAGTCGAAGTTGTGTTCTTATTCTAATGTCCAAATCTAGAAGAGCGCGGTTGAAATCCCGTGATGCGTTCTTGCGCTGCCCATTTCAAGGATGTATCCAGTGGTGACTGGCAAGGACTTGAGACGGCAAAGTATCAACGAGCATCAATAAGCAGGAGTAGCGGCACTGGAGAAAGGAGTAAGACAGAATTTGTTTTTTTTTTCTTTTCACCTCCATCGAAGTTTATTCACAGCACGGCTGAAATACAGTACGAAGCCTCAAAACCCATTAAAGGTACATATGTTATAGACACTTTGTCAGAGGAGTCCATGGTCCATTCTGAGCTGCATTAAAGTTCAGATCATTCATTTCATACATTATATCGTAGATGTTAGCATCAAAGCACAGCTAGCGGGCTATCAGGTTCACTGTTCCAAGTGCGTCCTCCGGTTCTCTGAAGTTCATACTTGGCGAGTATGACACAAGTCCAGACACAAGTGTGAACCGTCAGGGGTGGTGGGACCTGGGGAAGTTAGGCAGAACTCATCACACAATGAAACACACCTTCAAAGTAAAATAGTGGGTATGGATAAAATCAAATGTGAGGTACATATGAGATAAGGAAGACAAGAAACCAGGAGCACAAGAAAAACAAGGAATACTAAGAAAAAGCCTCAAGAAACACAAAGGAAGCCCAAAACCATGTTGAACAACCAACACATGAGCACCAAGAAAACCAAGGTTGAAACTTCAACTGAGACTCAAATAATAAGACGAAGATCACAAAGCCAGTAACATGACAGCAAACGAAAATAATCAATTTCAGACTCATCTGGCAGCAGGGTGCCACAAAATGGACACCTACTGCATTGTCCTGAATATAGGATGACTGATAAGTTGACCCCTATTTTCAAATATTAGTTTGGGAAAATAAAAAATATGATTCAGCCAATAAGGTTATTCATAAAACAACTTTTTATTGTACAATTATGATAGAAAAAAAAATCACACAGAGATAACATTCTGCTGTATTGTTAAAAATTTTAATAATTTCATCTTTTTTAGGAAGTACACTCAAAAAAATAATTTGTTGAATGAACTTAAAAAAATCATGGAAATCATTTCCACACAATTAAATTACTCTTTTTCTACATTAAACAATTAGTATATTTGATCCAATATACTTTATTTGGGTCAACGTAATTATTTTGCGTTCATTTTACTTGATTTTTCTTTCTAGTTTGACCCAGTTGAACTGTGTCTGTTCAACTTAAAAGTATTAGTTTTGATTTAAACTAATGCTTAAGGTTAAATCAACTTAATTTGCATTGGTAAAATTAACTTGTGCTATTATGCAATCTGAACTCATTAAAAACAAGTTAAAACAACATATCTATCTCAATAGAAGTAAAACATAGCAATTAAGTTAAATTAACCCTGATGTATTTGGTTGACCCAAACCAAGGATATTTGGTTCAAAAAACTAAAATGCCTAATGTTGAAAAAAAATAAATTAATTAGGTGGAAATGATTTCCATGATTTATTTAAGTTCATTCAACAAAACAAAAAGAAAATAACTTCTGGATGGCTTTCGCTGAGGTGGAGGAGTAGTTGTCAATTGACCAGTGTTGGGGCATTCCAGCTTCCCCCAGACTACATGCCAAAGTGTCCTTGGGCAAGACACTGAACCTGAGGTGGCCTCCTAATGTGCCCATGGGGGTGTGGATACTGGCTGAAAGATACATAGTTATCGTAGCTACACTGAGATATAAACATTCAAGATACTGTTATAAAAAAAAAGGAACAATATAAACAATAGAGATTTCTTCCGTACTCTTCCCGATGTACAACTCTTAAAGTCAAATAAAACTGCACTTTCCATGTTTTTTGGTATTATGTTTGTATTTTTCTCAAAAATGCTTGGTTTTACCCAACCTTTAGTCATAATGAATTGTATCAATATGGAGACATCTAATATCTGTCTATGGTTCAGCCCTGGTGTGAATGGGTGAATCTAACTTAAAGGCGCTAAAGCAGGGGTGGGCAATCCCGGTCCTCGAGGGCCGGTATCCTGCATGTCTTAGATGTTTTCCTGCCACAACACACCTGATTCAAATGAATGCTTATCAACAAGGCCTGCATGAGACCATTAACAACCCATTCATTTGAAGACTTGCAGGACACCGGCCCTCGGGGACTGGGATTGCCCACCCCTCCGCTAAAGCATAAAGTATTGTCCATGTATCATTTACTTCTAATGTGTGGTGTCAAAAGTAGAAATAAAAACACAGTTTTTATGCGTTTCAATCAAACTGTATTTGTGTCAAGAACATTTAGCCTTACATGTTGACAATGGCTCGCTGAAAATCAGTAATTAAATTAATAAAACATAAAACAGCAACACATCACTGAGTTTCCAATAACAAAAAATTGTAGTGCTTACTTCACAAAAAATAAAATGTGGTTAACGAAGGTTGAAATCAAACAAAAAACAATACCCTTAATGGTACAGTACTCTCAGCTGCCCGACAGCCAACATTTGTAAAGCACATTTACATAGATCTAAGTGGACACAATAACAAATAAAACATAGAACATTTTCAAACCATGTGTTGTTTTGAATAAAAAAATAAAAAAGTGCAACTTTACTCAATCTGAAAATTCTTAAATTCCCCTTACCACACTAAAAGCTTTGACTGACAAAACTGTTATAAAAATAGAAATGTAATACAGTGTAATATAGTGTGGTCAGACACTAAAATGTAGTTTTTAGTGTGAACGTGCCAGCAGTGTTTTGAGCGTTTGCACTTTGGCTGCATCTCCATTATGATTTTCTGTATGGCTTCAAATGTATATTTTAATTCTGGAGGGTAACTAATGTTCAGAGCATACACAAGTCCGAGAAACATTGCCATTGCCAATGGGACATTTCTCAAACCACCCAGTACCTCTACCCCCTCCAAAACGATCCCAATGTCCTCAGGGTTGTCATCAGGGTCTGCACCATTTTGCCGAATCACATAGATCCCGAAGACAGTTTCTGCCAGGTCTCTTTCGATGCCCTGATCATCACTCTGTAAGAGAATAAAGAATACAATAAAGAAGGAGGATTCAGTAGCCATTCAAGGGAGTGCTGAAGAGGTTTATGAAAGGTTTATGAAAGCCCACAAGAAAAAGCTGGAAAACACCAGATACATGTCAGAGGGCAAAAAAGACTGATCTTCTGTGATGCTTGGCTACGTTAGGATACAGCTGGAGAGACTCCACCTGCACAAGGCTTCTTGTTCTGATGGGATAAGTTAGAATTAAGAGTCTGATGCAGGAGAGGGTGCCGGTGTTCTGGAAAACATCGCACCTGGAACCAGTTGCTAAGACTGCCTCTAGATCTGTGGTGGTCAGAGAAATCAGACAGACATGGGGAGGAATACAGAGAGCTGGTCAGCAACTTTGTGGACTGAAGTAGCAGGAACAATATCCTTCTGAATGTAAATAAGACAAAGGAGATGGTTAATGATTTCAGAAGAGGAAACCTGCACACTGCACATCAAGATCCTGAATGAGGAGGTTGAGGACTTGAACAGTAAACTGGACTTGAAGATCAACAAAGATGTTGTACAGGAAGGAGATGAGTAGCAGAGCATTAGAGAGGAACCAAAAACTAATTTTATGGTCATCCAGTGCAACAAAAGAATAGCATGAGAATGACAGATTGATGAAAGTGTCTAAGAGATGTATGAAGGCTGGTCAACATACCGTGTAGTCCTTCACAAATTTTTGTGGATCCTCATTCAAGTACACAGTCAGGCCTCTCAGGATGCATTCTCTTTTTACATCAATGTTGTCAACCTAAGAATGAAATTTAGAAAGAATGTTCACACCCACCAAAAAATGGGGATCAATACCAACTGGTATAGAAAATTAAAAAAAACCTGTATGCAACTTCAAGAGGGCAGCTTTAAGTAGAATTATATAAGTACTACAAAATGCTCAACTTTATATCCATTAGGCAGTTCAAGTCTGTGCTCTCTGTTGGCCTATGAAGAGACTGACAACCTGTCATAGGTGCACCCTGTATGTCATCCACTGACCATAGGAGATGAGAATCCAGAAACCAAAACAGGATTTGGCATGTTAAAAAAAATAAATAAATAAAATATGAAGGGGTACCTAAATAAGCTGCTCTGACAAAATACTTGAACAGCCACATGATTTTTTCCGAGTATTCTCTACTTTTTTTAATTTCACATCTTTAAAATGCAATGCAATTACAACATAGGTGTGGACTGTCAAATCAATGTTCACATGGATCAATACATGCTTTCCGGCAAATATTGAGCTACAATATTAACTGTTAACCCTTCTACCCATCAATGGATAATAAAAATGAAAGATCTTTCTTTAGCCAACCTTTTAACCAATTTAATTTAGGCAAATTAGCCTATGTCCTACATTTGAAGAAAGCTGAACACAGCGATGTGCAAAAAGCTACACAGAGCTTGAAAGCAGTACTAAAGAAATTTCAGTTTTGGTTGATTTTTATCCGTGCCAGTGGACAAAATCCGTCATGTTTTACCTGAAAGAAAACTGCATTTCCCATGACAACCAGCACATAGCGTAAAAAATTCTTATCTCCTGGTCGCCAGCAGTTGGATTAAACTACATTTCTGTTTCTAGTAGCTGTGTGAAAGATGAATAGCGATGAGGTAATGGATCTAATTGTGGTGAAATAATGTCTTATGACGATGTTCAAAATAAACATTTAACTTTGTTTTTGTACCACCAGTCAGAAATCCCTCTATCTGTGAGCTCACACCAGCGAGTGAAAGCTGGCCAATGTTGATCCTTGACTGTCCTTTTATCCGGGTAGCCTCCTTTTTTCTTTTTTTCCGTCACCTCAGACAAAACTTTCCAATTCTTTTGTTCTTTTGGAATTTCTGCCATTTTAGCAGTAGTTGCGCATAACGCATCGACTTCTGTCTTTCTCAGGAACAGAGAAAGGGGGAAATGATGTATGCTGTAAAGCAGTGAAGCACATTTGTAGTTGTTGTGAGCGGCAGGGTTCCTACCATCCTCCTCAAAGTTGTTTAGTGCAGTGAAAGAGATACAGACCCCCTCAGGCCACAACAGAGGTGTCATTTATCTACATGTAAGTTGACATATAATCAAAAAAGTAATGAAAATATTTTATTACGGTTGAAAAGTTGCTTAGTGTTGGTTTAATATGCACGTTCATAACATCTATGAAAGTAATGTTCAACCCAATACCAAGATAAAAGTTCATGCAAAAACTCTTACTGTACTGTAATGTTGTATAGTGATTTGTGCATCTTCTTTATTGTTATTCTGTGATAAATGATGTTTTTTAGTCTGAAAAGGGCAAGAAGTGCAAGCATGCCCAATGAAGTTATCAACATGGCGAGATGACTTTCAACATACAGTTTTCAATTAGTAACAGTTTTTGGTATTTTTTTCACTCTGCTTAGACACTGTACCTCTGACACTTAGTCATATTATCATAACTTTTGATAAGCTTCTTGACTTAAAAATTTGAACATAATTTCCTGGCCTGTTATCTTACCCGACTCATTGGAAGCATCTCTGCCTTTATCTTTTTCCCGAGAACTCCTCCTTTTCTGGCAAACACTTTCATCAAGTTTTCAGAATGTGCATCAAGTTGTGAGAAGAACTTGGATTGCAGCTCAATAGTGGTTATCCTTTTGAATTCTGCTTTCACCTAAAAAGTGAACAAGAAAAAAAAAAAAGAATAATGACCATCATACATTTTAACAAAGAAGAAAGAAAGCATTGTCGTCATATTTACTTACCTCCTTCACATTAAAGAGGCCTGGCCACCTTGCTTTGTGCTTTGCAATGTGCACAAAGTACTCTCTCTCAGAAGGGAGGCTGCGACATGCACACAAATGACAACTGAATGTGCTCAACTCCTGAATGTCTGTGGACCTTGGTTTTGGATGAACTCTACTCAAATGAATACGCAAAGCATTCCATGTCTTAAAAGTACATGGGCATGTGGTATGAGGGCATGGATAGCGTTGTCTCAGGTAGTGCTGTATTCTAAAATGTTTTTAGAAGTTCAGGTCGACCAGACATGGACATACAACATTCCTTACACACCTCCACATTTTTTTTTTTTAATGGTAGTTTTTAAAGAACTGTGCTGATTTATGTTTGTTGGACCAAAGCACAAATTAATTTAAACATTTGAATGGAGAAAAAGAAAAAAATTACATTCATACCAAAAAAGGCCTTTAAAGTCTGGAGCTTTTGCACGCAAAAAACTGATGAAATCCCTTACTTGGCAAGAAGTGAATTCTTTTGGGCAGAATCGGGTGAGATCAGTGGGGTTTGGACAGGAAACCAAGCAATTAAATTGCTGTCACAAAGCTCCTGTAATGCAGAAAAAACAATGACTAGTAAAGTTAGATTTTAGCATTATTTGATAGGTCAGTCAGCTGTGAGATCACTAGGTAGTTTTTAACCCTCACTATGGACTGATTTACCATAAGTTACTGAGATGCTGAAAGAAACTGTGGAAAGAAAACAGGGCCAAAGACTGCAGAGAAAACTTTTCTTAACAAAGTACCTTCAAATAGTGCATATCTCAGATTAACTCTCCCAACATTTTCCTCATCATGCAAATATCATGCATCATTTTAAGTCGGACTGCACTTCAGAAATAACTATAACAAAAAAAATCGGCCTATTTGTCATGAATATGCAGTTCTCAGCCCCCAGCTGTTGCTCCAGCAAAGCAAACGTTTCTGACTTTACCACCCCGAAAACGCGGACTTTCTTGTCTGGTTCTCAAGTTGTTGTCTGACCAGACGTGTTTTCTAAATCGCACTGTGCCCGCGAGTGGCGGTGTATAAAGACGTGTGCGTGTCCTCAAAGAACTAAACGGTTAGAGGATAAATATTTCAGAGACGAAATGTAGTTTTTCCTTACATAACATTATGTCCTACTTTTTCCATATGGTGAACGGTGTAGTTCGGCATCCACACGCCGGCGGGCGCGCGTGTACACACGGACGCACACACCCACGTACACAAACAACACACACTTGAGCTTCAACCCCACGCACAAAGTGCATGCTGAAAGAAGGCTAAATCAGCATAAATCAGGCTTTGCTGTCCTCCCCTTGCATCTTGTGTTAGCTACATGTTATCCTAGCTAGCAACTGTTTCGGCTTTGATCAAGTAAAACATTAATCTCAGTATTATTTAATTGACCAATGGATGTACGTATGCATGTATACAAGATGCATCTAAAAATGGTATAAATTTTGTTGGATGACATTAGATTATAGTTTACCTTAAACTGTCCACGCGCTTCTCGCTTCGCTTGCTTGTGTGCTTCTTTTCCCTCGAGTTGTAATCTCGTGATAGTGTCCGGGATTTTCCGCATCTGTATGATCTGAACTTGATTCCAACATGATAGCTCAACATGAATTAACCAAGTAAATGTTTAGTTTTAGGGTTTTACGTTAAATTTACACAAACCAATTATGTAAATCTGTAATCACATTTTATTTCAGTAGAAACTACATGTTAGAGTTATGAAACTTGGACAAACTGGCTGTTTCTATTTTTTGAGTGTATGGTACCATATTTAAGATAAGGTACGTGTCAGGTTTCCATGTTATTTAAGATCAAGGTATAGTAATATTTAATAAACTGTATTCTCTTGACTCAGTGAATAAGCAACAACCATGTAGTTCAATAACTGCATACCATAAAAGTCGAGTTATATTCAATGTCGAGAATATTAACAATTCAGCCTGTGAAAAACAAATTCTGGACTACAACAAAACTTTGGAGCCCCTTTATTCAAGACAGTTGCGTGGATCCTCCATTTTGCATCAGATCTGCTCGCATACGTTTATTGTGATGCTCCATTCACTTACTGGTGACTTTGGTGCGGCTCCATCTAGTGGCTAAAATATGTAATGACAATAGAAAAGTATGGACCTCGATTATAAGACGATAAGACAATTTTTGAGAATATGACTTCTTGAATAAAATATCGTCCTATATTTGGGCCAATACTGTATTAATTTATCTCTGTAGGACATAACGTTTAGGTGCCTAAAGAGAGATTTAATGCTTTTACTGTGATCGTTTTAAATGCAGAAAAGTGTTTCTCTTTTAGTGAGCCTATAAAGTCAAAGAAAGTTTAAAAGTTTCTTTTTTTTCACCACCTACTGAAACTAATTAACCTGGTAGCAGATGCATTTTTTAAATCATTATTGTTGTTCTAAAGGACCTGCCAGAACATTATTTAATGTGAATACAGCAACCTAAAACCACCTTGATATCAATGAAACATATTCTGCTGGACTGAAAGTATTTCAAATTAGATTTTAAAAAATTCAGCAGACCTGCTTTGATGCAAAACACTTCTGCCACCTCAAGAATGTGACTTCATGTTTTAGTTAGCATACTTTTTAAAACATAACTTGCTTCCAATTACGCACAAATAAAGACTGAGGGCTTCAAGGCTGAGGAGCAGCAGAGGTGGTAGATTCATCATGAGTCTTGAGATATTTTCTGTTGTTGCTTTGCTAAAAGCAAAGGTGTTTAGTGGCAGTTAGTGACACAATTACAGATTGCAATCAACTGAGATGCGAATGAAAGCGGTGAGGAGGAGACTCGAGGACAGAGCAGTAATAGGCACTGGAACAAAATTGGATTCATTGCTTCGGAGATGTCATTTCAACTAGTACAATTTAAAAATGTCAGCATGCGCAGCCACATCTTGTCCAATTTTTATCCCGTCTTTCCACTGTATTTTATTACTTCTGTAAGACTTGGTAATGACTACCTTTGTGACAGTGTATTTATTTTTAATTAAAATTCCAGTATCAAAGTGTAATACCATCTTTATAAGTCACAAATGCTGTAAAGACTTCTGCAAGGTTCCCACCTGCACTGGTGGTTCATCAATTAAAATTTACTCCATTTAGTTTCCTCTCGACCCCCTTATCTTTCCTCCAGGTGTGTTTTAGTAATTGAGACATCTTTCCAAAGGTTTTGCTGAGGCTGATTTCCAGGTCACAGATCAAAATATAAAAGAGAGAGGAAGAGCAAGTAAGAAAAAAGAGAAAAAAATGGTATGTCTGAGCCTCAGGACCCCTCTGGTATCACCACCAGACACACCATGGTCTGGCTGGACCTAAAAGCAGAAGAGTGAGTCTGAGAACATTTTTAAGGTTTATTGCAAATACTCTTTAGACTTAAAGATAAGTCGACTGGAGGTGGGCGATGCTAAAATTTTGGTATCGATCCAATACCAAGTAAATACAGGGCCAGTATTGCCGATACCGATACAGATACTTTTTCATATTAAGCTTAATCCATCATGAAACTGCTGATCTTTTGGCGTTTTTTTTTTTAATTTTTTGTCTTTGTATTATTTTGTTAAAACCTAGGATAACATTTCGGCAAACTTTATAGGTGACAGAAAATTACTTTATTATCACAATTAACATTTTTGTGTAAATATTGATTGGAGTTGAACTGTTCTGTTCTTAATTTTTTTTCTAAGTGGGCGGGCCTGGGGGGAGGGGCCAGACTGAGTCTACCTGCATGTTTGTTTGGCCGACACCGCTGAGCCACGTGATGATGCAACGTAAAAAGACAAGACAAGAGGGGAGGAGGACACAGTGACAGCGTGTCAGACACAGACTTCAATGAATTCTTAGTGTTGTGGGAGAGAAAAAAAAAGCTTGAGTATCGATCTTTTTTACATGAGTATCATTCGATATCAATACCAGCATTGGTATCAATATTATTGATATTTGGATCGATCCGCCCACCTCTAAAGTCGACTGGAAAAAAGCACTGAACACTGGAGACGATGGTAAGGAGGCAGTCGATCTTAAATATGAGGGCAGCCAGGGAGATAGTTTGGCTCCAGAGTGATCCATGAGACTCGAATGGTGTGTCAGAGGGAAGGTAGCACTTGAGCAAAGCGGTTATAAAACCAATGTTGGACCTCAGACGCATGAGGAGGTATGTTAGCTACAGAGAGAGGGGAAGGGGTCAATGAAGTGTGGCCAACACTAATTAAGTCATGCAGATCAGGTGTGCCAGCCGCAGGAATTCCATAATACCACACTGAAAATGAATCACGGGGGGTCAAAAGTTACACCTCAGCTATTGAAAAATAATGAACAAACACCGAAGCAGGCTGCTGAAGACCCACTGAAAACTGAATAGATGCAAATGTGATTTTCAGATCAGTGATCCCTTGCCAATTCGCGGTTTAAGTTTTAGTTATTCGCGGATTTTTCAGAAATATATAATATAATTAAAAAAAAAATTTAAAAATCGCGGAAACATCACAGTATGTTGTGCCCGTTCTCTCACAGTGAAGAAATGGTGTGAGCCAGCCTGGCCCCTTTAAGAAGGTAGCCTTATGGGTAATGGAGTGTGTGTGTCGTGGGAAGGCAGAAGAAAACGGGGTTAGATGAAAAGTGTAGTGAGTATCAACAGCAGCCCAGCGTGTATAGATTTACATTCTCTGTTAACCGACAGGAGCCCAACAATACAACCTGTGTGATGTTACAAGTTCCTGCAGTACCAGAATAAAGTGCTCGTTCTATGCAGAGAAAACCGGACTTTTTGTTTTGTTGCTGTTAGCATGTTAGCCGCTAATTACGAGCCAAAAATAACACAATACCAGCGGTTTGTTTACTACGTTCAGAGACCAGAGGCTGTAAAGGTAACAGAAAGACCACAGTTGAGCCTTTGTCTTGTTTCACTGCAGTGCCTCGCTACTTTTTTGGGATTTTTAAACATATTTAAACACATTATTTAGGCTCGGAGGGGCTCCAGCTCCAGTTGCGGATTTTGATTTTTGCGTGGGGGGCGCCGGTCCCCATTAACCGTGAAAAATAAGGAATCACTGTAATTGAGGATCGTCTTACAAGTGTTAATGTTGAGGTATGAGGGAAAACTATCTGGGCATGTACAGTAGGAAATATTCATGGAGTGTGGCGAGTGAAGTCTTTAAGCTTTGAATAGGTGGTGAATTATGAGTGACGCACTCTGAATGGGGCTTTTTAGGTTCTGTGATCAGCTTCTTTGTCTGTGGTTTCTGCATTTGTCCTCACACTTCTTTCAGTAATGCTTCCATCCTTTCTACCTTTTTTTTTTTATCAACGTGAGCTATATTTGTGCGCATTTCAATCCATGAATGCAATGGTTGAAGACAACAAAACTACAGCTCTGTTGAGAGAGCGAAGCTGGGCTACATCAGCACATACTGTAATGCAGGCAGAGAGCACAAAGCCAATCAGACTTCCCCTGGCACTCTCAGCATCCCAGCATTATCCTCATCACTCTGTTTCGTGCTCATTCCTCAAGGAAACATGGGTGATTACACATCTTGCTTTGCATTTGGTCCACTAGGCAATTTCTTTTTGCTTTTCATCAAGTGCAGAGTTACTTGCAATTGCCGTTTTTGACCCATTCACCCGCAACGCTTCCAGCCAGGAAGAATATCTGACAATTCGGTCGTTAATTTGATGTGGACTTGGATAAGCTATCAGAAGCTTCTCTGTCAAGGCTGCTCCTTTTCACTCTTCATCTGGGCAGTGGCATTTGTTTGCATTTGTAGGCAGGAGGAGTTGTGGAGGAAGGCGTACATAACAGGAAAGAGCTCTCAGATGCATCTCCTAGGGGACAATCGATCTCTCTTTGCAGTATGCTGTTTTTGCTTCACCTCCGTGGGGACCCATTACTATTGATCCTGACTCTGTATGCCTGGTTTTCATTGTACATATGAGGTTTTTGTTGAGTCTTTAATCTTGGTTTTTGGAAATAGTTCTTTAATATAATTTCCCTTTTATGTGGTTTACCGTCTCCAAGTTGAGCTCTTATACATTTCAAAAGACTATAGGAATAAAAAATGCTTTGAGTTCATTTATTCAACCACAATCTGCGTATCCTTTATGATGTACGACATTTGTAAGTCATAGATGCAATCCAAAATTTCATCAAAGTAAAAGAGAAGAGTACCGAGAAAATCCTCGAGAACAACAGGATGTTTAAGTGCCAAGACAAAGGAAGGCATGAACGAAAGGTGAGAGGAAAAGATTAAAATTTAAGTAGAATATGGAGAAGGCTGTTTTCCGGTGAGACAACTGAACAAGCTAGTTTCTGCCCCAATGGGAACAGGAAATGTGGGAACCTGCTTTCATGCTTTTAAAGAGGATTTATGTTCAAATGTCTTTGCATCCTTACAACTATGCGGCATAGTTGAAGCTACTACCTTTTTGTTGAAATCAGAGCAGTTATTATAAAGAAAAAAGCATATATATTTAGTTTTATATCAAATGGTAAATCAATCCTCACAAAGAATTCCAACATTAAGTGACCTGTGAGTAACACCAGCAGAAGAGTTTTAATATTCTCAGAGTCACGTGTCCCAGTTCTCTGAACAGATTCTCAGTGGACTGGCACCTCTTAAACGCTCGACATCAAAGATTAGACTACTGAAAAATTAATTCCTCCAGTCTTAATATTTAACTCAAGTTTCAATGTTGAGAGTACAACCTCCTTCCCCCACTCCTAATTCTGATGTGTTGCAGTCAGAATGGACGACTTCAGAAACAGGGACAATTGTGAAATGCTAAACCTAGGATTTTATTTATTTATTATTATTATTATTTTATTGATTTTATTTGTATTTATCTTTTTAATTATTTTCTGTGCAGTTTTTACCCATCCTGTGGTTCTACATCCCCATTTCCAAAACCATTTAGACACTGTAAAATTAAACAGAGTGCAACGATTTGCAAATCTCATAGATCCGTATTTGATTTCCAGTGTAGCATAAAGAACACATCAGATGTTGAAACTGAGACATTTTACCTTTTAATGGAAAGTACTCGCTGATTTTGACTTTGATAGCAGCAACACATCTCAAAAACGTTGGAACAGGAGCAACAAAAAGGCTGGAAAAGTAACCGGTTCAAATCAAAACCAAACAGAGGAGCATCTAACAACTAATCAGGTTAATTAATAAACAGGTCAGTGACATGACTGTGTATAAAAGGAAATAGTACACTTCCTGCTAGCCGCTATCCACTAGCTGCTACCAGCAAATTGCGGGTATAGGAACTTCCGCTAAGCGCTAATGCAATCTTCTGCTTGCTAAAGCTGCTATCCGTTATGCCAACTCCCTTACTCACTTTGTAGGTGTGGCAATGGGCGTGTCTTTTGGCCTTTCCACAAACTCTGTATCTTAAGATTGCAGGTTTAGGGTTGCGGGTGGTCTGACCAGAGCGCGTCCAAATGGCATCAACGCTTGTCCACCTGGTCACATGTGGACGTGCACAAACGGCTCTACCTCTGGAATTAACTCTTGTATAAAAAGAGTGATTTGGCCTCAGTTGAACCCCTGAAAAAATGGCAGAGATCGTCTTAAACGGCGTGCTCGCCAGTTAAACCATAGACGACCAGAGCGTGTTTACTGGGAGGACACCAACTATCTGGGACTTTCAGGTAGCAGATAGGAATTGTCTGTGTAAAAATATTGGACATGTGGACGTGCACAAACGGCTCTACCTCTTGAATTAACTCCCGTATGAAAAGCGTGATTTGGCCTCAGTTGAACCCCTGAGAAAACAGCAAAGATCGTCTTACACAGTTTGCTCGCCATTTGAACCATAGACGACCAGAGCGTGTTTACTGGGAGTGCACCGACTATCTGGGACAAAAATAAAATATTTTTATGTATAAATCAGTGCAGAGGAGGAGGAAGGAAGAGGAGGAAGCTCTACAGCAGAGTCCCAGATGAGCTGCACATGAGAGCTGCTCTGATCTGGATGTAAAGATGCTCCATAGTGGTTTGCGGGTAGCGCAACCTGCTCTTAAAGGCAATGGCTGCTGACGCACTGATTGGTTAAACTGGTGGAACGTCCTAACCACTCCCATGGATAATGTAGCGGGTAGCGCAGGTGGGATAGCGGGTTTAGCAAGGTGGAAGATTGCGTTCTTTGCAGGGGAACGCCTCTCCCACACTATCCCTAAATAGCGGCTTTAGCATATCTGCCGGAAGATCGGGCCCTAACTGTGTCTAACATTTGTGGAACAATTTCAGAAAAATGTTCCTCAAAATTAAAGACTTTAAAGATTCCGCCATCTACACTACATAATATTATCAGAAGATTCTGATAGCGTCTGTGCACGTGGGAAAAGACAGGAAAGACAAAGCTGGATGCGTGTGACCTGTGAGCCCTTGGGCAGCACTGCATTAAAAACAGGTATCGTTCTCTACTGCTTGAGTTCAGGAACACTTCCAGAAATCATTGTCTGTTAACACAGTTCACCATGAAATCAACAAACAAGTTAAAGCTGTATCATGCAAAGAATGGGATGAACAGGATCCAGGACAGCCTCAATCTTCTCTTGGATAAAGCTAATCTGAAATGGGCTGAGACAAAATAGAAAACTGTTCTGTTGTCAAATGAACAGTCCAGACCTTTTTACCAAAACATCTGGCACATCATAAAATGAAAAGTTTCAGCAACAAAGACCCGGGACTGTGGAGCAGCTAAAATCCTGCATCAGAGAAGAGAGAGAGAACTCCAGAAACTGGTCTCTTTACTTTCCCTGACGTTTACAGGCAGTTGTTAAAAGAAGACGGGATGGTAGATGGTGGTAATCATCCCCTTGATCCAACTTTTTTGAGATGTGTTTCTACCATCAACGTCAAAATAAGGTAATATTTTCTATGAAATGGTAAAATATCTCAGTTTCAACATCTCATATGGTGGTTATGTTCTAGTGGGAATAAAATATGAGTTTATGTGATTTATAAATCATTACATTCTATTTTTATTTACATTTTTCACAGCGTCCCAACTTTTTGGAATTGCGGTCGTACTTCCATTCCTCAAATTTTCTCATCTCCGAGTTTCTTTCTTTGCACTTGTTTTGATCTATTCTTCGTCTTTCCATCCGAATCCTTGAATGCAGCAGCCAGGACTGTGGAAAACTCGACCGCGGCTTTGTTTGTAAAAACAAAACAATGGGCTTCATCAGCATTTCCCAAGACAATGCATCGTACCCTGCCCCCACCTACCAGCACAGAGCCAGATTAACAGTGCTATTCTCATCATTTCTACTCCGTAGTGTAAAAAGAAAAGCCTGTTTTATGCCTATCCCCAAAGGGAGTGTGTGTGTGGGGGGGGGGTGTTGCTTCTCTATATCATGAGTGCTATATTCAGTTCTTTTTCCAGTGTTTACTTAGCTTTTTCAGACATTTGCTTGTAATCGGATAATTTGGGAAAACATGACTGTCCTGAAGACGACCACTCTGTCGACCTGTCGGCTCAGCCGTGGAAAACCCTCAGTGGGCTGCTGGGTAGACCAGGCTGGTGTTACAGTGGGGAGAAAAAAAAAAAGGCTTTGTTGAAAAGAAGCGGGCTAGTTCAAGGCTAAGCCTGAAACTCGCAGAGGGAAATTTCTCCAACTTCAGTCCTGGTTAAAAGACACGTCAAATAAAACTGCGGTCCATTGAAAGCGGCAGAATACATGTTTGGATCTGAAGGTCTTATCCACTGTATTCTGAAGAGGAATGGTGTTGTTATTTATTTAATTAAAATGAAAGCCAAATTGCTGAATCATCGAACCACCAACCTTAAAAAAAATGACATCGAGTAATCGGTTCCTGTATGTGCTGGCAAAGACACTCAGTCTTACAGGTCATAGCAACTCTCAAGGCATTTGGACTTCTTTTTTTTTGTTCTTGGAGATGTTTCACTCTCCGTCCAGTCCAGTCAGAAACACTCCAGAACGTTTGAAAGTTCCTGTACGATGCTTTCACTCCCTTCATGTCAGTGCGAAGGACTTTTTTCCCAAGCCTCTACAGCATTGCTCCAGTTCGTTCAGGTTTGAGACTTGTGTTTGGACAACTCTCTTAAATTCTTGCACAGCATTTCTTTTGGGTTCTGGCCTGGTCTTTGACTCGCAGATTGAAATACCTTGACTCTATTCTTTTTTTTCTAGCCATTCTGTTGTAGGTTTCCTGGAGTGTTTCAGATCATTATTCTGCTTAATGTGTCATGATTTTGGCCTCATATTTGATTCCTGAATACTCTGTACATGGAGGAGTTTATGGTCAATGCAGTGACTGCAAGATGCTCAAGTCCAAATCATCAAGCCTCCACCACCTGTGTTTGACTGTTGTTTTTCTAAATATATGGTGGGTTTGGTTTTTGCCAAACACAGATCTATGCACTATTGCCAAAAATTTCCCTTTAGTCAAAAAGGACATTGTTACAAGTGGTTTGTTCAGATGCAACTTTGCAAACCAAAGTTGTGCTGACATGTTTCTTTTAGAGAGAAGAAGCTTTTTCTTTGGCAATGCTTCCAGATACGCAATACTTCTTAGTTTCTCAGCCCAAAATATCAAAACAATAACCTAACGATCAACCTTAATCTAAATAAGACAATATTAAAATTATTAAGGTGTTTGTGTCTGTTGTTTTAAGAATATTCATTCTGTATCGTCTAATGTGATTATTACCTGGTTCAGTTAGGACCTTATTTAGATTAAGATTGCTGTTTACACAGCAGCTCTTTAATCAGCGTGCTGCCTTAATCTGATTGATATCAGAGTAAAATTGTTGTAATGTCTCCGAACACTAGCGAGCTAGCTGGATATCATGGCACCAAGCTCTCCAAGAAACCATCAGATATTCCTGGATCATGCACTGACTGGTCACAGCTCATTTTTGCAGCACAAGAAGCTCCTTAAAAAGCTACTTAATAATAGGTAGATGGTCTTAAAGTTATAGTTTAGAGATGTACAATTTCACTTTATGAGTTACACTTTATAGCCATATAAGAGTGTTGAAATAGCATTTTGTTTATGCATAATCTATATCTTTTTATTTTCTGTAATGGAACTATTAATTTGTGCTTTCTCTGACACAAATATGCCAAGACATGTTTTAAGTAAACATAAGTAAATCTATAATAAATATGATTTGCTGTAACATTCATTAACATATTTAGAGAAGTTGCCATGTTTAAAGAAATAAAAGTTGCATAATTGTGTGCTTGATAACTGTTGATGATGATCAGATAATAAAACACAATCAATAGTAAGTGACAAAGGTAGCTAATTGAATTTCAAAGCACTTTTCAATGTGTGGCATGTACAAAACAGTACAATGTTATTTTCATTAATCAATGAGAATATAATACCTAATATCTCGTTATTAAAATTTAACAACTGTAAAGCAGTGTTCAACTAACAGCAATCAGGATGGTATTGATAAATTATTGAAAATAATGGTCTTTACATAAATTACACATAGAACTATTCATAATTGACCAGAAAGTCATTATTTATGGGGCCTTTCAAACATTTATTAATTTACCTGAGCAGTTAAACATCTTTATAGACAAGCCTAAAACATTAAAGAGCACTTTGAAGTATGTTAAGTGTGTGTATCTCTGTAATGTTCCTGATAACGACCTCATTGTATTTTCTCACCTTAAACACAGATGTCTGCTGGAATAAAATGTCTAAATGCTTGAAATATTGCACGTATGAAATCTTGACTTTGGCTAGCGTCAGTACTTTCTTGTGTATTTTGACAGGTGTGCGTTGTTTAGATCAATGCAGGCTGCAAATCTGAAGTCTTTAACGTTTGCTGTCTTTAGTATTGACTGTTAACTTTGAGATGTATTTCTTGCCAATATTGTTTTTAGATATTGTGAATGTCTGCATCACTTTTTTCAAGGACAAAACACACCATTTACCTTTCACGCAGGCAAGAACATGCAATTCTTTTGCTGTTACGATGATCGACTGACCTGAACTTCATTTCCTTTCACGGCTCTTTTTGATGATTTAAAGCAAAATAAATCTGCAACAAGCAAGTTCCTTTGATGAAATGTTTTCTTTCTGCACTTGTACTGCAGGAACGCTATCGATGATATCAACTTATAGAGTTACTCTGTCACTTTACAGGCTCCCAGAAGTACGGATCTCAGACAATGGGCCTTACGAATGCCACGTGGGCATCTATGACCGGGCAACGAGGGAGAAGGTTGTCCTTGCTTCAGGGAATATTTTTCTTACAGTTATGTGTAAGTACCTTCACTCTATTCTGTGTTTTAAAGCCAAGAAAACATCTTTTTAGCCTGCAATCAAGGTACATTTTAAAACAGGACACTGATGTTAGACATGGGGTGCATGGAGGAGTTTTACTGATAAATATTGACCTGCAGACAAAAGAGAAACATCTTGATCATTTGATGATTTAAAATAAGTGAGGTTCAGCGGGGTAAAATAGTGCCGTCCAGTAAAAAAGGCATCTTTTTGAGACAGTCTTCTGCCAGGGGTCATACAGATGAAGAATATCAAGCATTAAACATAACTAAACATTTATCAACAGGATGTGTTAGACATTATTTCTAAAAGGAGTTCACCATTAAAGGCCATGTACTGTCTCAGTCCACCTTGAGTCTCCACATTTTCAGACAACAAACTCATTTTTTAATATCAATCCTTTTGCTAATGATTTGATTTTTATTGCTTTATTCCATTTACCAAACGAGACCTTTCTTCTGATTCATGTTACAGTCACTGTTGAGTGCTTAATTACCACGATCGCATGCAGAAAATGACGTTTCGGTGCATCTTGCCTGCTGTTCAGTCCAGGGTGGGATTATCACGTTGGTCTCCCCAACTACAGCGACTACGCTTCCCTGATGAATCCGTTTCCAGCAAAGGAGAAAAAAAACCAAAAGCAAAATAAATAGATAAATAAATAAAACTGCTGATCTTCATGGATTCCTGTGGCTAATTAGAAATATTTACATTTTTTAGAAGAACCAACAGTAACTTGTCACAATATCTCCTCACACTCTGACTGAACTATTCATCCTGATATTTTTTTTCTCTCATCTCACTTATTGATTTTGATTATTTTTATAAACTTAACAAAGCAGGACATGTTGTGGTCTGAGTTTCAGTTTAATTCAGTTCAAATTGAGTTCACTTTAAAGCCATTTCAATGCACTTCGCATGGAAAGCAACCAACGTTTCCAAAGTTGAATACAGTCCAATAAATACAATCCAATTAAGTTCTAATTATATTCTGATTCAGTTTGTTACAACACAGAAATAATGTGCATTAACCACTCAGCTAGACGTGAATGAATAAGATAATTGGCGAGTCAATAAAATTAGTCATCAGAGTCGTGAGAAAATGATCATGCTCCCTGCTTTTACACGCTGCAAACATGTCAGTTTAACTTCTATTTCAAGTTAATGAATGTGATTGAAGCATTTCTGTAAGGGTGAACTAAACGTCCCTATTTTGTTTTACTTTATTTTCTGTTGTGTATGTTAGAAGTAAAAACAGTTTATAATGAACATCAGCGCTCCGCTGCCTCTGAAACAAAAGTGTTTTATGGACGTGAGTGTTTACTGTCAGGAGTCACAGATTGTTTTCTAGAGACAAAGTCTGATTCAAAAGTCTTCGTGAGACTTCCTGGTTGTGAAGAATATCTCTCCTTTTTCTTTTTTTACAAGCTTTGACAGTGAGCATCCTTTTTTTTTGTTATACTAGAGGTATTTTTTGTTGTATTAGAAATCAATGTGTGTTTTAAACCTAATGCACTAACGGACACACTACAGATTTGAGAAGCGTTGATCCCAGTCATTCGTGATTTACTGACCAACATTATATTACCAAAAGTCTTTACTCACCTGTCTTGACTCACATCTGGCAGCTGTTTGGCAGCATTTGGCAGCTGGCCAAAATAAAGCCAATTCTCTCAAGGCAACAGTTTGAAATAGTAATCCACGCCTTTGTTACCACTCGGCTGGATTACTGTAATTCACTTTATGTGGGGGTTAGTGCTTCCTCCATCTCCCGTCTCCAGATGGTCCAAAACGCTGCTGCTGCACGTCTTTTGACCGGCACCCGCAAACATGAGCACATTACCCCCATTTTAGCCTCACTCCACTGGCTGCCCATACATTTTAGGATTCATTTTAAAATTCTTTTATTTGCTTTTAAAATCCCTAAATGCTCGTGCCCCGCCCTACCTCTCTGAGCTTCTACACACCCTACATACCTACTCGCTCTCTCAGGTCAGCTGATCAGCTGCTCCTGAGTGTGCCCAAAACAAAACGGAAGCTCAGAGGGGACCGTGCCTTTGCCGTTGTGGCTCCTAAATTGTGGAATGATCTGCCTCAGCAAATCAGACAGGCCTCTTCTCTGTCTGTTTTTAAATCGCTTGTCAAAACCTACCTCTTCTCCTTGGCTTTTAACACTTAGCTAGACATTGGATTTTATTTTATTTTTTCTTATTTTTATTGCTTTGATTGTATGGCTTTTGCTTTTACTCATGTTATTTTGTCTTTTATTTATTATGTCTTTTATTTATTCTTTTGTACAGTACTTTGGTCAACTGTGGTTGTTTTAAAGTGCTTAACAAATAAAGTTGGATTGGATTGGATTGGATCTGAGCTTTAGTTCATCCCATTCCTAATCAATATGACGTGGTTCCATCTTTGCAGCTAGAACAGCTTCAACTCTTCTGGGAAGGCTGTCCACAAGGTTTAGGAGTGTGTTTATGTGGATTTTTGATCATTCTTCCAGAAGAACATTTGTGAGGTCAAACACTGATGTTGGACCAGAAGGTCTGGTTCTCAGTCTCTGCTCTAATTCATCCCAAAGGTCCTCTATCAGGTTGAGGTCAAGACTCTGTGCAGGCCAGTCAAGTTCATCCACACCAGACTCTTCCATCCATGTCTTTATGAACCTTTCTTTGTGCTCTGGTGCACAGTCATGTTGGAAGAGGAAGGGTCCAGCTCCAAACTGGTCCCACAAAGTTGGGATCATGGAATTCTCCAGAATGTCTTGGTCTGCTGAAGCATTCAGAGTTCCTTTCACTGGAACTAAGGGGCCAAGCCCAGCTCCTGAAAAACAACCCCACACCATAACCCCCCCTCCACCAAACTTTACACTTGGATCAGTGCAGTCAGACCAGTACCGTTCTCCTGGAAACCACCAAACCCAGACTCTTCCATCAGATTACCAGATGGAGAAGTGTGATTCTTCCCTCCAGAGAACGTTCCTCCACTGCTCTAGAGTCCAGTGGTGGATTGCTTTACTCCACTGCATCTGACTCTTTCCATTGTTCTTGGTGATGTCTGGCTTGGATGCAGCTGCGTCACCATGGAAACCCATTCATGAAGCTCTCTGCTCTGTTGTTGAGCTGATCTGAAGGCCACATGAAGTTTGGAGGTCTGTAGTGATTGACTCTGCAGAAAGTTGGTGACCTCTTTCTCTATGTTCTTCATCATCCTCTGACCCCGCCCCCTCAGTTTACCTGTCCTACCACTTCATGGCTGAGTTGCTGTCGTTCCCAAACACTTCCATTTCCTAATAATCCAGCTGACAGTTGACTGTGGAATATTTAGGAGAGAGAAAATTTCACGACTGAATTTGTTTGACAGGTGTCATCCTACCACAGTTCACCTGGAATTCACTGAGCTGCTGAGAGAGACCCATTCTTTCACTAATGTTTCTAGAAACAGTCTGCATGTCTAGGTGATTAATTTTATACACCTGTGGTCATGGAAGTGATTGGAACTCCTGATTCTGATCATTTGGATGGATGAGTGAATTATTTTGGTAATATAGTGTAGCTTTTTTTTTAATCTGTTGTCCATCAGAGTACCTTCCTCTAAACCCGTCTACCTGAGCTGTTTTTATCTGCCACTGAGATACATGACGCTAAGACATGAAGGTTTTTCTCACATGAGATGACATAAAATACTTCACAGGCAACGTTTCAAAAAAGCTCCACTCTTGTTCTTCAACTCAAATTCTAAGTAAGTGCACTGCCCTCTCAAAGGCTTTGATAGATGAAACAGCTGTCATTTTCTTTCTAAAAAAAAAAAAAAAGAAACAAAGAAGAAAAAGATCATTTCCTCTTGTCAGCATAGTTATAGTGCCCATTGATCAAATTATTGAGGATGGACGTGTGCCACAGAATGCAGGCTGTGTTTCCTGTCCAACGTCTCACAGCTCTTTAATTAGCTTTCAGTGACCTATACTCTTTATTCCCTCAACCAGAAGTTACTAGCATTTAACTTTCTTCTCAGTGTTTCTTCATCAGTAATCAGCAATTTGTGAATCAATTATGAATATTAGAAAGTAAAAATTCTGAATATTATTATGTGATTTCTTTTCTTGTAAATTCTCCAACCACCCTGCTCTTAACCACTCGTATGATTTTGTTTTGAAAGCAGATTTGCTCAGCTAACAGTTCATTGTGTCAGAGCTGGGTGGCAGGAAGTGAATGATGTTGTCTTGGGATAGTTGGAGCACCCTAACTCCACTGGGTCTTAAATCACCACTCGACTGGAGAGGAAGAAGAATGGCCTCTGGCATTGTGGCTAATTGCCATCTAAACTGAAAGAGAATTATTCATCACCTCTTAGTGTGTCAAGTTCAGTGGGAAGTAAAGAAAAAAAGAATAGAGGAAAAAAAAGGAACGAAAATGAGAGGAAAATACGTAATTAATGGGAAGCAGTACATGGTATTTAAATTTTTTAAAGGGCTCCATAAATAAGACTTATAATTTTAATGAATCTCCTGCCAAGACATTCATCCAGTTTTAAAAGACTAAACCCTGAACTGTTAGTATCTCTGAGACCGTCCTTCACTCACTGGAAAATTTAAAAAAAAATCCTTTTTTTTTTCTTGCACTGCATAAGCTCATGTTTATTTTATTAAGGCTGGGGTTTTGAACAATTATTCTACAAATGGCCCTCATTGTCATACTGTGATTTAGCTCAAACCATGCCCTGTAATCTATTAAGTGAATCATTGTTAATAACAGACTTCTGGGGTTGCAGTAAAAGTGTAATTAATATTTTAACATTTAAAATCAAGCAATGAAATGTGCTCTTATGTATTTAAATGTGCACCATAAATGCACTGTACAACTATGAAAGGCTTTTATGCTGGTAACAAAGACATTTCATTCAATACCAAAACATGTTCATAATTATAGTATTTAATATCACATTGCATTTGCTACACGTTATGGAAATCTATATCTCAATATGTCATTATGTTTATATACTTTGTGTTGCTAATATGACTAGGAAGGTCCTGATGTCCAGCCTCTACATCTTGCTGTGTTTCCATATGTGACATCAGATCTTAATAGACACATCATCATATCCTCTTTACACACCTTCTTACACATTGTTTTGTTTTGTTTTTTCTTCATTGTCACATGGAAGCTACCCGACAGAAAACCCAGAGGGCCTCCTAGTAGGCATGGAGCTTAAGTTGATGTTACAACC
This sequence comes from Hirundichthys speculiger, assembly GCA_018398805.1. Lineage (NCBI taxonomy): Eukaryota > Metazoa > Chordata > Actinopteri > Beloniformes > Exocoetidae > Hirundichthys > Hirundichthys speculiger. The sequence goes on along the minus strand of JAGFBZ010002622.1, from coordinate 865,314 downwards.
CAGATTCAGATTCAGTTCTTGTTCTGTCTCTCGCTCTGTTACTCTATCATTTTCTCAATGCTTTCTTAGTTGCTTCTGCCGTGATTACTGGTGTGTGATATAGAGTCACAAGGATGTGAAAGCTAAATGACACTTTCTAAAAGTCAAAATGTTCCTTTAAATTTAAAATGAACCTGATATTTTAATATTTGGAGAAAAAGATGTTTCATTGAAGGGTCAGAAGGGGTACATTCGGGTCACGGGGGCATTGCTTTAAAGCAAAGAGACTCAGACCTTGTGCTCCTGGGCCACTTCCACCAGCTCCTCCAGGGGAACAACAAGGTTTTCTCAAAACCAGCTGAGGGATATAGGGCCCGATCTTCCACCAGATGTCCTAAAGCCACTATTTAGGGATAGCGGGTCGCGGGAGGGGCGTTCCCCCACAAAGAACACAATCTTTCACCTCCCTAAACCAACTATTACACCTGCGCTACCCGCTACATTATCCATTGGAGTGGTTAGGGCATTCCACCTGTTAAACCAATCAGTGCGTCAGCAGCCATTGCCTTTAAGAGCAGGTTGTGCTACCCGCAAACCGCTATGGAGCATCTTTTCATCCAGATCAGAGCAGCTCTGATGTGCAGCTCATCTGGGACTCTGCTGTAGCGCTTCCTCCTCTTCCTTCCTTCCTTCTCCTCCTGCACTGATTTATACATAAAAATATTTTTACACAGACAGTTCCTATCGGCTACCCGAAAGTCCCAGATAGTTGGTGCGCTCCCAGTAAACACGCTCTGGTCGTCTATGGTTTAACTGGTGAGCAAGCAGTTTAAGACGATCTCTGCCATTTTCTCAGGGGTTCAACTGAGGCCAAATCACACGCTTTTTATACAAGAGTTAATTCGAGAGGTAGAGCCATTTGTGCACGTCCACATGTGACCAGGTGGACGCACATTGATGCCATTTGGACGCACTCTGGTACACGCCAACATGCAGGTTGCGGGTAGTGGGTGGTCTGACCACCTGCTACACCCTCGCAAGATACCGAGTTTGTGTAAAGGGCAAAAGACACGCCCATTGCCACACCTACAAAGTGAGTAAGGGAGTCGGCATAACGGGTAGCGGCTTTAGGGAGTGGAGGATTGCATTAGCGGTTTCTAAACCTGCAATTTGCGGAATAGCAGTTAGCAGGAAGTGTACGATCAGGGCCATAATCTCTCCAGCCTGTCCTGGGCCTGCCAAGTTCCTCTGCTCGTTCAGATATGTCTGAAACACCTCCCTGGGGAGTCGTCCAGAGAGCGTCTGAACCAAATGCCTGAAGCATCTCAGCAGGCAGAAAGCAGAGAGACGTAATCCTGACGTCACCAAAATGGAACCACCACGTGAACCACAACAGCCCTAAAACATCCAGAACCTCGAGGATCTCAACGTGGACCTCATCCACCCCCGGGGTCCTGGTGTTTTTTAGACAATCTGCGCAATCTCCAGTGATTGTCCGTCCCACAGTCGCAGCCTCCTGTTCCAGTTTGCATTCTGTCAAATGAGTTGATTACAATGAAGCATTATTTATCTGTCCATCTTGCCCTAGTCCAGATGTGAGTGATTCAAAGATGATACAGGGGTTGTTTTAATTCAGTGTATCTGTCATACATATTATATATGGATTTGTATGGCAGTAACTTGTGATCTAAAAATTTCCAAATACAACTTTTGTCCACAAAAATCACAAGTTTTTTGTTTCTCTGGGACTAAAGTTAAGTCAGAAGACCTGTAATCAGTTACAGAAATAGATTACGGCAATAGTAGTATTTCTGTCCCTATAAACCTAAGACCATATTTTCAGTCTTGGAGGGGGGGGCGTCAATAAATGTATAACTCTTTCACATTCACTGAAGATAGAGCCGTTATTAAAAATAAAGTTTATTTCTCCATAGAAAGTTTTGACCTTGGGAAGCCATCGCCTGGCTGATGCAGATACTGTCTGAGGCGCCCAGCCTGTTGTTACGCCGTCAGTATTAGATTACTGTTTTGTTGTTAGTTCACAGCTTGATGAAGAGCATCTTAATAGGCGTGTGTTTAAACATCCCGTCACGTAATTTCAGAAATCCTTGTATCTAACCTTTTGTGAAGCATGAGGATGCTGTTTAAAGAATGCCCTTCATTAGGTGGCAGAATTTATGTTTATAACCTAAAAAAAAAACCAAAGATGCGCATGAAGGTGTCCAGAAGCTTAATTACTTCCTCATCCCGTATAACAGTGATTTGCCTCAATAAAAGGACACGCAGCTTTGATTAAACACAACGTATATGTGGATGACCATTTAGAAATGGATGGCATTAATTGCATATGAGCACACAAAGCCTGTAAAAGGAAAAGCATTGGGACTCTGTGCCAAGTTGTATGCCGGTCGTTTGCTTATTTGCATAAAAGGTTGAGTGGCTGGCAGGGTTTGATGGATAATGAGGGAACAACTGTTTCCTTTTAGTAAAGAACATCTTTGCTATCACCTATTAGATTTCATAGAAGATGCCAACTTTGTCAGACTCAGACTGTACTCCAGAGGGCTTGCTACGTTGTCATTTAGCGAGCTTCTAGGGAATTGTTCAGTCCTTTTTTATCATTCTCACATTACGCTATTTACTCTTTGTCTAACCTTCATGCTTGTCTCATTTAAGGGTTTATATCAGCCACAGAATTTACTTAACTTACAAAAATATCCAATAAAGACAATAAGATTATGTTTGGTCTGTTTGATAAAATAATGCATCAACTGCTGTCCAAGTGAAATACAGATAAATTACTTTGTGTCTTATTTATTATAAAGCTAAGTGTCTACTGTGACAAAATAGTTCTTGTCCATGAACAACTACTGACACTGAGTTTTACTAAATGAGAGCAGCTTAAAGCTACAATAATTGGTTTTGTCTTGAAGCCCAGTGAAGGGGGGAAAAAAAGAAAAAAAACAACTTCATTTAAAGAACGAATGAATTATTAAATTTGTGTGTTTGAGCAAAACCCTGGGGTGATAACTGAGGCGAAAACAAACAAGCCACGAGCTTCCTCAAGGATACCCAACATTGACCTGGTGAAAAATGCATCACTTATTCAATAGTAAAGAATTTATGTCAGTTTTTTTTTCTTTTCTAAATCCTTTCAGGCTCTTAGTGCTTTGTCAGAAAAAATGAAAAAGCCTGCTTGATGTTACCTTTCCTCAAAACCCACTGAAGCATGAGATTTTTATTAATGTGGCAGCCGAATTTCAAATCTCCATCGGTCAAACTGTGAAATCTGCTGCTGCTATCTTCCCTCTAATTAGCTTCAGCTGGGTTGTGGCATAAACTTGAAATCATATTTGGAGTCATGCTGTATCTCATTTGAGGCTGCATTAACTACAAGCGATTTCTACCCTCTAGCTCATTCAGTTCCTCATTCAGTTGACATTCACCGGGCTCTCATCAGTGGGGTGGCCGGTACATGCCAAGGCTGTAGCCTCATGAGTAAGCCTGTTTTTATTCCTGGGGAGTTTGCATAGCCAAAAGATTAAAAAAAAAAAAAAAAAAAGCTTGCGTCATATCCACTGTTGCTGCCCACTGAAATATTTTTGTCCTGAGATGCTGTTTATCAGCTAAAGCTGTGGATGTGAAGTAGAGCATCTATTGTTCCTCTCCTCTGCACAGACACATGCTTATTAAGAGGTGGGCTTCTTATATTGGGGTTTTAGCGGGTTTTAGCGTGTCCTCCTGTAAGCAGACCCTGCTGCTACCACCACCATATGGCTAAATTGTTAAAAAGCACAAATTAGGACTGCATTGACTGTATTAAGCTGTTTCAGTGAAGACAAAAAAAACATATATATTTTTTCTCTCTCAGACATTGAGGGATGTTGATTAAATCCCATAATGAATAACTCCCTCCCGTACATTTATCATCTCTGAATGTCCTTCCCTCGATGCATTATTCCAGTCTGAGCAGAACATTGGTGGAGGACATCACATCAGCACTCTAAAGTTAGCAGCTCTGTTACCCCTTAAAGTCAATGAGTTGTATCAAATAACGCTCAAGTCAAGGTTACTGTCTGCAGGAACTCACAGCTGTAGAGATGTAAATTAAATGGAGACAGTGTTTTGACAAGGAGAAACTTCCAGCGCACCAGCTTTTTTTTTTTGTTGTTTTTTTCAAAGCGTCACGCTAAGCCACAGAAGCATCGTACAAAAGGTCCCAAAAGTCTTTAAAGCGACGCTTTAGAATAACCCTGTGATGTCTTTCATGAGGCGGTCCTTTCTTGTTTTGTTGCGCAGCTTCTCCTGAACAAACGGGAACGTCTGATATGGAACACAGTGGCTCCCTGTCGGTTCCTTGTGGTTGTCTGTGCGCTGTGAAGAGGGAGCTTCATTTCCCTTCACCTTTCACCCCAAACAATCGCCTCCCCCTCGATGAGGAAGTCGTCATCACTTGCTGTGCTCTGCTCCCCACCAAGGTCCCTCCTTTAGAGCGTGGATGACAGAAGAGGCAACAGAGGAGAGGCAGCTTCGCCTCCCTTGAGACAAGACACTGACTGTAGCGAAGGATGAGATTTTTTTTTTTTCCCCTCAACTTTTTACCTCAATATCACCTTGTTTGACAAGCTTCGTTGCTGCACTCTTAGAATACTTTCTGGCTTTGCAAGTTATTTTTGTAAGTTAGTTATCAGTGTTATCTTCTTTTCTGTAAGAAAAAAAAAAAAAAAAAAATATATATATATATATATATATATATATATATTAGGGGTGCAACGGTACAGGTGGCTCACAGTACGGCCGTATCTGTTTTTGTGTCACGGTTTCGGTACGGATTCGGTACAGTTTCAGACCACCCGCTACCCTAAACCCGCGATACCGAGTTTGCGGAAAGCACAACTCGCGTGTGGGCGCTAACATGCAAGTCCAATGCAAAGTTATTGGAACATAAATACTGTATTTATTTATACATAAAAGCGTATTGTCCCATGCAGGTTGTACCGAACGGTTCGGTATGTATTTTAGCATGTACCGCTGCATCCCTAATATATATATATATATATATATATATATATATATATATATATATATATATATATATATATATATATTCTATACTCTATATATATATATATATATATATATATATATATATATATATATATATATATATATATATATATATATAAAACTTTAAAAGGATGTTATGTTGTAATAAATGTAAGTGTCTTTTCAAGAAAGTTCCCAAGGGCATTGGTTGTCTTAAAAGGTCAGCTACTGTAAGAGGAGCCAGGGAGAGTGAGAGGAGCCATAATGGCTCCCTAGAATATCATATCATGTTCTAATATCATGGAATAAAAACATCATTGGATTTATTTTCATCCTTGACTGAGTGTGTTCGACAAGATATTCAGTAAGATCAGCAATATTATGTTTTCTTTCCTCTCATGAAACTTAATTTTTCCTTCATGTGTTTACAGGCACAGTCCATGTCCAGGGCTCTGTTAAAATATTATCTTAAAGCTAAATTGAAGCAGAATGCTATCTCTCATGATTAATTTATTTTAGTCTAAACAACATATTGTAAAGGATAATGTTTTCTGTTCACATGCTGCGTGCTTACTGTACACAGCGTGATGAACAAGGCCTCCAGAGAAAATATATCTTAAAACAAGTGTAGCGACTGGAATTTCTGAGCCTTGACAAAAGCGCTGGAATATGCCCTGATTTCTTCGTAATTAAGCTGAGTTTAACTTGAGGTTTTGCTTATTTGCACTTAATGTTCCTTAACCTTTTGGATTCTCAAATGCATTTTTGCACCAATTGTCCTTATGTCACAAATTCACAAATAGAGCTACTAAATTTGGCTGTTCAGCACTGGCCAATCACTGGCCAACCAGGAGCCACAGGGGCATCCCTGATCCCCCGATAAACCACTGAGGCCGGTTGCTCCTTTAAGGTCTCCACATCATTTTTCTCCCTTTCTTTCACTCGAGCCTTCTTTTAAGATTTACATCACCTTCTGCAGCTGCACTAAGAAACCTAAAGTATAAATGGCCAGACTTTTCAGAAAATTGATGGTGTTGTAATTGTAATACCTGCGACAGGTAGATACAGGGTAATAACATGTAATAGTGCTTATCAATATCCCTCGGACCAGAAACATTCAGCTAAGTTTGTCTACTGGAGCCAAAGTTAGATTACTGTACGCTTGAAAGAGCAAAAAGACCACAGACCAAGGAATAAGTTTAACTAGCTGGCTTATTGTTGAAAAGTTTCAACAAAAATGAACAGTGATGTCAAAATAAGTAATTAACTAAAGTTCCAAGCCTTTGTAATTAAACCTTTGTATTGATTTAGTATCAGGTTTTAATGCCAGGTTTTAGTATCAGGTTGCAACCCTTTAGTTAGTTTAAGTTCAAATTAGTTCTTAGTTCTGCTTTAGTTGAGGTTTTGATCAATTGAGTTAACTCAGTTCAGTTTAAAATCACATTAGTGAAGTTCACCTTTAAGTTCAGTGAAGTTGATCTTTAACATTCACCACAAAAACAAGCAGCATTGTAAAAATACCCTTTACAGTGAGTTAGTAGTTGTATGAAATAAAATATAAAATTAATATAACTTAAAACAAGTCAGCAAAAAACTGAACAAATCTGTACCACAGAAACAAAAGAAAGTCATTCCCCCTCTTATTTGCTACTCCTTTACTTTCTTAGAATAGGCAGTTCAGTTTTCTTCCAGAGTCGACTGTAGCTTTGCAGAAGTTTGGATAAATCCTACCAGTTCAGAAGACAACCTGTACAGTCCTCTAGAGGGCGTTATCACTAGTGGTGGGTCGATACTGGGAATGTTGGTATTGATCCGATACCAAGTAAATACAGGGTCAGTATTGCCGATACGATACTTTTTCATATTAAGCTTGATCTATCATGAAACTGCTGACCTTTAGGTGTTTTTGTGATTTTTGTCTTTGGAATATTTTATTAAAACCTTGGATAGAATTTTGGCAAACTTTATAGGGGACAGGAAATTACTTTATTCTCACAATTAACATTTTTTTGTAAATATTCCTTGGAGTTGAATTGTTCTGTTCACAATGTTTTTTCTAGTCCAACTATTATATTATATCTTTCAGCCCTTTGCAGTCCCTTTAACTCTATAAATTACTCCATTGTGGGATAAATAAAGGATTATTTAATGTTATTTTATCTTAGATAACACCTTTCAATGGGATACATGACATGTACTGGGTTATTTTAAGGTCTTTATTAGATTTTTTTGAGTTGGCTCCAGTAACATATACTTTAAAAATTAATATGAATTGATGCTGAAGATGACCACTTTTATCTACCTGGATACTCTCTGTTGGACTGAAAGGTGTCTGCCAGTGACTTCTGTCTCAGGGTTGAGAGTCTGTCAGGGCCAGGGATGGGGGATGGCCAGGCTGAGTCTACCTGCATGCTTGTTTGGCTGGCACCGCTGAGCCACATGACGATGCAACATCAAAAGAGAGACAAGGGAGGAGGAGACAGCGACAGCGTGTCACACAGACTTCAGTGAATTTGCATTCAGTCATTGCTTGTTGGAGAGAAAAAAGCTTGAGTATCAATCTTTTTACACGAGTATCATTCGACATCAATACCAGCATTGGTACCAATATTATCGATATTTGGATTGATCCGCCCACCTCTAGTTATCACTCCAGTGGATGCACAGTTGGAAAGACCACAGGGCAGCTCGCCATCTGGTTTCAACCTCATGTTTGCCAAAGTTGGTTTTAGCTGGATATTTCTCCAACCCACTCTAAATGGCCTTCCATAAACAACATAAAATGTGCATAAATACACAAAAGAAGTAACCACGTAGCTTTAAAAAAAAGAAAATGTCTAATTTCTGTTTCAATTTGCGCTTCTTAAAATGGCCGCCGTCACCATGAGGGCAGACAGACAGCAACAATCCAGAAAATGAACTTGGACGCTGATGTTCAGTTTTAGCTTATAAACAGAAATTCACTAACACAGCTTTGCATATTCCCAAAATTATAATTACATTACACTGATCTTGACAGAATTTTTTTTTTCTCAATAAATCCCGATTTTCCAACATACAAATCGTCTCCACACAGGGACAGGTTAAAAAAAGATACCTCCTGTATAATTTTCTTTTTATATGTACTTACTTAAAAACTTTAGACTTGTTTTTCCGCTCTCCTTTGCTCTTTTTGATTTCTAGTCCGTGCTTGCTGTCTGCAAAAATCTCCCTCCTCTAGCAGAAAAATTTTTAGAACAATCTGATTGGTTATTGCTAGTCACATAAGCCACTCAGCAATGTGCCCTTCAAAATAAGAGTCAACATTAGAGGTCTTCACGGGTCCACTTTCATTGACCCGAACCCAAATGGACCTGTGAAAATTCGACCTGAAACCGACCCAACCCAAGCTATTATCATAAGTCCGGGTTCTGAACCTGAATGGACAATACAGCCCATAGCAGCTCATGTTAAAAGTTGTCTAGCATTGAATAAACCTTGATTTTCTTAAAGTTTCCTAAAGTTGTCTTCTTCTACCCAGTTCAGTTGCTGCATCGGCTATGTGATGTAAACAACAACAAATCCACATTATTATTTTATTATTTATTTTCTTAGTGGATACAGATGCTATTGGTAGCAACTGCTAATGCTAATAGCCTACAGCGGTCAGGACGTGTCGTGAACATATTCTCTCATCCAACGTTATTATGTTGGCGGTCCGTTGTGCTTTACAGCTGCCGGGCAAACCACTAATAACACGCTATGACAATGCGACTGTTTTATGACAAACACGTTAATGAATAATTATTTAACTGTCCCGTGACCCTGCAGAGGATGAAACGGGTTTAGATAATGAATGGATGGATGGATGCTCCGAGTCCTGACATAGGCTAAACCAGTGATTCCCAAAGTGTGGGCCGCGGCCCCCTGGTGGGCTGTCGCGGTACTGCAGGTGGGCCATGAGCGGTCATGAAAATTAAACAAATATGTTTTAAATCCTCAATCTTTTTTAAATATGTTTTTAATCACTGTAAAATATTAACGACAGATTTAAGAAGTAACAAAACAAACCAGTTAAATGTTATTCTACCGTCATCTTAACTTAATATGACAAGTGTCACCTTATTTGTTGACCCCTTACATTAATATCAGAACATAGCTTCTAGTCCTGAATGTAGATCACAGTTGTGATTAAAGGTTTCAGTGGGCCACGGAGATTTTTCACATTTAAAATTGGGCCTTGGTATTCTGAAGTTTGGGAATGGCTGGGCTAAACCAAACTACTGTTTGTTTGTTTACTTTTGCTTGACCTGTCACCTGACATTTTGAAGCCTATTAGATGGAAAGGGGAGGGGCGGGCGGGGGATGCTGAGTGACAGCTGCCACCGTCAATATTTTTACCTCTCGGTGCTGTCAGAGAGCACCGACCGGACCCAAGACTAACTGTACCTATTCCGACCCGAACCCGGAATGGACCCGAGACCAAATTCGGGTCGGGTCGGAACTTTGGGTTATCGGGTTGTTCTGGAGACCTCTAGTCTAAAGACATTTTGAGCAAAAATAACCAAGAACATTACATATTTTTAAAACTTTCAACGTATTCTTCGATGGAATCAAAAATTTGATGTTTTTAATCAATATTTAAACATTAACATATTTTTTGGCTTTTTACCCAATGTGTTTATTGGTGTTTGATTTCTGGAATAGTGAGAATAATAATATAACCCAGGTTGACTGAGCTATCAGTCAAAGGTAAAGGTGGAATCCTTCACCGTGGTGACCGAGGACATGGCGGTAAAGAGTCCGGCTGCGTCTGTCCATCCCCTGTTGAACTCATGCGACGTGTCAGACAAAAACGATCGTGCCATGCACAGAAAAGCATGCCTGTGGGAGCACATCATCCGAACACCGTGTTTTTCCGGTGTGTGCGTTGTGTTCTTATCACAACACCTGTGTGGTCATGAGCAGCGGAAATGATGTTTTGTGGCAGGGGGCTGGGATGATTACTTCCCTACCACTGCTTTTCTGCCCGGGAAACTGTGGGCGCACGGCTCTTTGACTCTCATTCCGCCACTTAATCAACCTGACGTGCACACTTTTCACTTTGCACGCTGACCGGATACCTCACCACCTGAAGCAAACCTCCCCTACGAAATTGTCAAAGGTCATTGAGATCATACAGCCCGGCTCCTGGCTTTACAAGTTGTCACATTTCTTCTTTTGATCTAGCAAAAAAAAAGTGCTTTGGAAGGGAGGAAATGGGTGTCAAAATTCAGGGTGGTGTTTAAAAAAAAACTTGAGCATGACACTGTTAAATGGAGGAAGCCAAGAAAATTACCAAATACCCAAATTCCCAACATGTCTGAGAAAGGTCAGATCATTCATTGCAGAATATCATCCAAATATTATTTGAGCAAGCAGAATTAAACAAGATATCAGTTTCGTTGATCCATTTCACATGTATGAAATTGATGTGCAGCACTGCAAATCTATTCAGGCTTTCATTTCCCATACATGAGTCATCCTGTTACGGGCTGTCATAATGTAATAAAGGTGAAAGTTATTGAATTAATAGTTCAGCGACTAAACTCCCATTAAGAGAAGCTTCTCAATGCTGAAGTTTGTGAAGAACAGGTGGAGATACTTGATGGCTCAGAAGTACTTCAGGCCAATTTGGAATGAAAAATACCCCCCCTGTTCACTGACAATGGGACGTTAATAAAGTTACAGAAAGCAATGCATTAGATTAAGTATAGTAGTGAAAGAGTGGGCCTTAATTAAACTTAAATAAGGCCTAGCAGGGTAGTAATGACTGAACTGCTGTTTAATTTATCCGGTTTCCTCCGCATTAAAAAAAGATGGCAGTTGGTCTTAGACATGAAACTCCCGGGCTGAAAATTGGTCCCACTCCAGCCATGATGATAGGTTTAAGCCACTCCCCTGCAGATAAGGTTTGTCAATGTCATTTAGGTGAGTTGATCTTTCCATGGTGCTGAGTACCTTCACTGTGGTCTTAGCTATTTGAAATTTGACATTCATCTGTGCTACTGCACAAAAGGACTGTGAGACAGGCGATAAATTTATGGGGAGAGGGGAAATAAAGGTTTAGGAGCACCTGAAAGCAGCCTCTTTGTATGGATCAAATGGATTTCTTCTCAGTATACCCATTTTTTAAAACTTGAATAGGACTCAGAGCAGGGGGGAGCTGAAGGGAAAATTGAATGTGGAAACTCATATTATATTATCCGCCAGAAATCCATCATCTTGCAGTGAGGTGGAGTAGCCTACATAAATGTCTTTCAGTCTGAAATTGTCTAATTCAGATTAAGAAGATGGTTAGAAGATGTTTGGAGGAATACAAGTTGGTTTCAGATGTTTATTAGTGGCCAGAACAGTTAATGGATGAATCTCTAAGAGCAAAAACAAATAGATGCAAATTCTTTCCATGAAGCACAAGATGTATCATTTGATTGCAAGTGAAAGGTTATCTCATTAGTTGTTAAAAAAAAATGTTTTGAGTTAACATATGACGCGATGCGAACAAATTGTAAAGATACTTTTTCAGTCTACAACAGCATCTCCAGAGAAGTTAATCAACATAAAATGAGTTCTTTATTATACAACAGAGAAATATTGAAGCAATGAGCGGTGATATGGTGAAGCCCTGAGTACCAAGGAACAGTCAGTACAAATGCATAGAAAGACAGAATGAATAGACTGCTCATTTACTATGAAGAACATGCAAACACAGAAACTTGTTTCTCGTCAGCTTCCTTTCATTTCTTAATATACATTTATTCCTTTATATTTGGGCTTGAGAGACATTCCAACAAAATCTGGCGCAGGGGTGATTTAGGGCTGGTAATGAGGCAAAAGAGTAAATAAAATGATCATAATGAATTTATTCCAAACAGGCAACGTCAAAAGGGCTGTAAAGTTATGAGGTGCATTTGCCAAATTCAATCTAAAATGTTACTGTCTATAAATGAAACCCTGAGTTGTCCCTGTGTTAACAATCTGTGCGTTTATATGGGAAGTTTAATTCCTCTTTAATTCAGAATTAAAATTAAATCCGATTTGAAATGATTAAAAATTACCATGTAAACACCTAATTCCAAATTAAAATGTCCATTCGGAATTAAACTTAATCCCGAAGTAAGTGACTGGTTTATTCTGATTTTAAATCCAAATAGAATAATTCCGCGGTCATGTATACACTCATTCCGCTTTCGATTAATTCCCGTCTTTTTGCGCATGCCTCGTTCTCTTGCCCGTCTGTCGTGATGACTCTTATATTCCGCGCTGGGCTTGTTTTCGAAAAAAAGTTTCAAGATGGCAGCACGCAGTAAACGGTGGTCAAGAGCAGAGACGATTTATTTAATAAATAGCTTGGAGGAACTGGAAATAATTAAAAGAACAGATGGCAGGAAACATAAAAATTGTGAGCTTTAAAAAATTGTAGCGGCTAGGTTAAATGAATTTTGTTGCTAATCGAGTAAGTTTGTTTTCTTCCAGTAGACGTAAATACGTAAAGACGTCCGCCCCCCTATCCAATAAGAACCCTTCCCAACCCCCAGACCTTAAGCGAATTGGATAAAGCCGATCAAACTTTAGGAATTTTGGAATTACTATTTCCATGTAAACTCGAAAGAAAATTGTTTAATTCTGAATTATTTAATTCTGAATAATTAATTCCGAATTAAAAAACATCATATAACCGTGGCCATTGTCCAGAGGCTTTGTTGACAACTCTGGGCTAGGAGGCATGTAGGATGGACCATTACACAGGGTTTCCTCTTTTTTTGAAGAAGAAGAAGAAGAAGAAATAGATGGCGTATTCTGCACATAAAGACAAAAAGAGCCATCCAGGCTGACATCAGCAACACGTCCAAACCCAGACTCTATGATAGTCTGTGCTTGTATCAGTGCCCTTGGCAAAGATTATTGACACTTTGCCGAAAAGTGCATTGAGATTTTATTGAGATGACATCTTTTACAGGAACGACCATCTATTTTTCAACAAGACAATGCAGAAGCACATGCAGTGCACTCATTACAGAAGCAGGGCTGAGGGAGAAGAGGCTGTAAGTACTGGACAGGCTTGGCTGCTGTCCTGATCTGGACATGTGGGGAATTTTAAAATGAAAAATACTCCAATAACAACAACAACAATCCCATACAGATATTCACCTCAAAGGTTGGGACAAGATGACATTAGAAATGCTTGGCATCCTCAATTTTACAAGGTCTTTTCTTTTCCCTCCAAATCTTTTGAGAAGGAATGAAAACATTACAAAGTGGTCACATTTATTTGTACCAAATATTACTTTTTAATACATTTTTTGGGCACTAGTGGCCTTTATTGACAGTGAAGACAGACAGGAAAGAGGGCAGAGAAAGACGGGGAAGACATGCAACAAAGGGTCGCACGGGCCAGGAGTCGAACCCGTGACCCGTGTCTGTATATGGGCCGCCTGCGTTAGCCATTGTGTCACCGGGCGGGCCGTACCAAATATCTTCGAAATATTTTGCAGTGCTGATTGGCGTATATTGACAAACGAAATGAAAATGACAAAATGAAATGTCCTAACATGAAATATCTTCCCACTGTATTATTATTATTATTATTATTATTATTATTATTATTATTATTATTACCTCCGGAAAGGAGGTCATGTTTTTGCCAACGTTTATCTGTCTGTCTGTCTGTGTACAAGATAACTCACAAAGTAATGGATGGATTTTGATGAAATTTTCAGGAGTTGTCGGAAATGTAAAAAGGAAGAACTGATTTCATTTTGGGTGTGATCCGTAAGAAATCCTGGATTCTGGATCACTTTCAAATTTAAAAAAACATTGCGGTCAATGGGGTCAAAAATTTTGTTTCTCAATATCTCCGTTAATTATTGCCCAAAACTCATGAAATTTGACTCAGGGATTGACAATGGTAACCTCTATCAAATTTCAAAAGCTGATCCAGATCTGATCCAGAACGCGGATTTTATAGCAATCTGTAAATCGCTATATGGGGGAACTGTTGCGCTTGGCGGAGGTCTGGGCTCTCCGAGGGCTTTTCTAGTTATTATTGTTATTAGTAGTAGTAGTAGTAGTAGTAGTAGTAGTACCATACTCCATACCAAACCAAATATTGTGTTGAATATGTCACACTGAATCACAACTACATGGATCCCAGTTTTCAAATTAGGATTCCAATTGTCCCATATTGTTTCACTCTTGAGCTGCACTTCGGTTACCTTGCGTTCTTATTTTAGTTCAAGACTGTTAATTTTAAGTTTTTTGAAGCAGCCAGAAAACATCACTTAGATGAATAAATATAAAGATAAAAGTGAAAGCTTGTAAATTGTGGCAGTTTTAGAAGTTCAAAATAACTCTGTGATGATTCTGTTTTATTTTAGGAAAAATCCATTAATTGGTACACTCCAGTTATCTCCATGTTGTTCCTCTCTGTCTTCTCATTATTTCAGCAGAAGTAATTGTACCATAGGGAGCTGCAGCGCAAACATTAGGCCTCTGCAGGTGAAAACTATTCACCAGAGGATTTCATATAGAGCTGGGTAACATGTTTCGGTGTGGGATATATTTGTGCATTTATTGACTGAGTTTCCATGTCCAAATCCCCAGCCAGAACAAATCAATTATGTTCATATGGTGCGTTGCAGTGGATGGATGTGCGTGGTCTGTAACAACCATCGCATGTGCTGACATGAAAACGAGTTGCCAACCTTTCCCAGTAAAAAATTGCATCATGACATGGTGTTGATTGTGTCATTGTTGTAGCTGATAAACATGGATCATAAAGATACTAAGCTGAAATAAACTGACATCACTTTGCAAAAACGTAGGACCCCAGACAAGTGCAATGAATTAAATAAATCTAAATTAAATGAATATTTGGTCTGGCCAGCCTTTCTGCGCCAATTCTGAGTAGTTAACAGTAGCAGGGCTTCTTAGGACTTGGCTTTTTTTTTTCATGTAAATGTGTGCTGTCTGAGTTGCTTTTGTCTCTTCGTAATCCCAGAATGACTTCATGACGTTTCGGGCTCTTAAGAGGCGAAACCATCTGCTGTTGGACTCTCATTTCTCTTCCATTCTTGTCACTAAAGATAATTCCTTGTGACTGTGGAAGTATGTTTTTTTGGGTAACACGTAGCAAAGAGACTGAGAGTCTCATCAAGCTCCTCCCTGATGGATGTGTCCGATGTGATAGAATCTAACTTTTTGTTTTATACGTATAAAGATAGCATCAGGACAGTGATGTGTGTTCACTTACACTTGTTGTAGAATGGAGTGCAGCTTCCATGTGGCTGATACTAATCTGAGGTCTGTTCATGATCGCTGCACAACACCCAATACATCATAATTCCCCTTCCCAGTTCTTATCTAGTGGATAAAACAGGCTTTTCTCTCTTGAAAGACATTAAAGTCATGCACCAAGGAGCGGGTTAATGGGGGTAAATCATTAGTCAACGAAAAGAGGGAAAACCTGCGTGTACATTTTGGCTGCATACACACAAATAATACAATGTAATCATCACCGTGGGGAAGCTTTGTGTTCACAGCAAAACCAAGATCACAACAGCTTGTGTGCCAAAGTGGCTGATGGAGCTGACACAACATCTGCCAGTTTTTGAGCACATATTTGGCGGCTTGGTCAATGTTCATTTCAAGCCCTGCTGGCACAACATTTGCACTGGCATGAGCAGCACTGGGCAGGTGTTACCTGCGTGGGAGGAAAATCTGAAATCCAGCCGATAAAGCCATCTCAGGTCATTTCTGTTCACTCTCACTGGGTTAAGTATGAACAGAAATGACTGAAGATCACCAGCAGAAATCACTTCAGTGTAGAAATGTTGAGATGGGTATTGATAGGGCTGGGCAACGATTAAAATTCTTAATCGCGATTAATCGCATTATTTCCCTGATTAATCACGATTAATCGCATTGTATACGCAAAATCAAATAATGAATTCAAAAGTAGTGTAAAGGTCACTTTATTTAAATGTTCTGCTGCCATATGAACTAAAGTGTCATAACATTTGTTGTTCAAACACTTTTAACATCAGCACTTGTCAGTAACACATATTTAGTGTAAATCTCATCTTAAAAAATTTAAAATAAAATAAAGCTTATTGTCACTACCAGGGTATTAATGTCATCCTGTTTTTATAAAACATAAAAAAAAGTCAACAAACAAAATCCAACAAAAAGATTATGGCTCAGCACAATCAGAACATTAAAACAGGTAATTTCTGAGGTAACAGCAGAAACGTTTAACGGGGAATTCAACTTGGCAGTTGTTACAAATAACCTTGTTTCTGTTGAATCCTCCATCTGGGAGAACTTAAAATTAAAAAATGTCCATGTTAAAGTTCAGTAACTTTACCAATCTGTGTATCAATCAAAAAAAAAAAAAAAAAAAATTAAAAAGTGACATTTTATTATGTTTTTCATTTTTTTAATCTAACACAAAAAAACAGATAAATGCCTGTTTTATTAATATATCAGTTTTAGACTTGGATCAAAAATACGAAATAAAAAAACGGGCCACAGGACTGAATTTGTTTTATAATCGAGGACTGGACTTTCTGTTGTCGTTACACATCTGTGCCACTAGATGGAGCCGCACTGAAGAAACCAGTAACAATTGTTAATATTGCTACCTGAGTTGCTACCAGAACTGTAAAGTTAACTGATTTTTACCGTTCTCCATGTCTGTTTTAGCATTTTTGCATGTTTAGCTGCCAATTGTTTTCTGGTTCTGCAGCAGCCAGAAACAGACTTTTCAAAATAAAAGCATGTGAGCAACATGTGTTAACGCGCAATGAAATAAATGTCGGCATTAATAAATTAATGCTTTAACGCGATTATAACGCGTTAACTTGCCCAGCCCTAGTTATTGATTAAAAAAAAAAACATAATGGAGAATATAAAAGGCGAAACGTTAACGGACATCTACTGACACCAGTGAAAACCATCCATCCATCCATTTTCTATACCCGTTTCATCCTTGAAGGGTCACGGGGATCTGCTGGAGCCTATCCCAGCTGTCTACGGGCGAAAGGCAGGGGTCCACCCTGGACAGGTCCCAGTGAAAACCAGAAGATGTAAAATGTAAAAAAAAATCTAAGAGAAACTCATTGGATATGTCTCTTGAATAATGTGAACACACATACAGTACATACATTTAGATAATATATATTTGCTCCCCCCCCCCTTTTTTTTTCTTTGAGTCACAAAGAAATATTCAATATAAAAAAATTTCATATTTATTATATTTTAGATTTAAAAATTTGAAAGCCAGTGCTTAAATGAATGCTTCCAATTACTTTTCATTGTAATCGCACAGATGCTTCCAACTCAAACTCACCCTGCATTAATTCTAACTCAGAAACACGTGAATCGACAGGCCAACTGTTGTATGTATCTGCTCTTCACGCTATTCTGAGTGCTTTCACATTTCTCATTTATTGATACCATCTCCAAATTTTGCAGGAATGCATGAAGCTCGCTTGCTTGGAGCAATAATAAAAGGTTATTTTCGTTAATAAAATGTTAATAAAAGGTTTTCTGAGTTAACAGTTAACTCTGAATATTATATATATATTGTAGTTATGTAGTTCCTAATGAATAGATGCCATCTGTGGGTCAGGAATTACCAGATTTGACACCACTTCAGTCAAGGTTCTCATCTTGAATTATTTAGTCTCTCATAAACTAAATTGTTGAAGTGACCATTGGCCTGCGGCAGGTTTGGGTCAGAGATTGAAATAAAATCTTTATGTGGTTGGGGGGAAAAGAAGCTTTTAAAAAAAAACAAAAAAAAACTAACAGTTTTTCATTACCTCCACAGAGGAGGTTATGTTTTTGCCGGCGTTTGTCTGTGTACAAGATAACTCAAAAAGTTATGGATCGATTTTGATGAAATTTTCAGGAGTTGTCAAAAATGTGAAAAAAAGGAAGAACTGATTTAATTTTGGCTGTGATCCAGAAGAAATCCTGGATTCTGGATCACTTTCAAATTTTCGATAACATTGCGGTCAATGGGGCCAAAAATTTTGTTTCTCAATATCTCCGTTAATTATTGCCCAAAACTCATGAAATTTGACTCAGGGATTGACAATAGAAACCTCTATCACATTTCAGAGGCTGATCCAGATCTGATCCAGAAGGCGGATTTTATAGAACTCTGTAAAATCCCTATATGGGGGAATTGTTGCGCATGGCGGAGGTCTGCGCTCTCCGAGTGCTTTTCTAGTTTAGATTTTTTTCTCAATTGATCCATAATCACTGGAGCCAGTGTTGCCAACTTAGCGACTTTGTCACTATATCTAGCGACTTTCCAGACCCCCCTAGCGACTTAATTAGTAAAAAGCGACTAGCGACAAATCTAGCGACTTTTTCTGGTGATTTAGCGACTCACTGGCACTCAAACCGCTAGGTTTGAAGCCATCACTTGGCCGCTGATGGCTGCTGTCTGCCTCGCGACCTGCGCTTCTCTCTCTTTCTCTCTCTCTGTCGGGCACAGTGCACAGCCACAAACACCCCGCCCCCCCGCCCCCCGCGCGAGACAACTCGAGCCCCCCCCCCCCGTCTGATAGTCTGTCCGTCGCATCTAGCGACTTCTAGCGACTTCCGGGACAGCCTCTAGCGACTTTTCTCATTGGAGAGTTGGCAACAGTGACTGGAGCATTTGACCATTTCTTGAACATCATATCCTTGAAGACAATTCATTCTCACATGATCTTATAATATGTGGATTAAAAAAAAAAAAAAGAAAATTCTGCATGAAATACTTAAATTATAATAGGTGACACATGTGACTTTGTATTGATAATCATTTTGTACCCATTATAGCAAGTAAATGCAGGAAATCTTACACTTTTCAGCTGCAAGAAATCACTACTGCAACACTGAGGCTTTTTCCTCAGTTCAGATTATGCCATAATGGAAAAAAAGGTCATAGTGTTTGTCAGATTACCCCTGGAGAGAGCAAGGGACCTCCAGAAATGATTCCTCGGTCAGCGTAATAAAGATTCTTGCAGCTGCTTCTTGCTGCAGGTTTTGACCACAGCCTCACTTGTTTCGTCTTATTGTGACTGAATGACTGCGGCACAGAAACAGACTTACACACTTACAATTACAGTTTGGCTATTTCTTTCAAGATTGTCTCTGCCCCCATGTTTCTGCTCCGCTGATATGAAGGCAGACACGGGCAGTTTTGTTAACACTCTAAAAAAGATGTTTTTCCTTGCAAATTGTGAGTGCCTCCTACTGCACAATTTTAAGTCAAAACTTCTTTCCCTTGACTAAAAACTTTTCTTGCGCACCTCCCTCGTGTGTTGAACTTACATTTCAGTCATTTAGTTTCGAGGCCACACGCTGCTGAATGGTGTCCACGAACGGCTACTCTACTAACTATTCTCCACATTTAAGTCAATTTGCGCATGCATTTCAGTTAATCTGCCAGCGCCGGTCTTTGCTACAGGCGATGCAGGCAGTGGGCAAGGTTGCTTTTCACTGGGAGGACATCGTCTAAGGGAGCCAAATTACTTTTGCTATTACTGATGCTGCTTTTGAAAGCCATGAAAGGGGGAGATGAGAGATGCAATCAGACCAACGGTTGTCAACGGTATGACTGAAGGGGAGGTTTCCTGTTGGGGTCGAATGCGGGTCTGACAGCTGAAAGTTCATTTGTTAAAGTGATCTGGAACCTGAGTTTAGCTCCGAAGAAGGAGTTGTCCACGTTCTCCTTGTACTTGCATGCAAGTACAAGCACTACTTGCATTTTTTTTCTCCAGGTAAAAGAACAATATAGCCCTTTTAAAACATGCAGACTTTGTGCAGTCTGCATTCTTAAACTTTCTTTTTTTTGGGTGTAATCTCATCATTACTTTATTGGCTCTATATTGCGCTATTTATTACTTTACATTAGTTCTAATTTTTGCATTTAATGGCGCCCCTGTGATGAGGTTCGCCCACAAAAGGCGTATAAGCCCAGAGTCAGCACAACAGACCATCCATTCACCAGAAATCCACCGTGCACAATAAAGGGAGTGTGGCCTCCCGTAAAGGGACATGAGATCCCCTGAAAACATGATCTGTGAGAGTTTCGGGGGCTTGCACAGAACTGACCGTGTGCTGTTTTTGCTATGCATTTCGATTCTGCATGGATCATTGGTAAAAGAAATTTGCCTCCACACATCCATGACTCACAGCAACTTTTGTTTTCCATTTGTTTTTGTTTTTTTTTATACAATTCATTTTTCGAGACTGCATGATACATACTCATCTTTTTTTTCAGTGTTTCTTGGGGGAAATCAGGCGGCGCGTCACCACAGAAAATACTCTGTTTTGGAGGGTTGGACGAGAGCTTGTACTCTGGTGGTTAAAACTCTAATTCCTTACAGTGAAAAAGCATTATTTATCTTGTCCTGCCGCCAATAGTCAGGACAGTTCCTAAAAGTCATAACAGCAAAGGTAAGCAGACATCCATACAGGGCTGCCTGACTTTGCGTGATACCGTGTGAGGTCTAACACTGTGACAGCACGGTGGCTTCGATGATCAGCAATGTTGCCTTCACAGCTAGAAGGTTCCAGGTTCGAACCTCAGCAGGGGTCTTTCTGTGTGGAGTTTACATGTTCTCCCCGTATTTGCGTGGGTTTCCTCCCACAGTCCAAAGACATGCATGTCAGGTTAATTGGTGGTTCTAAATTGCCTGTAGGAGTGATTGTGAGCGTGACTGGTTGTCTGTCTACATGTGGCCCTGGGATGGACTCGTGACCTGTCCAGGTGAACCCCTGCCTTTCACCTGAAGAGAGCTGGGATAGACTCCAACGGATCCCCGTGACCCTGCAGAGGATTAAGCAGGTATAGATGGTATAGATGGATGGGGTCTAACACTATACAGGTTAGAAGTGGAGGTGTTTAGAGTGTCACCAGCTGGACCACAGGCATGCATCTAGTCATATTTTCCCATTTAGATACATCAGAAACGAAGCCAAACCCCAGTTTGACACCCCATTATAAGTTAGATTTACCAGTAGTGTTTCCACAGTCTGTTTTAGACTGCGGGGATTTGCAGTTCTCGCTTCATTGTTCAGTTTTGTCGTGTTCACTGGGTCACTTTATGTATGTTGTTAGAAACGGTCTTTGCCAGAATCCGTCGACGCTGAATGAGTTTTGACATTCATTATAAGTTAATAGACATGCCACATGTTAATGTTTGCTGTAATTGAGAGCATTTTCCTGCTCGATGAGACATTGTCACTGTCGTCTTCTCAAACCAGGAGTAGCAACTCTGCCAAAGGGGTCAACGAAGAGTCAGAGTGAAGTCTGATCCATCAGTGTGTCACCTTTCAGTTTCTGATGACATTAATTCTGAACAGAATAGAGGTCACGTTTCAGGCTTTGTTAAAGTATCTTATTGTCCTCTTGACAGAGGATATAGTCGTCATCTCCATCAAAGCAGAAGCTGATCAATGCAGTCTCATCACAGTGTGTGACTGCTGCATTTGTCCACTGTGCATAACATCACAATTACACAATAAAGACTCAGATACTTTGAAAAATGACTGTTTTAAGGCTCCAAAAGATTTTACATGCCTGTGTTTTCATTTAAAAATTATAACTTGGCTCCATTTGCAATGGGTGAAACCATCACAACTGTGATATTGCTCCTAACTCTTAACTTCTTCTCCTAACATGCTTAAAACGAATTAAGGAGCTCAGGAGAGGTGATATTGCACTCTGGGCTCTCGCATATTATATCAACATTTTTCAAGGATTTTTCACATTTCAACTCTGGCAACAGTTGGGATTAGTTAGTTAAACATAAAAAATACATGGTTAGTGCAGGTGAATATGTATTAGTTTTGGCCAAAATATTCATTAAAAATTTTTAAAAATTCAGGTTGACATCATGTTGCCTGATCTCTATTCTGTACAGAAATCACCTGAAATCATGATACTTGGTTCAGTGTGTATGAGAGGTACCATTCTTTATATTTACTATCTCTAATTAAATTCACCGCTCCAAGCCTTTACTTCCTGCTGCATCTCTGATATGTGATGCTGGCCTTCATCAAAAACCTTTGAAAAAGTACAGTGGTACCTCTATTTACAAAATTAATTTGTTCTGGAAGTAGTTTCGTAACCTGAAAATTCCGTAAGTAGGGACGCATTTTCCATGTAAATGCTCTAATCCGTTCCAAACCCCCCAAAATTCGGACATAAATTTTTTAATAAATTATAAAAATGCATAAAAAGATGTAACCAATACATGTTACCATTAGATTACTGCACAATAAACATAAAATGAGAGTTGTACATAATAAAAAACAAAGAATAAAGTAAAGAATAAAAATTATGTTCATTTACCTTTTAACTGCTATCGTCATCACCTTTTCTCTCTCAGCAGTGGTTTTTGTCTTATGTTTTGTAAAGAACCGATCCAAGGATGTTTTGTTGGCTTTTAACAATCCTTCGAAAATGTGCAAGGCAAACATCATCATAGTGAGCGATAGCCCGTCTAGTGAGCACTTTTTCTGGGTGATTCTTTTCAACGAATTCCGAAACTTCATGGAATTTTCCTAAAATTTTAAAGGGATGCCAGGAAGATGCTAGCTGATAGCCAATGGCAGAGCAGCTACAAGTATGTTTACGTTCGGTAAACTCTGGGAGCTGCAAGTAGCAGCACGTACTGTATTTTTGCCTTTCGTATCCTGTAGTTTATTTCGTAACAAGAGGCAATATTTTCCCGTTGAGATGTTTCAAAACCTGAAAATTCTGTACGTAGAGACGTTCATAAGCAGAGGTACCACCGTATCTCTTCATGTTCCATTGTTTGTACATCCAAATTATGACAATTTTGCTTTCATGCAACTACACAGTCACATGATGTAATTATGAACATTGGACAGATATTTTGAGATTATGTCTGGAACAGGTGTTGCTCACATATTAAGTTGATTTGGTCATGACCGAGTTTGTACCGCTGTAAGGATTTATTTATGTATTTATATTAACTTCATTTCTCAATCCCAGAGATGCTGAGGTCATTTGTGAGTCATGACAATCTAATGATGTTCCTCGATTCCTGTTTATGTCAAAAATGCCAGGAACATTTTCAGAGAGTCAGAATGTCAGTGAATTAAAATCACGTTGCGAAAAACCATCCTGGCTCTGCTCTTTGGTACATCGTACTGCTCTTTAGTGACAGAAGAAGACACCTTTAGTCTTTCCAGCTAAAAAATTAAGTAAAGTGCTACCTTGTGGAAGATGTGCAATTAACTTTGTTTTAAATTGGTATCTGTCCAAATGCAAATAAAAGCACACACTTTTACATTTTCTCTCTATTTTGAGCTTAAAAGTGAAATACAGGTATGTTATGTGTGTTTACTGACAGTGAGGCACATATTTTCGCTCACCAAGACACTCGTGGGCACATATTCACAGATAAACACACTTAGACACACAAACACTTAAAAAGGCCAAACTTCAGGCAAAATCATTGCAGTTTCAAGAGTGAATCAGAGCAGTCTGGCCATCCTAATTATGGCATGCTGTATGGGAAACTGGTAAAGCACTTGAGGAAAAGCGTAATCAAGACCTCAGGCGGCAGGGTGCAGTGATGAAGTGACTCTCTACATCTGCAGTTAATATGAAGGCATGAAATTGCAAATTCATGACCCTCGAATGCAGTGTGCAGCAGGCATGAGGTCAGCGCAAGTCACTTTCTGTCTTCATGCCCTCTCAAAATGAAAGGAATGATGCACAAGACAAGCCTACGGAATCATTGATCAAGGAATCTCAAGCAGCAGGTGTCAGTACAGCAGGCCACAATTCCCTGACCTGCCTTTAACAAGGGCTGCAGCATATACACACTAGACTTCCAAAAGTATTTGGAAGCGAACCAAGAATGGGTTCGCTCTCAGGAGCTCAGTGAATTCCAGGTGGAACTGTGATAGGATGACACCTGAGAAACAAATCCAGTGGTGAAATTTTCTCTCTCCTAAATATTCCACAGTCAACTGTCAACTGGATTATAAGGAGATGGAAGTGTTTGGGAATGACAGCAACTCAGCCATGAAGTTGGCTGAGTTGCTGTAGGACAGGTAAACTGAGGGGGCGGGGTCAGAGGATGATGAAGAACATAGTGAGAAGAGGTCACCAACTTTCTACAGAGTCAATCACTACAGACCTCCAAACTTCATGTGTCCTTCAGATCAGCTCAACAACAGACCAGAGAGCTTCATGAATGGGTTTCCATGGTGACGCAGCTGCATCCAAGCCAGACATCACCAAGAACAATGGGAAGAGTCAGATGCAGTGGAGTAAAGCAGCCACCACTGGACTCTAGAGCAGTGGAGGAACGTTCTCTGGAGGGAAGAATCACACTTCTCCATCTGGTAATCTGATGGAAGAGTCTGGGTTTGGTGGTTTCCAGGAGAACGGTACTGGTCTGACTGCATTGATCCAAGTGTAAAGTTTGGTGGAGGGGGGATTATGGTGTGGGGTTGTTTTTCAGGAGCTGGGCTTGGACCCCTTAGTTCCAGTGAAAGGAACTCTGAATGCTTCAGCAGACCACGACATTCTGGACAATTCCATCCTCCCAACTTTGTGGGACCAGTTTGGAGCTGGACCCTTCCTCTTCCAACATGACTGTGCACCAGTGCACAAAGCAAGGTCCATTAAAGACATGGATGGTAGAGTCTGGTGGATGAACTTGACTGGCCTGCACAGAGTCCTGACCTCAACCTGATAGAAGACCTTTGGGATGAATTAGAGCAGAGACTGAGAACCAGACCTTCTGGTCCAACATCAGTGTTTGACCTCACAAATGTTCTTCTGGAAGAATGATCAAAAACCCCCATAAACACACTCCTAAACCTTGTGGACAGCCTTCCCAGAAGAGTTGAAGCTGTTCTAGCTGCAAAGGGTGGAGTCACATCATATTGATTAGGAATGAGATGAACTATATATGTGAGTCAAGGCAGCTAAAACAATACTTTTGGCAGTATAGTGTATATGTATATGTAGAAAAACATCATATAGAAAACATTGGCTTCGCTGTCTATCACATCTCCTTCCTCTTTTTGTTTTACGTAACACATGACTGACTGAACATGCACACAGCATACAAACATGAAAAAGGGGACACAGTGACTAAATGAGTCTTTTTCTTTGTCACAATTCCCAGCCTCATTTCTTGGTGTTTTAGAGGAGGTCAGTTCAATGACTGTCAGCACTTTCTCTAACTAGTTTAGCAATTGAATGCATAGCTGAGACAAACCCCACCATGTCTGGAGGCAAAAGCTTCAGATTTAATTGAGAATGTTTGCCATTATGCCGAGTGTGAAATTAGTCAAGTAGAAAATGGATTTTTTAGCTGTAGAGATTTGACACTATTAGCTGTCAGGGGGATGTTAAGGCAAATTCACTGAACTGCCATCTTCAAAGATTCAATTGTCAAAATTGGGGGACAAAAAAAAAGAAATGTTAAAAAATGGGAATGGAATTCAACTATGTCACGGAAGATACTAGAAAATATGTTGTAAATAACCAGAGCTGGTTATGGGATAAGCTTTAAGAAAAGCAAGAGTACGCCAAGTTAAAGATCAAAAGATTTGAAGTGGGAAGTTGAAAACTGGATTTCTTTATGTCTCAGAGGGAGGTTTGGATCACCGGGATGTTAGTCATCACACTGAGTTTTAAAAGGCCTGCTTCACCATCAAAGTTCCATTTATTCTGGAAATCAAAGATGTTTTCAGCTCTTGCATAAATCTAATATTTTCTATGACCAAAATAAGAAGGAATGCACTCATAAATATTTCTGAATTGTATGTGAGAAATGTCACCAGGAAGCAATCAAATGTAATTTGATGCTTATGGATTTAGATTTACATATCACATATAAAAAAGGGTGTGGTGGGGGGCACAGATAGTAAGATGTTTAGCATACTGACAATGTTTTATCATTTTATGTCGATTCCCATTCGTGACAGCCATCAGGTATGGACATGATGCAAACAGCTTTTGTTGCTGTTCTTATTGATGAAAAAGAAAACAAGATTCAAGCAAGTAATTATTCATATCTGAGACTGTTTGTTATCAGATAAATTTTCATCAAACCTTTCTGAAGTGTATAATACATTGTAAATAGTGTGTATTTATCTTTGGTCTCTGATTCGAATTATTGTGGCTCTTCATGCAGTTCTGTCAAACACAGAGATAAGATAAACAAAACAATTATAAGACATGAAAAAACAAAGGAAAGTCCTTGGATCAACAAACTCGGCTGAGTCCTTTCGAGAAATCGAGCTGTGTTTGGTCTGTCGATGATTTAGAGTTTTCTGAAGAGGGGTGATAGCATCACATCACATTTGTTGAGCCCAGTGAATATTGATAGATGCGCCGCATGATGTTGAGAAAGAACAGGTTTAGTAAATAGTTCAGTTAGTTCACTGAGTAACACAACCATGTGGGGACTCCACCCACACCCTCCGTTTCTTAGTTTTCTCAAGAAAGAGAGAAGACTCTTATTTTATTTCACATACATTTGTTTTCTTGGTTTAATGGACTCACTTTTTCCTGGCATGTCTTCAGATTCGAACATCTGGTTATTTACAGCCAAGTACAGCCAGTTTTGTTGTTATCTTACCATCTATAGTTCAATTCAATTCAATTCAATTTTATTTGTATAGCATCTGTTACAATGTCAATTGTCTTTAGGTGCTTTACAGAGACCCAGAGCATGACCCCCAAGCAAATATCATTAACTAAAAATATAATTATAAGTTAAAAAAAAAAAACTCCCACAGAGAGAGAAAAAAAACCTTATAGCAAAACAGTGGTTGCAGTCATATGGGCCAGCAGGCATCTACACTGGAAAAAAGGCCATTCAAAAAAATAAGCTTAAAAAGATTAATACAAGATGTTTTTTGTTTGTAATAAGCAAAAATTCGCTTAATAAGATTTCTTGAAATAAGACAATATATTTAAGCCTTACAAGATCTTGAAATTAGCTGGGAAAACTCATTCTTAGCTGTCCAGGGCAACACAACAGCGGACATGGTTTGATGTAAATGTAAGAAAACACTGTACTTAAGATATGTGTGCTATAATGCAATGTGTTGGTTGGGCATGTTGCTGACCTGCAATTTTCAAATAAAGCAGATTTGATGTATGAATTCAAGTTAAGTTTATTTCTTGAAATAAGATGGTTAATCTTTTACAAATAACATCGCAGCTTAAAAATCTTATGACATGTCAAAAAACTTGTTTCATCTGAGATATGACTCAAAACAAGATGTTTTCAAGACTGTTTCACTTAACAAGATATTCAAGATGCACTGTCTAAAAACAAGTTCCTATATCTCACTGAAATGTTACTCTTTAGGTGATTCTGTCTTATATTAAGTGTGATGAGATATTTTGACTAGAAATTAGAAAAATATACTTGGTAAGATTTTTAGTTTTTGCAGTGTACTTTGTCTACTGGTAAGTCCAGTTGAGTGCTGCCCATCATTCATGTCATAAATGTCATGATTTGTCACTTTGGCAATGAGCTAAGTCACATGCTTGAAAAATAGTAATGTGAAATATAATACGTAAGCTGTGAGAGTTTCCTCACCCTAAACAAGTAGTTTTGATTCCTAACCATCACCAAGTAGTCATTGTGTGAGTGTGCAAAGGCAAGGACAATGTTCTCAACCTTTCATTTTGAGGTCATCTGGAAGTATTCATATCTCATAAACCCATATTTTATTCCTGATAGAACATATCAGATGTTGAAACTGAGACATTTTACCATTTCGCAGAAAATATCAGCTCATTTTGACTTTGACGGCAGCAACACATCTCAAAAAAGTTTGAACAGGGGCAGCAAAAGGCTGGAGAAGTAATTGGCGCAAATCAAAAACAAATAGACAAGCATTTGACCACTAATTAAGGTCAGTAACATGACCAGGTATAAATGTAGCATTTAGAGAGCCCCTTGGATATAAAGATAGGCAGACGCTCATCAATCTGCAACAAACTGTGGAACAATTTCAGAAAAATGTCCCTTAACATAAAACGTCAAAGACTTTGAAGATCCCACCATCTACACTACATAATATCACTGAAAGATCCAGAGAATCAGGAGGAGTCTCTGTGTGCAAGAGGACAAGGACGAAGGTCAAACCTGGATGCCTGTGATCTTCAGGTCCTCAGGCAGCGCTGCATTAAAAACAGACATGATTCTCCACCGGACATTACTGATGAACTCAGGAACACTTCCAGAAACCACCGTCTATGAACACAGTTCACCGTGAAATCCAGAAAAACAAGGCTGCATCATGAAAAGACGAAGACATATGTGAACACTATCCAGAAACACTGCTGTCTTCTCTGGACCAAAGCTCATCTATAATGGTCTGAAATTATTTTTGGAAGCAATGGAGCATCTCTTTCAGGGAAGGCATTGTATATTTCAGCAAGACAATGCTAAACAACCTACTGCATCCATCACAAAAGCATGACCTCACACGAGAAGAGACAACAAAAGACCCAGAACTGTTGGGCAGCTAGAATTCAAAATGCAGATCTGGTTATCCACATGTTTAAGTGCAACACAGGAACTACGTCCAGACTCGCCTGTTATGAAATACAGTGTTTGAAAAGCTTTCCAACACAGCTTTCCTTACCAGTCCAGAAAAGTCCAGCTTCATTAAGAATTTCAGTATGCTGCTGACTTTAATGAACATTATTCCAGCATGCCAAGGGCTACGCAGTATGTTCCCATTCTCCTCAGAGTGGATTACTTACCACATAAAACCCATCAGTCATATGCAACACAAATGAAATTATTCACACTTGATGAACCTTTTTATCCCTCTAATGTGGGGAGTTAGACACTTCAAACATTCCTTTCTGTCCCTGCCCCTGAGGATGAACTACCACCATGAAGAAACAAACTGCAGAGTTGCATTTTCCCTTCTTTATCAAATTCCTTCCTGAGAGGGACACGTTATTAGCAGATTACTGACACGAGTTTACAACAGGAGCTGTCTTTGATTGTGGTCAGCTCAGAGAAGGTGAATCTATGGTAAATACCATACATAATGTAAGTGTCCCAATACCAGGTTTAAACTGACACATGTGAATTATTCAATAAAGTGGTAATCAACCACTCTCTGTACAGTGGGATCATTTGTTAGGTTTTAAATGCTATTTCAAAATTTATACAAAGGGGCAACAGTCAAGGCTTTTTACAATACTATTAAGCACTACTGGACAATATGAAATGCAGTGTCAAAGCTGAAAATTTCTACCTTGAAAACAAAACACGGCAATTGACCCTTCGGTAAGCACTGCCCCCTCCCTAGTTACTGTAAAAAATGCAGGCTGTGGGTTAAGTTATGTGTCCGTCCACACAACAACACAGCAGCTGAACATGGGGAAAGTTTCAAAACACACCTACATTTGTTCCAAGGTAAGTTAGCTTTGTTTATTAGAAGATTGAGTTAACCACTATTTAGTAAAAGTAATAATATGATTTAGCAGCAAGGAGAGTGAAAATGTCTCTCTGTTAGCATTAGCTCTGTTCAGTAGTGTCAATGACTATGGACCAGAGCTTGCTAGCCAGCTATAAGCCTGCCTCGTTGTCTACCAATATATATGGCCATGAATATTTATTTTGTTAGGTATAAGGTGAGGCTAGTGATGGGGATTAATAAAGTATTTTTGAATTGAATTTTGAATTAACATCCCTGTATTAATCATCTTAATACAATGCTGTGACTGTCCTATGTTAACATAGCTCTGGTGTGAGATAGACCTATGGACCAAAGCTAATGCTAACGGAGAGATGTTTTCACTCATCACCCTCCCTGATGCTAAATCATATTACTTTTAATAAAGGGTGGTTAAATCAATCATCTAATAAACAAAGCTAACTTACCTTGGAGCAAATGTAGGTGTGTTTTTTTTTTTACTTTCCCCACGTTCAGTTGTGGATGGCCACATAACTTAACCCATAGCCTGCATTTTTCCAGCGTTTGTTTTGGCTTGGGAAAGGGAATAAAAATGCCTCCTCCAAATGTTCTGGACACCTCGAATCACTATTGCAGGTCCCCAGCAGCAATATTTCACCGTGGCGTTAATTATAGTATAATCTAAATACTGATGAGAGGCATCGGAAATATAGCGAATTAACACAGTCCTTAACGCAGGAACAGCAAGATTGTCCGACCTAGCTACGCTTACTAGGAAGGGGACGGTGCTTACCGAAGGGTCAATTATGGTCAGATAGAGTTTCATATGTAAGAAAGAAGAAATCAATCTTAGCACAAGGTGATGTGATTGATCCCTTCTGTTGATCATCTTGTGTGATGGCGTTGGTGAGAGCTTCTGAAAAAGTATGTGAACCCTTGAAAATCAATCTCAATTCTTGTTTTCCTGTTTTATAGCTTTTTTACAGTATTTTTTCAACAACTGCAGTTCTGCAAATCCCTTTGCAACTCGATTTTGAAAGGCGCTGTACAAATGAATACGTTTTGTTGTAATTAACTGATTTCTCATCATAAATTTACCATAAAATGTGGCCTGATCTTTATTTAAGCCATAATAATAGACAAACACAATTAGTTGAAGCTGATAACACACCGAGTGTTCATTTCTAATTTCTCATGTTTTAAAAACCAAATTAGAAATTTGCAGTGCTGGAGGGAAAACTGAGGAACTCATAGATTAATTACTTCAGTAAAAGCTCATTGAAGTCAGCAGCTTCCGTACCTGCAGTCAAAATGATAAAATGACTTTTGAGGTGAAATTTGCTGTTCATTAGAAGCATCTCCTTACATAAACCATGACTTACGAAAAGGAGATCCCTGAATAAATGTGATGAAGAGTAGTTGATATGTGTTAGTTAAAGGCAAAGTAATCTTGAAGACAACCAGGCTGAAGCGAAGAGTTCAAAAGCACAGCGACGCAGTAACTATGCGCTGTTGACCCAGAGTTGACCATTTTTCTTTAGATTATTTGTTTGTACCACCCTAGATGAGCGAATCAGCTTACAAACGACACGGCTGGAAGTTGTTTGTCCTCAACTGCGAGTGTTACTTCTTTTCTCGTCATTAAATTCTCCCTCGCAACCGACAGCACTACGGAAATCCTTTTCGCTCAAACACATGTTGTACACCCTGTAGTTGGGTCAGCCTGAGGACGTGGAGCTTTCAGACCACAAATGATGCACCAGAGTTCGATGACAGCCGTACCAAGACCCCCTCATCTGACAGCTCTCGGTGCAGCCGTTTTGGTCCAGTTGTGTTCACACCGACCCGAGTCAATCGCACTCATGACTGAAGCTCCTTTGGCCGACCTAAACAGGGAGAGTGTGAAAATATAAGAATTTCATTATCTCCGTTCTGTCTGGGATGGGAGCAGATATTGCAAATTATTGATTGTCAGCAAAAAAAAAAAAAAAAAAAAGAAGCTATTTTAAAATAGCCAGTCTATACTACTGTATAGACTGGCTATTCATTATAGAATCTCTGAAACTGCTTTAAACTGGTTCAGGTCCTATCTCAGGGACAGGAGATACTTTGTTGAAATTGGTAACTGTGTCTCAGACCAAATGGCCATGACCTGTGGGGTTCCCCAGGGGTCAATCCTGGGACCCCTATTGTTCAGTCTATACATGCTTCCATTAGGCTAGCTAATATGCAGCTATAATGTGTCCTACCACAACTATGCAGATGATACTCAGATCTATGTGTCACTGACAGCAGGAGAACATGGGCCTGTAGATTCATTGTGTCACTGCATTGAACAGATCAGTGTCTGGATGTAAAACAACTTTCTCAACAACTTTCTTTATGATATGCTTATAAAAACACAAGACATTAAAATTGTTGTGGTTTTTTTTTTTTTTTTATCGGCATAGGTACATTGTGATTGCCTGATATTTGGACTTAGATGTGAGATCAGATTACATTCTACACCCAAATAATACACAAAATCAATAAATTCCAAGGGGCTAAGATGCTTTTTCTCCAGAATTGCTGATAAAAAAATTTCCAGTCTGTTTCTTTTGTATTCCAGAACTTTTTTTTTTTTTTAGTATATGCCACTGACTTAAGATTAAGATGATGGCAGTACAATCTGTGGTAAAGGATATTAAAACCAATTTACGCAAATCAGTTCCACTATTTACTGAGAATAACTAAATGATTTTTGCTTTTTTATTTATTTATTTTTTTCAAAAAATGTAAACATGTAAAAAGCATGTCATTGTGCTTTTTATTTTATTTTATTTTTTTGGGGGGGCCATTTAAAAAAAAAAAAAGCCATGTTGTCCACGGCCACTCATTTGTCTTGTTCATAACTGCCCCATCAACAACCTTCAGGTGTCACCTTGGAATATGAATTACTCCTCCCTGTCCCTGAATGCTGAGTATACTACACCGACATTTGTGCTGCTTGTGGCCATCTGGCTGCAGGCATTTAATGTAGATTTTCTCAAAGACGTCTTTGGGGATTGTCCATGTGGTCGGGGAATGAGAACTGGATGATGGATATTTCTCTAACTCAAGTGGCTCTCTGTGGCCCCATATAATTTTACACTCTCATTTTACCCCCTTGGTCTGTAAATTAGGCACCATAAAAAATATCTATATCACAACTAAGCCTCACAGACACATGGATCAAGAAACCTGTCTGGCACCGGGGATCTTAAAGGTGAAACCAAGTCAGTGCCTTGTGAATTACTAGGCGGGTAAAAGGGGGGGGGGGTGGATAACACTGGAGAGGGCTAGTGGTAAAGAGGCCAAATTGTAACAGATTGCCTACCTAAACTTTTGCCCTTTCAAAGGAAAAAAGAAGAAAAAAAGATAAAAAAAAAAGATTGACTTTCGGGCCGAGGGTGCCAGTCAGAGTATAATTGATGCTGGGTTGCTTACAGGGAAGGTTCCATCTGCCACTGTCTGCTATCAGGGAGAATAGAAGAATTAAAAAAAAAGGTTTCACTTTTGTCCCATCTTAACCAACCCTTCAAACTGTGCTGGCAACATCCTCTCCCCTGTCCCCCTTGTCCTCATTATCAGCTTAAAGCTGTAACTCCCAAGCAGAGTCTACCCTGAGTGAACATCAACCTTGGAGGAGACAAGGAAGAGCGTAGACTGCAGTAACACGGATATTACCAATCACATGGGAATAGAACAAGGAAATAAAAAGCGCCGCAGCTACCAATTCATTCTCTTTGTGGTAGAGATATTTTGTAAGTACTTTTTCCAACATTTTTCAGTGACAGCCTTGTGAACCTTTGAGATGTTGTTTCTGGCAGCTCTGCTTCGCGCTGTATGCAAGTTGCACATCTCGCAAAGACTGATGGCAACAGTGTGTCCAGTTGAGAGAATCCCAAATTAGGACACAGCTGCCATTGCTCAGTAATGCATCAATTAAACCACGTTTTCAGCAAGTAAGAGTGCAGAATTGTATCCCTCCTTCACTAGAGCACACTGACCAGTCCAAGCACACGGGCATTTCGCTGCATTTTGAACATCATCGCCATGATTAATGGGCTTTAGTACTGGGGAACTTGTTCAGTGTGACACAAGCTTTTGTCTCTGTGTGTCATCCCTTTCCTCTTCCTGACAGCCGCCAGAGTCTCCCCCTCTCTGCAGCCAGCTAGGTTGGCTGGGCGGGAGGATTCGATATGAGCTGACAGCACAGTAATAACTTATGCAAATTAACAGGGTGGAGCGTAGATGCTAAGAGCACAGGAGAAGAAAAAGTGATTTAAAAAGCATCTTTGTGTTCCCTATCTCTCTGTGCTGCATGCTGGGGAATAGAGATTTTTAAAGAATCTGACTCCAGTACTGGGACCTTATGTGATACATTTCAGCATGTCTTTTCTCTCTTTTTTTCACTTTAGTGTGCTAAACCTTGATTCTTTCTTTTCAAGCTGCTTCCTATCTCCCCAGCTGCCATAATCATAGTCTATCCAACTGTGACTTCTCAAAATAAGGAATATGAGCACTTTGCAGTGTTTTATGTTTCTTGGCTTTACTGAGACTGAATTTCATGTGCTTCTTCCCCTCACAACTCCACACATGTGAATTTCAGAAGTGCCGAATGCATGAATGTGTGTGTGTGTGTGTGTGTGTGTGCAGTTGCTTTTACACAAGCATGAATTTGCATACACATCTCTGCTCGGAGCAATCTTCACCCAGGAATATGACAGCAGGGGTCCGTTCTGTACCCTGTGTCTTTGTGCACTGCCAGGAGCGAGCGGTGTAAAATTTGTTTAGACTTTTCTTATGTTCGAAAAACCATGTCTTCAAGCCTGTATGGCCCTCTTTCAAAAATCTCAGTCGTGAAATTGTGCACACATACACAAACCTGATTTCCATTCCCGTCTTTAGCAACAAAAAGATATAGGCACTACCGCTATTAATTTGCATATAAAAATGTAGTTTTCAGTCACAAGGTATTACACATGGCAACAGTTTAATATAGTTCTGGAGTCACAAACAGTGTAAAAGTTGTTGAATGGAAAAAAAAATGAAAGGCTTTGAAACTATGTTTTTCTCTAAAAACCATGAATACAGCCCCGGCTGAAGTACTTTCTGACTGCACATTCTGCACTTTCAAATCACAACACTTGTTTTTTTTTTTTTTTTACTTTTTTGCGTAGCCACATTTTTTATATGTAGACTGAGTTGAGAAGAATTGCATTTAGCTTGAAAGTTCAGCAAGCTGGTGGCAGAAGCGAGACAGCAACAATACAAAATGCTCAGAGGAAGTTATTGAAGCTAAAGGAGGTAATACTGGATAGTGAAACTAGAGGCTAATTTGATATGCATTTGTCCTTTTGCAATAGCTAATAGACTCTGTTAAATTGTGCCAGGATACCTTAACACATGGTGTTTAACAGCTTCTTCTCTCCTTCTAACTGTATCCCTTTGTTAGATTCTTGTCACAGGTTTGCATACAAACTCACAGTGAGAAAGTATTCTTTAGATGTTCTTTGGGGCCCACTTATTTCTTTTGGGCGTCTGCTTTTAGCTGCCATCTCAACTTTTAATAAACTCTCCAAATTCATGCATTATTCTGTTTTGCATACTGATAGAAATGTGTCAACTGACACATACAACTGCATATCCATAATATGGTAAGTGGGGATATTCCTCATTCAGTGTTATTGCAGCTCACAGGTCTATATTAAATAAATAAATACATTATTTATGTAATATAGGGAGTAAGTCAGTGTAAACCAGCCCAAATAAAGGTTGCGGCAGAAAGGACTTCCAGTGTAAAACCTGTGCCAAACTAAACATGTGAATCACAGGTGCTGCTGAAACTGTTAATAAGATGTTAAAATCTGTGGTAGCAGAGAAGTACAGTATGTTAGTGGTTCAGGACATGCATGAGAGCTGGAAGACAACGGTGAGATGTGCTGTAGGTGTAACAGAGGAGTTCAAGGTGGAGGCGGAAGTGCATCAAGGATCAGCTTTGAGCCCTTTTTTGTTTACTATGATGGTGATGGACAGACTGACAGATGAGGTTTGACAGAAATCTCCATGGACTATGATGATCGCAGATAACATTGCGATCTGCAGTGAGAACAGGGAGCAGGTGGACGAACATCTAGAGAGGTTGAGGTATGCCCTGGAAATCTACCGAAAGGAGAAGAATGAAGGTTAGGTGCAGCAAGACTATAAATACATGTGTATGAATGAGAGGAACCCACCAGGAATGGTGAGGCTACAAAGAGCAGAGATAAAGAAGGTGGAGGACTGAAGTACTTAGGGTCAACAGTCCAGAGAAATGGAGGGTGTGGAAAAACATGTGCAAGCAGATTGGAAAGAGTGAAGAAAAGTGTCAGTTGTGATGTGTGATAAAAGAACTTCAGCAAGACTGAAAGGAAAGGTGAACAACAGTGGTGAGACCTGCAATGTTGTCTGGTTTAGAGACTGTGGCTCTGAGGAAAAGACAGAAGGCAGAGATGGAGGTAGCAGGGGTTAAAATGTTGAGGTTCTCTTTGGAAGTGATGAGGATGGATAGAATCAGGAACAAGTGCATCGGAAGAATAGCACATGTTAGATGTTCTGGAGAGAAAGTCAGAGAGACCAGACTGAGATGGTTTGGACATGTACAGAGGAGGGATAGTGAATATATCAGTCGAAGGATAATGAGGTTGGAACTGCCAGCAGGAGGCCGAGAGGAAGACCAAAGAGGAGATTCATGGATGTAGTGAAAGAAGACATGGAGTTCGTTGTTGTGAGAAAAAAGGATGCAGAGGATAGTTAGATGGAGGCAGATGATTCACTCTGGAGACCCCTGAAGGAAGAAGGGAAAAAAAAAGATTATTTTTGTTCAAGGAAATTTCAGTTTGGAAACTTTACTGAAAGCAGTTCTATGTAAAATGTTGCATTCTTTTTTAGTCTGAAAGGTATGAATGAATTTGATATGCACGGGCCACATAAGTGCGCCAACACCCAGCTATCATGAACTGTCTAAAAATATTGGCTCACTGAGTAAACTAATGTTCTGCTCTGAGATTGCATTTAATAGCCCCCACCCCTCCTAATCCTGAAGTGATCATGATTCAGTCAAGCGAAATAGCTTCAAACCATTCAGTTTATGTTGGAAATATTTGGGCTCACTAAACATATATATTCCATCAAAATCCTCCAACTCAGTTGTTGTCAATGAAAGTAAACAAGAAAGCTCTGGTAACTTTTTTTTTTTTTTTCGACCAGGCCTCCTGACACACCATCGTTTCCAACCATAAAACAGCCTCTGGAGATGTCAACTCCAGGCCAGAGAGTACAGTACAAAGGAATGCTGGGAGTGTTTCTTCTGAGTCCAGCTGCCTCCACAGCTCCACATCCTTTAATTATCAAGCCAGGAACAGCAGTCATTTTCCAACATTAAACACGTTATTATTTGTGTTTAAATCATTCATCAGTCCATTCTGGGGTTGTTTTTTTTCTTGAAAATAATGTTGCTTGAGGATATAGAACAAAAGAATCTGGGATCATTATTGATTTGACTAATACAATGGTGCTACCAGGGACAGAAGGAATTAAATGCTGCTTTTAATGCAATGGTATGGAAATGTGCCTTTTGAAAGAAAAAAAAAAGTAATAGGATGTGGGACTACAGATCCCACATTTTATAGTTTCAGCATCTGCATTTATATTGTGTGATGGAGCACAGCCAGCAGGTTATACTGTATGTATTTTATAGACTAGGCAAGGACACTTTACACTTGATTTTGCTTTTGTCAGATGAAAGTCATAGATTTCAGAAAGTTTTAGCTCAACACTGGAGAATTACTCCACCTAAAGAAGAAACTTTTATTGTTAAATTCAGTTTAAAACACTGTCAGTGTAAATGTCTGTCATATGTGCTTTAATTCTAACACAATCTCAAAAAAGTTTTTTGAAAAGATCATTTTAAAAAAGCTTACTTAATCATTAACCTGAAAGCCAGTGATTCATGTTTTTTAATACAGTTAATAAATTAATGTACATATAGGGCCCGATCTTCCACCAGATCTGCTAAAGCCGCTATTAAAGGATAGCGGGAAAGCGGGAGGGGCGTTCTCCCGCAAAGAACGCAATCCCACTGTCGCTATCCCGCTATCCCACCTGCGCTACCCGCTACATTATCCATAGGAGTGGTTAGGGTGTTCCACCTGTTAAACCAATCAGTGCGTCAGTAGCCATTGCCTTTAAGAGCAGGTTGCCCTACCCGCTAACCGCTATGGAGCATCTTTTCATCCAGATCCCACAACCCTAAACCCATGATTGCAAGATACCGAGTTTTCGGAAAGGGCAAAAGACACGCCCATTGCCACACCTCCAAACTGAATAGGGGAGTTGGCATAATGGGTAGCAGCTTTAGCGAGTGGAAGACTGCATTAGCGGTTAGCAGAGGTTCCTATACCCACAATTTGCAGGCATACGCTAGTGTTAACGGGTAAGGGGAAGTGTACGATCGGGGCCATAGTGTGACAGAGGCATAGACGTGTCTTTTAAATTATTTCAGTATGTGACTGTTTTCACATCTGCAGGCATCATCACCCAAGTCATTGCAAACATGATGGAAACATTTTATAAAACAGATAAATAAATAAATAGCCATAGTATTCTCCTCATCCTAACTAATTATCTTAAATGCTTAAACCTAACCATTAGCTAATCCTAGGCAATCAGTGAAGAAAAGCAAAGATGATCAGCAAATCAAAAGGAATGAACTGTGAAATAAAGTTCAGGAGCTTGACAGGAGGCCAACTACGTTGGTTTTACTCCAACTCCGATTAGATATGGTTTGTTTCACAGACTCATCTGGGAAGTCCTCCATAGAAATGATTTTGAAAATGGCAGACACTTGTAAAGTACTTAGTGTTCTTCCAACCCCACCTGCCAAATACTAACTTTTCTGCAACTTAAAGCTAAACACACACACAACCTCTCATGCTTGCATGGGTTGTCTCCAGGTACACTGGCTCAGGACATATGTCAGGTTAATTGGTGGTTTAAATTGCCCGTAGGAGCGTGCACGAGTGTGCGTGGTTCTCTGTCTTTATTGACCGCTGACCGGTCCAAGGTGTAGCCCTACCTTTCATCCAGAGAGCTCTGATGAGCTCCAGCAGATCTCTGCACAGGACAACGCAGACACGGATGATGAATGGATGGAGGATTTTAAATGAGAGCTATAGTCTGCAGATTTCAGTAAAACCAAGGGGGGAAAAAAAAAAAAACAAGAAAAAAAACTGAACATTTAACAAGCAGGGAAGAGAGATCAGCAATTTAATGAAGTGTGAAAGGCTTACACTTCATCATCACAAATAACCATCTTAATCCTATGCACAGGATTGTTGTGTTTGCAAACAGTTTATGGCACACGGTAGATCTTAGGAAATTAATCGTATCAAATATTACAAGGGATATTGCTGTCTCAGGCCCAGATTCCCATTAGGTGGCCCCCCCACCTCCACCCACATGGCAGAAAACAACAGAGTGTCATGATCAATGTGCATCTCTCCTGAACTAATTTGACCAGAGTTCATGGCTGTTTGTCTTGTTTGTTTTGTCTTGTTTTAGTTTAGTGATTTTACCTGAACGAGCTACTACCGCCTGGGTAATGTGTTTTATCATATACAAATTCGAGTCCAGGTAAATAACAGAACTATGAAAAGGCTGCATCTTAGCACATTAGATTTGTCGAAAGGAAATGTATATTTTATATGTAGCCACTCTGCCTTGGTATAAAACTGTTTTCATTGTTTTCTTTTTTTACACCTGCTGATATCGTGAACGTTTATCATCATTTTTAACTGCACAGCAGTGGAAGCACTTTACCGACAAAAAAATAAATAAAAGATAAAAATGTTAGCTGTGTATTTACTGTGCTCTATAAAATAGAATGTGGTTTTATTGAATACAGAAATCAATGTTCTCAACCTCTACATCCTTTTATTTTATTTATTTTTCTTTCAACTGTCAGATTAGACCCTCTGCATATCCACCTAACTTAAACACAGCACGTGCACCTTCCGTTTGCAGCCTCGGCGCTGAAACATGAACAGGTCATGAGCAGACGTCTCTGACACCTCATCATAGACCAGGTTGAGACGGGCTTGTCACTGAGCTAATGGACTGTTCAAAGGTTAATTTACAACCATATGAATTCCATCAATAAGCAATTAAGAGGTGTGGAAATGCAGAAGCACCCAGGCCAGCAGCCAAATCCCCATGCAAACCCCCCACCACCACCTACTTTAAAATCGATTAATTGCTGTGGCATGTCTGTTTAAAAGCGTTTGATAGATTTACACATAAAACCAGAACATAACAAAAGTCTCTGCTACCGGCTTGACCTTTTTTTGTTGTTGTTTGTTTCTCTATCTGCCCCTTTTTTTCCCTTTTGGATTCAGAGATTGCAACTTCTGAAGAGATCTCTCTCTTACCTCGTGACATCTTTTTAACGCGTTGCATAAATCCTCATTCTGATTAGAGCCTGCTCTATTGAAGTATTCATAAAAGCTCCCTGCTGCCAGATCCGGAGAAAGATAACGTGCCACGCAGCAGCTAAATGCCAATGCACAGTACAGGATGAAAGAAAGAGGGGGAAAAAAAAAAGACATGTAGAATTTCGGAACACGTGGAAAACTCAGCATCTCCTGGTGAAATAGAGAAAAGTGCCTTTGAGACACGGCGACGCTCATCAAAATTCAACTGGCTCTGGAGCATCTGGCCCGTCGTCTGCTGCCGTCTCATCTGTGCAAAATCTCTTTGTGACATCGTGTTTAAATCTCCACAATGCGAAGCGTTTCCATCCACGCTGATGTCACCACACAGGGACCCAAACAGCTGATTTTCCAGAGGATGTGGG
The DNA here is from genome assembly GCA_018398805.1 of Hirundichthys speculiger. Classification (NCBI taxonomy): domain Eukaryota; kingdom Metazoa; phylum Chordata; class Actinopteri; order Beloniformes; family Exocoetidae; genus Hirundichthys; species Hirundichthys speculiger. Next base: position 824,903 of record JAGFBZ010002622.1, on the reverse strand, counting down.
AGATTTCCATCCGCTGCCCCCTTTTCCTCTCCCTTTGCTCCTCTTTGATGCTGTGCAGTCTGGCTCACATGTTTTCATGTCCCCCCCCCACTACCGTGACATACTTGCTATATTCCCTGGAGAGATTCAGATAGCGGTTTTGTGATATGATACGTGTGCAATCTCATACCTAATCAGCCTCATCCGACTCGCCGGAGCCCCTGGGGAGTTTTGAACATATTGTCCCAACCAGTCAGTTACCCCTGTAAGAGGGGATTCTCTCAGCAGGTTCCTGTTTGCTTTTGAAAACAGAAACAGAGGGTAGATAAAGCAGGTCTGTAGGTTTATTGCGGTCTTTCTCCGCTCTCTTTTATCTTGTCTTTCACCTAAAATTCGTGAATAAGCGAGGTTGACCGTAAAGTAGCGTCTGACGTTGCATTTTTGTGTCTCTCCATGCTGTTAGGACGTTGTTTCTCACAGCTTTCTCCTCATCTTCCACAGCACCTCCAAGCAACATCTCTGTGATGGCGGAGAACACTCCAGCCCCCTTCAGTCGATACCAGGCGCAGAATTTAACTCTTGTCTGCACGGCAAAAGGAGGGAAGCCAGCCCCGTCGGTGAGTGAAGGACCAGCACCCCGGGACCTCGCTGACATAAATAATGTCAGAAGGATTCTTTAAATTTTTCATGTTGTTTGAAGCGATCGCATAGTTTTTAATCTCAGTGCTCCCCACAGAAATCCAACAGTTTTGGGCGAGTCATTCTCAATGTCATTACAAAACCTAGGGATGCACAATAACTGTTTTTTAAAACCGATACCGATAACCAATAACTTTCAGCTCCTAAAGGCCGATACTGATAACCGATAACACACACACATATACCTAAGATCATTACATCAATACTATGAACAAACCAAAAGCACTTTTGACTCTTTAAATGTTCAGATATTTATTTTTTCCAATGAAAAACTATTGGCAAGCCTCTCAAACATTTTCGTAAAACTATCAAACAAACCTTTTTGATATCTCACATCAACTTAAATAAGGTTCATTACTGACTGATATAAAATAAAGGCTCCTTGAACTGATGGAAATACATGCATTATAATTACTAACTGAAAAAATGCATTCCTCAATGACAATAAAAAATGCAAATTGCATAATGTACTGACACAAGTAAGACTTGTCTGTGTAAATAAATTTAAAAAGTGCACTCCATAGTAACAGAAAATTATGTTTAAAGGATTTTGGCTTGTGGTTCCATTCAAATGAATGCCTTTAATTAAAGTAAATGAGCTTCGGTTGTTTTGTTTTGTTTTATCTCATGGAAGCTTTAGATGAGAGAGATGATGGCAATCCGCAGAGAGGAGGGGGGGGGGAGAGAGAGACCTGCTCCTGGCTGGCTCAGGTTAGCTCAGGTTAGCGCGATTTCAAAACTCCATGGAAGCGACGGTTATGTTTCAGGTGGCTGATCGGGTTTGACGTATTGAAGCTTGTGCTATTTTTCCCTCCTTCCCTTGGAGCATTTGTCACAAATAACCAGCGAACTATCTTCCTCTAAACTTTAACGAAGTTCCACGTAATCGCCACCATGTTTGTTGTGATCAGCATGCGATGCTGCATGCTGCATTCAAGGCATAACGTAAATTCCTCCTTTCCCTCGTTTGCTCGTCGTTCTTTTGGCCTTATCTATTTTTTTCTATTTTTTATGTGTAACATGTGGGAAAATACTGCGAATATCAATTCAAGTCAGCAACTACCAAAATTATGACCGAGTTAACAAGTTGTTTTCTGGCATGAGGGGGTATTCTTGATTTTCTTTACTGAGAATTTGTTTTTCTGATTATACTGACGTCACTTGAACATAACATTCACTGCTGGTCATTCAAGGCTCTGAGGGAGCGAGGCACTGCCGTGTTGATGAAAATATATATGTTATCAGGGCTATTCGTCATGATATCGGACTTATCGGGATGACGTCATAATTTCCAGTTATCGGCCCGATAGTTATCGGGTTGATAATTATCGTGTACCTCTAACTAACCGAATAGTTTTGTGTTGTGGTCAAAAGAAAAAGACAGATCAGTCTTAGAAAACAAATGCATTATGACATCAATAACCCAAATCAGGGTAATGGATGTAATTAAAAAGGCTCGATGGTTATGGCTGCACCCAGAACTGTCATGAAACACCCTCCTCATGGCACGTTTACAGACACGCGCGTGCAATCAAGTACATGCAGCCTTACGTGCGCGCTTCGTTCTGACCTTTTCAAAGAACATGCAAGGTCTCGCAAATGTGCTCAGATGTTTGGTGGCATACATAAGCTCGCGGACGCCGCACGAGAGCATCTACCTGCTGTTAGTTCCCAATGGGCCGTTAATCATTGTCCGTGGATGTATGGTGATGGACTCCAGACCCTGAGCACGCAGATCTGCAGCAATTATGATCCCAGTGTGAGGTGAACACAAGGTGAATCTGATTTCCGGCACTTGGCGGTTGATGGTGGAATGAGTGAGCTTCTCCCCTGTTGTGATTTCATCATGTGGAGCCTTGAGCCATTACAGTTCAGTACCAGTTGATTTTTTTTTCCAACACAAAAAGGCCTGAAAGAAGTATAACTTTTAGCTTTCAGTCACCGTGGACTGCAGCCAAGTCACTGATAATCAGCTTCATCGGTGATTAATTTAGTGAGGCGGGATGTGGTTAGCCAGTTAGCTAGATGGGCAAAGTTTTTCTTTTACTGTTTCTATTTGGTTTCTGCACACCGGTTGGCGCTTTTCATGGCAGCTACTGAGCTGTGGTTGAGTGTGGAAGAGTTTCAGTTCTCCGTCGGAGGGTCTGTTGGATCTGATGGCTTACTAACTGTAATATATTGTGAAGAATATTTCCAGCCCTATATCTGACAACTCCCCACCCCACCCCATTTGTGAACGGCAAACGAGCATTGGATAAAAGATCATTCTGAATGTGCAGATATCACAGAAATATGAGGTGTGTCATCGTGCCGTCGATGACTCATAACTACTTCAGTCACACAGAAAAAGCTGAGCAGATAAAGGAGGGCTTTGTATCATTATTCAGCAGTTAACGCCATTTCATTTATCCACCTGGGATCTCTCACTTGCTTTCTTCCTTGTCTTCCGCCTGGAAGTCATCTCACCTGCTCCTTGTCCCCCATTGGCACACCTGTCTCCACTTACTTGATCACCCTCAGCAGTAGGCCTCTTAAACCTGAATGGCTTTCCTCCACTTCTGCTCTCATCAGCCTCTTTTAACCCCTTAAATTTGTTTTCTGGTCCCGCCAGCTGCTTTCTTTTGAGTTACTAAGAAAACTTTGTGGTTTGGGGCTTTTCTTTTTTTTTTTTTTTTAGCTTGTTCAATGCACTGTTGTTCAGGAAAGCTTCTTTTTGTTTGTGTGTGTGTACGTGAATGTGATGCGCTGCATCCGAGTCCTTGTTTTGAACTCTACTCTTACGTACACATGATCACGATGCAATTTCCATCCTTTTATATAAAGCTAATCTCTTTAAGGCTCTATTTATTTCCTTTTCTGCTTTTTGGAAGCAGTTACAATGTCAGCTCCTCATAGTGCAACTTTCAAAAGGCTGTAAAGAAAAAGACTGCATTTTGTGAAAAATGTCTGCCATTATGTTTCAAGATCTGTCAGTATCTGATGTCACTGAGCGAGCTGGTGACATATCAATAATAGTTTCCCATTGCCACTATTAGAACATCCTCGGAGCACAAGCAAACACTGATTGAAAAGAGGAAAGATAATGACAGTTAATAATAAGCTGGGAAACTGATTAACTCATGGATAGGATTTCTCTCTCTTCGCCTCTTCTCTCTCTCCGTCTCTGCCTCTTTCCTTTTCTTTTGCCTTTGCGCTGCCATTGAATCATCCTCACGATGATAATTACTGCGTTGTCCTTTTGACACCGTCGTGGTTAACAGCGGCAACATATTTTAAGGTGTATATGGACCAATGCAGGATTTTTTTTAATTGTATTTTATTTTAAATCCGTTATTTTTGTATTTGGTACGGTTTTGGATTTGAAATACCAGTGATGTGTCAGTAACTTGGCAGTGCGCTGAGTGCAGGTGCTCTCATCACTGTTTATTCAGAGACATGCAAAAGCATTTTCATGGTAGCCCGGCTTAATTTCACTATCGTCTTGGCACTGCGGCTGGGCTGCCGCTTAGAATCACATCTTTTTTTTTTTTTTTTCTCTATGCTAATTCATTTTTAGAATGAAGTAAGTGGTTTGTCTGCTCTCATTGTGCGAACATATTGGACTATGAAGTATGTGGGGATTTATAACAGAGCCATGATTGATAATCACTTTATTCCGTGCAATAACATTGTAGGAGGACAATACGATTGCAACGACAAAGAAAGAAAACACTCTGAAATCCTCTCATACATGAGAAAGAGCTACTTTCAAGGTCCCGGGCCTATTCAGTACGCCACCTAACAAGCCAGAGGCATGTTTTAACATGTAAAGTTCTTAAAACAATCGAACCGTTCCTTAGTGTGTGGCGAAATGTTCCATAATTCCTTGGAGGCTAATAAGTCTGACTTTCTGTCAGTCCTTCTCAAACAGTGGGGCGTGACCCCTTGGGCGGGGCACTGTGCGATGCCAGGGGGCGGGCATGTGACCCCAGGGAACTTTTTTTTTTTTTTTTGCCATACTGGAATAAAGTGTAATTGCACATATACTCCAGTAGGGGGCATTGGCGCTCTTATCATTACAGTGTGTTCAGGGAGTATTAGCTATATCGTGTCATATATATATATATATATATATATATATATATATATATATATATTATATATATATATATATTTATATATTTATATATATATTTTTTTTTTTTTTTTTTTTTTTTTTTTTTTTTTGCACAGACATGTGCGCACACAGCACAGAGCAGGAGATGTGAAGTTAACAAACCTTCAAGAGACACCACGGAAAAATATTTAACAGGGATGAAAAGAAAGGAGGACATAATGAGACAAATGAAAGTCACCAGAAAGTTTAGACGAGGAAATATGACGATGCTGGGCTTCACTGTGACTATGGTGGGACTGATGCACTTTACAGACTAAAAAACAATGTAAATAAAGTTATTCTTTCTTATAAGCTGATCTAGATTTCTTTCATTTTTGTTTCCCTTAATGTTAATAAGGATACAGTTATTCAGAGGTGAGCTTATAACAATTCTATTGACAAGATATACTATTTAGAGTCGCGATGGGGGTGGGTGGGGCAGCAAATAATTAAGAAGCACTGTCTTAACTAAATGATTGCTAACCCACAGACATAAAAAGTAAGTACCCATGATACTTTTCTAAATGTAACTAATGATAGTAATCAAATGTGTTTTCTCACAAGTTTGGATAGAATTAAAGTGACATGCTTTCGGGTAAAGAAGGAAGCCATTTTATTTCTTTATTTATTTGGTAAATGAATGGGAAGCCTCATCATCTGTCCTCTGTCATGGTTTAGGTCAGCCATGGCAGTCTGTCAGTGTTGGTGTCACTCCCTGTCTCTCGTCTGCTCTGTTTCCTGTTTTACTTTGAAGGTCTGTCTTGTCTCTGTTGTTTTACTGCTTTGCTTCCTTCCCAGTGTCGTCCTGATTGTCTGCACCTGCCTCTCGTTTGTCCCTCTGTCTATTTAAAGCCGGGCATACACTGTGCGACTGTCGGCTCGTTTTGAGCCGATTTTCCAGTCGTGCGAGTATTTTTTGGATCGGGCCGAATTTCGACCCTATCGTGAGTCGTGCTTCGTGCAGTATACGTGGGGTAACGACGAGAGATTAACACCTCCCGACGAGCTCCCGATCACAAGTCGTCTGCTCGCAAGGAAATCAAACTTGTTTGAAATCCTGGTCTCTCCTCGTGAAGGTATCGCACAGTAGAAGCAGTAGGTGCGTTTGAGATGAACCGCGCCTCGCCTGGCGAGTAGAAGAGATCAGGCGCCACAGCAGGAGGTGGAGACAAAAAGCTGCAGTCAAGTCGGACAGTTTCCAGCACATACAGGAGGAGACACTAACTTTAGATCACCTGTATGTTAGTTTGCAGACCACGTTCTTAGATAAAGTGTCCTCGATCGCTGATTGAAGTTAAAATAAAAGTGATCCTCCTTCTGTTGCATGAAACTTGTTCTTTTATCTGCCTTGTAAAGCACTTTGTAACTGTAACTATGGACAGTAATTTATAATTAAATGAAGCCTAATTAAAGTTGAATTGACACTCAGAAAACATACTGTGAACTAGTATTAGCCTATCTCTGGATTTAACTGTGACTGGTTTGAACATTGGTGTAAAAAAAAAACAGGAAAAAAGAGCCAAAACGTACGTATAGATAGTATTGGTCTGAAGTTCTATATTTAGCTGTTGCTGCTTACCTCCAGTTCTCGCTGAAGGATTGAGAGACCGTACTGCCCACGTCTGCCCAGCCAATTCTTTGTCCAAACACGACGTCGTCTTTTCTTTTTTGATTTATCGCCACACAGAATGGCACAAATTGCCAAGGCAGCGCGTTTGTTTTTATTGCGCATCTTCAGTGTCTCCCACTTCCGGGTTCCTCTTCTTCTTCTACTTCTTTTTTTGATGTTGCAGTTCCGGTATACAGAAGTCCGACATGTGTTATGAACGTATAATGTAAGCAGTCAAGTCGCATCAGAGCATCGGGCCGTACAGTGTGAGAGCATTAACTTTTGAACTCAGCGATCTAGTCGTGCAGTTTGAGATAGGGCTGAGTCAAACGATTTAAAATATCGCACAGTGTATGCCCGGTCTAAGTCTTGTCATCTCCCCTGTGTGTGGCGGTCTGTTTTCTTGTGTTCTGTAAGTTTCTCTGCTGGTTTTGTTTTTCCTGCATGTTCCCCTGCCTGTATACCCAGATTATTATTTTTTGTTTGTTTTAAATGTGAATCACATCTTTCTGTTTTCCCAGTCACTCTTCCAAATGTTGCAAAGTATATTTAAAATATACTTATTTAAATATCAATAGTTGTATGGGTATCAGTCACAAAACACTATAAAAAGAATACAAAAGCATTGAAGGGGGTAAAACAAAAGTAAAAGAGAAACTCAGATTTTGATAGTTTTCCCACAAGAAAAGATTTTAGAGGTGAGGAGAAACGCTGGTCTCACATCATATCATTGTATCAAATATTCTTTATATGACAGTTCTCTCAACCTCTATAACAGTCCAATTTGTTCCCTTTTTTTCCCTCCCTATTAAGATCTAAATCTTCAATATTTCCATTTTTCTGTTGTATATGTGATCTGCTGGTGATGGAAGGGGAAATGAAGGCGAGATTATGATGATGATGATGATGGAAATAATGGCTCCCCCTCTCCCCGCAGCAACATACCTGTCATTTATTTCATTACTGTATTTGATGAAACATTCAGTCATTTTTTTTTTCTTGTACCTTAAGCAGACAGGTGGGAAAAATCCATTAATGTCATTATGAATGGGTAAACTGCTGCTTGATATTTTGCTGCAGGTAACAGATTCACAGTAGTATTATGTCTAACTTGTTGAAAGCTGACACGGCACCGAACTCCAGCACTGAATTAAGCCGTGTAGACATTTAATCAATATTTCTGATGCCTATAAATTGTTTGTATATGGAAACTCATCAGTTATCAGGGTCTACTGAATTAATTATCTATTATACCAATTTATAGCCAACATGTGTGTTAGTGTGTAACCACATCGTTTTGTCCAATAGAGGCTGCAAAACAGGTGCTTGGATCCATCTAATCCACAACGCTGCCCCCCCCCCCACCTGTTGTGATAATTAATGAGGGAAGAGTCGGAGTTGGTAGCAGATGCAATCGGGTCATTGTGGGCAAGGCTAACTTTTTTTTTTTTTCCCATTGTGCGATTGGATTGTGGCTCCGAACATGAAGTAATCTAGATAATAGGTGATGGATGTTTCAAAGCAATTTTTTTTTTTTTTAGTCCAAGTTTAATGAATTTTCTTGAATGAATTGTCTTTGTTCGAGAGCATTATTTCAGTGTTTTTTAAAGTGACCACCAACTCAAACACATAGCACAATCCTCTGTCTCTTTTTTGGGTCAACCGATGTCTCATCCCATCGTATTTTCATTAATTTTGCGGTGGTCTCTATTCTGAAATCATGCCCTGAGAGTCATTTTCAATGAAAAATATGCTACGGTTGTCTTGTTTCAAGCTGTTTTAGTTAGGTGAAAACAAGGGCGGGGATAGTAGGAGAGGATTCTTATGAATATTAATGATATGCAAATGTTACGTCTCCGATTGGTTAACAGCACCGTGACACTCAAATTAGATAGAGATAAATGGCAACAAATAGCAAAACACGCAAAAAAATGTCTTCAGAGATACAGCCATATTCTTTTGATCCTAGCCAAAAACTCTGTAATCACCAAGTTATCAAATTTTCGGTTGGAAAATTATAGATTTATCAAGCTAACGTTGCTCTCTGGGTAGAAGTTACCGAGTGGTTCTGGACAACGTTACCATACCTGTAGCTTGTCCCAATGTCATCATACTATAGCCCAGGGGTGCCCAATCCTGGTCCTCAAGAGCCTCTATCCAACATGTTTTAGAGCTTTCCCAGCTTCAACACACCTGATTCTAATTAATGGTCATTATCAAGTTGTCATCAAAGTCTGCACTAGGTCTGTTGATGAGACAGCCCATTTTAGCACGGTGTGCTAAAGCAGGGAAACATCTAAAATTTGCTGGATAGGGGCTCTCGAGGACCAGGACTGGGCACCCCTGCTGTAACCTATTAACGAGTAGAATAACAGGCTTTTGAAACAACAACCGTACTTGGGGGGGTATTTCCAGCCTGTGAGCTGGTGGTTCGGGTTTTAAGCACAACTTATCTGCTACTGTCGGCACTGTAATTTGAATATTCACTCTGATGATCAGAACACACAAGTAAAGCTGTGTTATACTTAAGCTGCTGGTGTTCAGAAAATAAAGTCCAACCTTTTCTTCTGTAGATCCTCTTTCTTAGGCAGGACATGCAGTGTAGATTTCTTACTGTTGCAAACAGCACGGCCACAAACGTTCTCTGCCATATTTTTTGAATTGTTAGCTCCTTAATAAACTCTGCTCCCTGCAGACAGCCTGCAGCTATCAATGTTTTTCCAGGGGGGGTTACTGTTCAATGTGACGTAGGCTGGTACGGCTTTTCTGATCCGCTCATGTTTCCGGCTGTTTTTTTTTTTTTTTTTATCACAGGCTGATACAGACTGCAGGGGTAGAGGAGCATTTTGAAGTTGAGCATACAAGTGCAACTTTAACTGACCTATGTTAATTTAAAAAAAAAAATTAAATAAACAAAAAATAAACAGTTTGTTGTGGAAGGAGACCTTTTATGACTTGTCAGAGCAGAATTACCCCACCTCCCCAACTTTATCTTCATTCTGCATCCCCTGTACCTCAGAAATGGGTAGTAAGCTGTAGTGCTAATTTCAAAAAAGGCATGCCCAATGGAAGAAAATGATGAAATAGAGCTTAGGACGCGGTTGAAAACGGAGCGTTTGAACCATGTCTGTCAATTTTGACTGTCACATGTTGCAGTCAACATATAAGAGTATCTCCTTTTAAAGCCACTCTATGTAGCAATGCCACTTCTGACCACATGGAGGAGGCATATTACAAGAACGTTTGTGTGTCATAAGACACAAAGTACAACTGAAGGGAGACAAAGTAATCCAATAGGTTACAGTCTATGCAGAACCATCCCTACTCATTAGCATAGTTTTGTCAGTTTTTTTTTTTTTTTAAATCAACACATTTGGTCTGTTTGCTCCCATGTGATCATTGCATTTGGCTTTAAATCATATAACACCTGACATTAACTGCAGTCATATATGTGCCTTAATTATGCTCTGCCTTTAGTTTGGGTCACAGACCAGTTTGAAGCTAACAATTATTTACTTATTTTTGCTTTTATTCCAGCCTGCTCTAACAGACTTGTACAGTTTATAATATTTAGTGTTTGCTATAAAAGCCAAGATACAATCCAGCAGCACAGCACAGGACACCATTGGCTGACATCACCAGCCTCCATCCATCATTAATTTGAAACTGCTAGAATAAAGGTTAAAATGAAGATAAAATGAAAGAATGAGCTTCCACAGCCCGGGTCTATTTAAAAGTAAATCTTTCAGTTTGGAGAATGAGTCTCCGAGGGTCATTGTGCAATTCAAAAACTGACCTTTTAGCACTGAGGTTTTATCATACACAAAATATGATTTGAATGGCATTTATTATTCATGTTTGGTTGCCCTAGAAGAACACAGCACTGTCACTTCAAAAGGTGAAATGTTTTTTCATAGCGAGGGCAGTGCATTTTAAATTCCACTGTAGTCCACAGTTGCTATTGAAAACATGCTGGAGGCATCAGGCCTTGAAAGGGTACTTATGTACGATGCTGTGATTGAAAGATGTCGTAACAGAAAAACTCTCCATACAGTACTGTGAAATGTAAGGCTTAATAATGATTATTTTGATCTTCATAAAACTGAATTCAGGTGACCAGATATTCCCAAAAAGAGCTACGGACTGAACTGTTAGGAAAACGGAATATTGTCACGAACATGGCGTCACCGCGGGCAGCGACGACACAACCTGGTTTTAATGCAAATATCTACAGCCTGTGTGCTGTGATGGGAGCTTGAATTCCCTGTTGGGAGATTAGACAGACTGAGATGTTGATAAACTCATGGATTGGTTGCTGAAATCCTGTGATATTCTGGCCAATCCCTCTATGTGGCAGGAACAGCTGATGAGATCATTTCTGAAAACTGCACTAATATGATACTTTTAACAATTAAGCCACGGTGACTTAACCTCCGACAGCACTTCGCTATTTTAAGCGCATCTTTTTTCTTTTTTTTTTGTGGTTAGTATGTGCTGCAGTGTTCTGAACAAAGTTAATCTTAAATAACAAGATCCATTGAGGCCATTATATGCTGCTTGTACACCACTAAACTGTGGAAAGACAATGTGGTAGCGCAGATAGATTTGGGGTGAATTCCAATTCCTCCTCTTAACCCTCAATCTCAACCCTCACCCGTAACCCTCAATTTTTGGCCCTCAATCTTAACCCTCCAAAGTGAGTGTAAGGGCTATCTGGTGGTTCAGAAATGGGACACCCCTCTAGTGCAGTTACGTCTTCAGACTGAAATGTATCAGAGCTCGTGTTGTCTCTGTATTCCCTGAAATGACACAGGGACAACACTGAAAAGAGCACCGTATATTCTCTAAATCAGTGGTGTGCAAACTGTGGTAAGTGTACCACTGGTGGTACACGAGTGCTCTCTGGTGATACATGGGGGAACGTCAGGACTTTCCACAATTTCACTTTTTTATTTTTTTTATTAAATCAGAAACATACAATGCATTATAAATAAATTTCAAACAAAATTCAGGTAACAAATAACTACAATAAGGAATAAACATCTCTCCTGTGAATTTAAAGCTAATTGAGAAGGCAGATACGGCTATATTTTAAAATAGGTCATTATGGTGGTACTCAGAGAGCTGAACAATTTCTCAGGTGGTATGCAGTCCTAAAAGTTTGAGAACCGCTGCTCTAAATAATATTCACAAATAACACAATAGAGGATATATTATTCAGTCCTCCGTCCTGACACAACAAGGTATACAAGTAACGTGAAGCCGGCCGCCACCGCCACTACAGCAGCAAACATCGTAAAGTAAAAACACAAATCTTACGCAACAACAAAGTTAATCCATGAAAAAAGTCTCAAAGACAAAAAAACTATGAAGATACTTACATTTGTAGCTAGCTGTTTTTGTTTCCATACTTTTCGAAGATGTCTTGGCTAAATTACCCAATGCCTTCTGGGTAGCCCTTACTTCCTAGGGTGGTGTCGGAGAATCTCAATATTGAGGTCGATACAGCCCTCAAGCTTGTCCCTCAATTTGACTTTCTAAGAATTGGGACAGCACTTGCACTTAGCGGGAGCGCGCATTTTTGAGATTGAGGGTTGAGATTGAGGGTTAAGGGAGGAATTGGAATTCACTCATAGACACGAGGTTTTATAACCACTTATGATTTTCGTAACAAGGAAAAGGCAAATGTATAATCATGGTTGCAGGCGCTTGCTCAGGACAATGAAACGTCTCTGTCTCACAGATCCAAGGTCTTGTCATACGTCAATCAGATATTATTGTCCTTCAGGTCTTTTCTATCCGTTTTAACACTGTTTATGCTGTTCTTATTTAGTGGCATTAAACCGTGGTTTGAAGCGTGTCATGTGACCTCCTTGCATGCAGTGGAGTTAAGCATCACTAAGATACAAAGTGTTAAGTCTTTAGTTTCAGTTTTCCTTAGACAGATGTAGTCATGGAGACGCGGATAAAATGTTTCCACAGCAGGCAAAATTAGTAATTGGCTGTGAACACAGCGCAGCATTTAGGAGCCGAGGAGATTATTTTACTCTCAAAACATGATTAAACTGTAATGAGTCGGGACTTTTTGGTGTTGATGGAAAATTATATAGTTTTAGGTTTTTCATATTCATACACATTAAAGTGTGTTACTGGCCTTTTTCTGCTTTTATCATTATTCCATATCAGACTACACCCATTGTTCTCAGCCCCTTGACTTGTTCCTGGGTTACACCAGCTTTTTTTTTTGTTTCTTTTAGAAGTATTGGCAGCTTCAATTCATCTTGCGACGGATCTAACAAACTCGGTGCACCTTTCCTTTTTGTAAGTTTCTCCCATTCATCTTGGCAAGTATTCCCAAGCACCACCAGGTTGGGCGGTGAATCCCAATGCACAACCACCTCCTGGTCTCCCGCTCGACTGGGCTCAAGTTCAGACTCCAGCTTCATCGCTCTACTCATGAGCTTTCTCAAACCTGTAATGTAGTTCTTCTTTAAAAAGTTTGAGGTCCTCAGCACGTTGGGAATAGTTGTTTTTGTCAGGATTGCTCTGTATATGATGGGTTTGGTTTTCTTGACAAGCTGCTGGGAATTGGGGCAAAATAGTCCAATTTTCCCCTCATGCCATGAGTCAGTCAGTCACCCAGCGGGGTCTCCTTCGTCCACAAATGACATCTGTTTGACCACTCTGATGTATAAGGATCCAAATGCAGGCGACTCAGGGAGACAGGAGTTGTCCACAAGTCCTTTATCTCCAAACACAAGACACTGCCGGGGAAGGAATTTCCCCCCAAAAAAATATAAACCAAGACATCACAGAGAGAAAACCAAAGGCAATGTGAGAGTAGAGGGTGACAAGGAGACAATGAACAGAATCAGACGGACCAGCAACCAGGAGGAAAAAAAAGATAATACAAAGACAGGGGCAGAAGTGGAAGAAACCAGGGAAATTAACTGAAGGGAGTAAAGCAGAACTCAACAAGGGAAAGACAGACTTTCAAAGTAAAGCAGACTGTGATGGCAAAAGACACAAAGAATATAAAAAAAACAGACAACCGGACAAAAACCAGACCCAAAATCTAACAATGAAGACCTGATGTGCTTTCATGTGTCCTATTTAAGAGTCATCAATGGAGTGTTTTAGTTGTTAATCTTTAAATTAGGAACCTGCTAACCTCTTCAAACACCAGAGCTTGATTTGTCTGGGAATTGTTGTTTGTAGCGTAACGAGAAAAACATAGATTGATTTGCAGAATTAGTCTGAAACAAAACAAGTTGTAGAAGAATTCTGTTTTGTAATATTATGTTATTGGATTTACAGTTTATTATCTCCGCCAACGAGGTAATGTTTTTGCTGGCAATCTGTCTGTCTGTTCAAGATAACTGAAAAAGTTATAGATGGATTTTGATGAAATTTTCAGAAGTTGTCAGAAATGTGAAAAGGAAGAACTGATTTCATTTTGGGTGTGATCCGGAAAAAATTCTGGATAACTTTCAAATTTTTGATAACATTGCGGTCAATGGGGCCGAAAATTTTGTTTTCTCAATATCTCCGTTAATTATTGCCCAAAACTAATGAAATTTGACTCTGGGATTGACAATGGGAACCTCTATCAAATTTCAAAGGCTGATCCGGATCTGATCCAGGAGGCGGATTTTATCGCAATCTGTAAATCGCTATATGGGGGGGATTGTTGCGCTTGGTGGAGGTCTGCGCTCTCCGAGTGCTTTTCTAGTTATGACAATGTTTTTTAAGCAGATTTTCTTTTTTCTCCCTGATAGAGTAATAGCAAGTAAATTAACCTATTTAACCTCTTAAATATCAATTTCTTGTTTCTCTTTCTGTCAAATCTCTCAATCTCCTCTACTTCACTACTCTAGGTGTACTTTAAGCGTGACGGCGAACTAATAGAGGTCATCTCCTACACCCCGGCCTCCACCAGTGAGCAGGGAGGAGGCTCGGCGGGAGTGAGGGGAGCCAGGCCGCTCATCAGCAGGGACCTGGATGACACCAAACTGCATCGGTCCCTCTCCCTCCTGGACCACGAGGGCCGATCGGCCCGCCTGTACACGGAGAGCCCCCAGCGCATCCACACGCTGGGCCAGCAGGCCTACGAGCCCAGCCCCGCCACAGAAGTCATCCCGGAGACGGTGGTGAGCCGGGAGTTCCCTCGCTGGGTGCACAGCTCGGACCCTCTGTACTACTTCAGCCACATGCACATCCCCCAGAGCGACGGCTCCGTGGTGGTGCAAGCCAGACTCACCTGGACCATCAACCCGCAGCTAGATAATGATGCTCTATTTAGCTGCGAAGTCAAGCACCCAGCACTGTCCATGCCCATGCAGACAGAAGTCACTCTTGGTGAGTAGTTTTCAGTTTAACTCTTCTTCATCTTCTCTACTTTTTTTTTTTTCTATCTGTCCTCCATTTCCCCTGGTTCTGTCTCACCTGAAACACTCGCACCCTTTTTTTCATTTCGTTTTAATCTCCGGCTGCACTTGCAGACTAACTGGGTCTCCTCATGTCTCCCTTGCAGATGTACTCAGAATAACACTGATTTTCATTTGACGCCCCTTTAATTGTGCCACAGCTGAGCAGATTGCGAGTTTAGCGGGTTCAGATTGCAACGGCTTCAGCTGACTGACAGGGCAATTCATTGAGCTGCCTGTCGCTGGATTGAGTCAACCCCGAACCGTTATTGAAAAAGTCAGCCCGAATTAGATCAGTCAAATGAAAATTCAGACGCACTGGCCGGCGTCGCGCAGTTGGAAAAGACTCTGAGACGCTCCCCTTCATTGAACTTCAATGAACACCTCCCTTAAGCTCTTTAGTCTGTCAGACCTGCCTTCAGATTGCTAAAATGCCTTTTTAAAATGTCATTGTCTTATCTCAAGGAGAAAAACGGTGGCGTGAGAAAGTTTGTCTAACCTGCAGATGCTGGTAATAATTCAAGGAAACAAGAGTCAAACTTCGATGGAAGCTTGAGTGTTAAGTTTTAATGATGTTTGGTTGCAATACAGTCCACAGCGTGAACCAAGAAAGGCACTATTATTTTTAATACTTTTTTTATTTTATTTTTAAATCTCAAAACAAAGATTGCTTCCAGCACATCCAATTAAGACTTCAAAGGCAGTACGTTGGCACGCTGTAGCTCTCCTGGAAATCAGCCCTGCAATCCTGACGTGATAAACAGACACAATCTCCTCCACGAGATGCTAGCAAGGATCGAAGGTGGCGAGAGTCTGAATGAGGAGGCTGGGGCCTCTCCATGTTTCCTCACCGCATTGTCTCGCCGTCACCGTTTTATCTCGCATCGCCAGCTCTCGTCTAATTAAAAGTGTCCTTCTTGTGTTGGGGAGAAACTACAAAGAAAGGAGGCCATAAGCATCCGACACGAGCCACACTACGTCTTCTTTTTGTCCTAATTCAGGTCCATCTATATCGTGGAAGATCTTTGAAGACTCATTCACTAAATTGCATCTGTGTATGTGTAGCTGTTGGCACCGCGCAGCGAGAACCCGTTCTTATCTGGTTAACTGGGTCTTTGGGACGCTGTGGAGTTTCTTGTTCTCCTTGTGCCTGTGTGGATTTGCTCGAGTGAAAGACGTCCATTTGATTAATTGTTCGTTCCGTGTTGGCTGTAGGACTGAGGGTGCATAGTTGTCATTCAGTCGATTGAGTGACAAATTGACAAATTGGTCGACTTTAAGGGTTTTCTTTTTTTTTTTTCCACAGTTTGAAGTCGGCATGCTCAGCAAATGGAGCGAGGTAATGTGATATCTGGCTAGAAGTGCAATGAAATGTTTTCATTCAATTTCACTGAAAGTTGGGATATTTCTACTTCCCTGAAGTTTGCCCGTGCACACCGAGCATAACTTTTCTATGAGTTAACCTGATACATTTTTACTGTACATGCACAGTACGTGGACATTACAATTACAACATCAGTGTTCAGTGGAGCACTTAATGAGCAGAAATTTTTTTTTTCTTTTTTTTTTCTTTTATTTTTCACAGCACTCAAAATGATCTTGCGTATCCTGATGAAAGAAGAATTAAATGCACCCATTAGAGCAGGGGTGTTAAACTGATCTGTGAAAGGGCCGTGTGGCTGCAGGTTTTTGTTCCAACTATGCAGAAACACAGCTGACTTGTTTCATTCAATCAACTGAACTGGTTCAGACCTTTAGTGAAGACAACTAGTTGATGGACTAAAACAAGTCAGCTGTGCTGCTGCATGGTTGGAACAAAAACCTGCAGCCACACGGCCCTTTCACAGATCAGTTTGACACCTGTGCATTAAAGGCTTTTTCCTCTTCGTATTGGGGCCAAGTGCTGCTGTATCCTACAGATGTACAGTGATCCCTTATTTTTCGCGGTTAATGGGGACCGGCGCCCCCCCGCGTAAATCAAAATCCATGAACTGGAGCCGGAGCCCCCCCGAGCCTCAATAATGTGTTTAAAATATGTTTAAAAACCCCAAAAAAGTAGCAAGGCACTGCAGCGAAACAAGACAAAGGCTCAACTGTGGTCTTTCTGTTTCCTTCACAGCCTCTGCTCTGTGCTATTTTTGGCTCGTAATTAGCGGCTAACATGCTAACAACAACAAAAGAAACAGTCCAGTTTTCTCTGCATGGAACAAGCACTTTATTCTGGCACTGCAGGAACTTGTAACATCACACAGGTTGTATTGTTGGGCTCCTGTTGGTTAACAGAGAATGTAAATCTATACACGCTGGGCTGCTGTTGATGCTCACTACACTTTTCATCTAACCCTGTTTTCCATTCTGCCGTCCCACGACACACACACACTACATTACCCATAAGGCCACACCATTCCCCATAAGGCCACCTTCTTAAAGGGGCCAGGCTGGCTCACAGCATTTCTTCACTGTGAGAGAACGCGCACAACATCCTGTGGTGCTTCCACGATTTAAAAAAAAATTTTTAAATTATATTATATATTTCTGAAAAATTCGCAAATAACTAAAACCGCGGAACTTAAATGGTGAATTGACAAGGGATCACTGTATTATAAAACCCATCCGTGCTGCTTGCAGTAATCCAGTCAGTCGATCTGCAGCGTCTCTTTTGAGGCTGTTGTGTGAGTTGCTGTGGAAGTCCTTTTTTTTTTCTTAGACTTGACCTGAAAATGACCTACTGAGTATTGCCAATCAGAATAAATACTGTTTACAAGGCTTAATTATTCAAGATGTACCATCATGATTTAATTTGTCTCCGCAGTCCGAATGGTCGACCAACCCACAATAATTTTATGATGATGGTTTTATAAATTAATTTCAAATGGAACAAAATCAACAGCCCCTTTTCCTCATGAGACATGAGGAACCAACAGCTAATTTGGATCAGTGCAGGCGGTCGTTTTCCTCACAGAAACCATTTTTTCCACATGGGTGCGCCTCCATCACCTCCGGTATGTGGGCTCCACGTTGATCCGACACTGAAGCGTAAAAACCCAGCTCTGTGCGACACGAGGACGACACTGAGCATGTGCGAGCAGCTCAGCGATGCTGCTGGGTGAGCAGAGGGGAAGCTGAGAGAGGCGGATCTGTGGCGGAGGAGAAGAATGTCTCGCTCTCGCAGAGCAGTGCTTCGTATGTTTGACCCAAATGTCAACAGATCGGCCTCTGAAAGAAAAAAAAAGAAAAGTCTAAAATAAGTCTCTCTCTTGAGGGAGTCTGGAAAAATGGCTAATTCTGGTCACAAAATGGTCAAGTTGGCAACACTGGGTTGTGAACAAATGGCAAATCTGAACCGACCCCTGATGGACCGGCGACCTGTCCAGACTGTAGCCTTTAGCCCGCCCAGTGTCGGCTTGATTAGCTGGATGGATTACTACCGAATTCCCATATGTTCCTAGAATCTTGCAAATGAAAAGATGCAAAACTATCTCTGATTAAGAAACTTAATGACAGACCACACTGGTCGCCTGGTTGTGTTTGTTCTCAGATATCCTCTGGGCTCTTTTTTTTTTTTTCATCTTGTATTTTTGTGAAGATCTCATCCGACCAGAGTCCATTGTTGTATGCGGGTAAACGGGGTCCCAATTACATGTGAGGAGGCTTTAAGAAAATGGAAACTCTGGAAGACTTCTGAGTACGTGATGTTGGAAATGCCGCTTATAAGATTCAAAATTTAGGTACATTACAGATTATAGTGATAACAAAAGCCGAGTTTTTTGATTTCAACGTTGTAGATCCTTGTGTTTTTAATAGGTCTAAAGGTTTAAGGCTCTACCAGGCTTTGCCACCGTGTGTTTTATAATCAGTTTATTGTTGGTTTGCATCTCTCAATAGAAACAAATGCTGCTGTATCCTGAAGAGCAGTGGTCCCCAACCGGTCAACGCTGGAATCTGAATAGAAATATTGTCCAGCCTTTTCAGAGGGAGGCAGTTTGATGGCATGAGCTGTCGTATGAAGATGACATGTTACAGAAAGAAGTCCCAACAGCTTTGTTTCCTTTTCTTTCACATGTTGATAAAAGAGATGACGCAGACCTCTAACCTGTAAAACTTGTTAAAATATTAGTGTCCTTTTCTTTTTCTGCTGAAGTAATTAATTCATCACTACCTTTTGTTCTTTTCTTTTTTTCCCTCCACAACCTAAAGAAAAGAGAACAGAGAAAATGTGAATTCATTTCTAATTAGAGCGCACTTGAAATCCAGAGGATTCACCAGTCTGCTTTGGACTTGATCCATATAAGAACGAACTACTGTGTTTTTTGGGTTTTCCTTTTTCCTTTTTCTTTAACCCTTTCATGTATCGTGGACACGATAGTGGATATCAGAGGAAAAGCCGTTGCGTATCGATGGGCCATCGCATCATCCACTTCAGTGGACAGTCATCCCATCAGCCCAGTCATTGTGTTTAAGAAAATAGATATTTAAAGGTCAGTAAGGGCTCTTCTCATTCATTAAATATCTCCCTCATCATCTACTAGCCGATCGTGAGTACACGGTGCAGCGTGGCGGCAGCCTGCCCCCACAATCAATCACAAAAAATTGCTCCTGCCAACCAACAATAGGAGGAGGGTTTACTTTAAAAATCCACAGTTGCAGCGGGGGATGAGGATATGGTTCGTTTAGCAGCTGGATACTTAAAATCGTGGCTATTGGGCATGTTGATCACTTATTTATTCATTTCTATTCTCTTTGATTCTGTCGTTGAGCCCGTTGCTGGTTTGTAAAGGATTGTGCGACGGCCAAATTGGTGGGCAGGAGTAACCTGCTGAAAAATATAAGTGAAAAAGAAGGAAATGAAGAAAAACAAACAACAAATGGTGAACATAACTCTTGTCCTGAAGACATCATTGCATTTCTTTTTTTTAATAATTCATGCATTAGAGGGCTGGCGCGGTCGTTCCGATCTGCCTCATAAACAAAAGGGTTCATGTTTCTTGAGTGTTTCAGCTCTGTTTTACTGGCTATAACTGCGTGTAAAATGCTCCACCAGAGGAGTCCCATCTCTGCCATATAATATCCATTTATATTATTCAGCTGTAACTGGATAAGTGCATTCATATACACACCCAGTTGGTTCTCAAAGGTGTGTGCGTGAGTGTAGGTGTGTGTGTATGTATGTGTGGTCAGGAAATGAACGGGAAATCCTTTTCAGCGCTCATAAGTAATAAATCTTTGAGAGATTTTAATATCGCCACAGGAGACGGAGCATCAGCCTGACAATTGACCAACGTTGTATTACATTTCATGCATATTCATGGAGGCTCTGTGCTCATCATACCAATGCTGTTGAACCTGGAGTATGACGAGTCTGACAAAGAAGAGCCTCACTTTTTTTTAAGTAATCCTTGTATTCATAAATATTAGTCATTTCATGAGCAGTGCATGTTATTTAATTGGAAGCATTGATTGTTTTTGGATTTCTGCTACGAAGAAAGGCTGTTTGTTACAGTGAAGTCGATCCACCGCAGTAGAACGATCCAACAGTCGAATCTTTTACATTTTATTTAGCTTCTGTCGCTCCACAGAGCCAGTCGCTCGGTTTAATGTGAGAGGATCTCTCATCTCTGTTGTACTGGGCAGACCTGTCGAGCTCTCGGCCCGGTACCGAAGCACACCTGACAACAGGTGCACAGCTGTTTTTCTGGGGGGCATGTTTATTCCCTGACCTCCCCTGAAATGAAGCATCTGAGCTTTCGGAGGTGGCCTCACCGGACCAGGGGCTGCGTCATTCCCATCACAGCGCACGCTAGCATAATCAAAGCTGGTGACGCGGGATGCCAACTGTCGCTGCTGGACCGAATCCCAGAAATCAGCCATCATCTTCCCCGGCCATATGCCTCGCGAGCTCTGTGACTCCATGACATCAGTATTTAAAAATACCTTTTCGGTTAGATGAAGAGCGCCTGTGACTTGGAAATGCCATCCCATCTCAGTCGTGAGCCCGGAAATGTTTCACCTGATCTCTTCGGTTGGGTTGTGATGTCAGTGTTTTCTGTGAATCTTAAAGTCTTGTTGGACTTTTCTCTAGTTTGTAGGGCTTTGCCTTGACCTTCCTAGAAAAATGTATTAGTTTATACACAACATTAAATGACCTTTTTTGACCAGTAGAGGGAATGTTGCACTGCTGCTTGTTCTCAGTGATTGATCAAATACTAAAATATAAGTCAATGTGGATCATTTGTTGCCAGATTAATAGCTAGAAAAGAAGCTCATCTCCTATTTATCCTGAAATGTAACTCATCGTTAAAAATAAGACCACGGTGTGATTGATATTAAACCACATTAACAGCAGAGCTAAAGGCGTGGACTTGCAGGCATTGCTGATTCGATGCCCTGAGCTTTATTCTCCGTGCACGTGTCGCTCAGTCCATTAGTTTTTTCATGTAGAACGGCACTAAATGGAAAGCAGTTATCTTAAGGGGAATTTTTAATCATCACAAATCGTGCAGAACCTGCTTATAATGGCCTCGTGTCATGTACTGTGCAATTTTAGCGGTAATGAAATTACTTGCCTTTTTACAGCAAAATGTAAATCACTCATTTTATCTTGACACCTCATACGTAAGACAATGACCGGCCCCTCGCGCCTCCACAACACTGAAATCTTCCTCTCCTCCCGCGCCCCATTGTTTTAGGCGGTGGAAACGAAAGCCATCCGGGGGCTGCTGTCCCCTCCAAGACAAGGGAATTAGCTCTGCGAGAGTCCCTTATCTCACTGCCTGCACACTCCACCCTTTGCACTCCCATTCTCTTCCAGTAATGAGTATCTACCCAATTTAGTTCCCTTTTCTCTCCAAAGGGGAATAAATCCTGCACAGTCCTTTTGGATGAAAGAACCTGCAGGTCCCTTGCCTCTCACTCCGTGACCTTAATTGACAGGAAATCGTATTTGTCTCTCCCCTGTGACAAAACAGGTGTCCAGCAGGATTTGCTCTCCATGCTCAGTACAATGACCTTTGTCTCTTTGTCTGTTTTTTTTTTTTTATGTTTTCAGCTGCTCCCAAGGGTCCTAAGCTCTTGATGCTTCCCAGCAGGGCAAAGGTAGGGGACACAGTGCGCATCTCCGTGCAGGGATTCCAGGTAGGATCGCCTGGGGTAAGTGCATGGGGCTTTAAGAACACACCTGGTCCACATCAGTGTTCTTAGTGACCATTCTGTCCTCATATTTTCCATCATCCATTCATGCATGCATGCTGAATATTTTTGACAAAATTGGGATAAATCAATTAAAGGGTGTGGTTTTAGTATTTTAGCTGAAACAAGCCAATTATTTGATATATACAGTCTAGTGACTGTAAGGCCTCTGTAGAGCAAATGCAGTTGCCTTAGAGCTTTTTTTTTCCTTCTTTCTTTCTTTCTAATGACCAGCAGGTGATATGCCCACTGTCTGTTTCCAGTTATTAACTTGAAAATGTATTGTTTGATAAGATCCGTTATGCCTTGAAAGCAACAAACCAACTTTATATTCTTTTATATTTAGATTGTGATAGATGGATGGATGGACTTTATTGATCCCAAACTGGGAAATTGCAGTGTAGCAGCAGCAAGACATGAAAAAAACACAATATTAAATAGCAATATAAAAAAAATATATAAAAAACAGGAAGTATTCCTCTTTACAATATAATTATAAGACACATATGAAACACACAAGAGCAATATGACAAGTGTACATACAACAAATAGTGCAATGAGCTGCAAGGTGCAGTGAACTGAAGGTGCATTGAACTAAGGTGCAATATGTGTAATGAAACAGAAAAACATCAGGCAAGAGTCTTATTGTACAGTGCAATGGCATGTGGCATATATTCTGTACCTTTTTATTAGTAATGACACAATGCATGTACTACTTTAAATCCACAGATGGCATACTTGTACCAATAAATGGGCCTCCCCTGAACTGAACGGCATATTTACTTTTATCCATCTAAAATTAACTGTATTAGCATTATGCAATAAAATATTTTGCCACAGCAATGTTTTAGCAGCCTTCAGATATTGGTTTAAAATTCAGCGTGGACCTCCACCTTTTAAAACTTGATTGCTCAACACATCCCCAGCCAATATCTTTCTGTAATGATGGGATTGTGGGCCATATAGCTTGAGATATTTCTTGACCTCACCATTTAATCTTTCCACATCCATTTTACAAAAGCCTTTGACTTGAAACGACCCTTCAATGAAGCAAAGACGACCGGATGAGGCTCGATATAAGAAGAGCCAGAACGAACGAGCATGTAGCTTGAAAGAATTAAAAAAAAAATGTTTTTTAAATAGGGCAGTGTCATTTTGTTGTGGTCTCCAGTGGTTAAAAACCAGCTGCCGGTGACTCTGCATTATGTGTTTGCTTGTCATGAATAAAAAATAAAAACCGTGATGATCAAATTATGGTCAGAGCTTTAAAACTGTAGAGCAGAAATCAGTCTGTGGTGTCACATGGCGTACATCCATTGTTTGTTTACTGCAGCCAACCGTTTTGCAATAAATCCCAGGATAAAAAAAAAAAAAGATTAATTTGTTTAGGAATGCCTGGATGCCGTCCAGTGCGTCTCAACCAACAACACAGCAACTGTGCAAGCGTCTGTAATTGCGTGCCCTTTCTTTCCCCGTCGTCCCATTATGACAGAGATGTGTGATGTCATGCCCTGATAAACAGATCTGTGTCCCCGGTGTGAATGGCCCGTGGACGGTGACGGTCTGTTTGACAGTAATGACACGGCGAAACCAGGCAGCTTGAATCAGTCAGGTGAAGAAAATCGAACTAATCCTGATACAAAGCGCACTAATGGCCCACAGCACAAATCTCCTCTGTGACTCGGGCGCTGTTTCAGAATCATGAGCCAGATTTCATGTCTGAATTTTATTTCACTTTTTATGAGACCAAATTAATATTCTGTGCTGCTGTTGGTTCGGGGCACTGAGCTATTGACTGCAAAGGTTTATACATGTGTTTCTGTTTGCCCACTGACCTTGGGATTCTTTTAAAAGCCTCTCCTTCAGCAGAGTTAAAATTGGTTATCACAAACAGGCTCCACCGCAGCACACAGCCAGTCGAGCCATCCGGCAGCGCAGGCATCGGTGCGTGCAGACTGATCAAATGGCAAATTTCCCTTATCCTTCACTGGAGCTAGACTTTGGAGGTTTCACAAGTAAAAAAGATTGTTTACCAGGACTGGCAGTTTTGGCTTCCACCTCCCTTCACCTGTTCCTCTCCAGACTTTAGTTTGGGTCTTCATCTCTCACTTACTATAGACGTAGTTATCAATAGAAATGTTTCGATACTATTTTTTTCCTTTCCGATTCTTGAGCTGTAGGTATCGGCCGATATCGACTACTGATCCGAGTATTAAAAAAAAATTGCACCATACCTGACTGTAATACAATTATCATTGTTGTAAAACATGAATAAATACGGAAAATCCAAGCCATTTATGTCTATATTTATTTCCAAATAGAACAGTGTAAAACAGTACTGCAAAATGAATCGCCGATACTGATGCCGGCATTTTTGGCAGTACCGGATCAATTTCCGATACTGGTGAAAGTTATTCTCCGTGTTCTTTTATCTGGTGCCATTGACGAGACTAGAAACACAGACCGATTAAAGAGTTTAATATACAAAGATTCAATATGCCATGGAGAATATTTTAATCGGCCGATGGTACACTTGTCCACAACACCACCAAGATGCTGCCATGCACAAATGCACCCAGAATGTCAGACTGTCTCAGTTCTTAAAAGATCCGGAGAGGCGGATCCTCGCGTTCTTCTGAGTTTATTACTCTTTGTCTCAGAATCCAAATGGCCAACAGCTCTGGATCACAGGTCCAGACACATGCTGTTGTGTTTGTCCAGGAGATGAGATGTAACTAAATGTGTTATCTGTGCCGTCGCAAACTTCCTTGGAAGACAGCAGGTCAGGGAGTCAGGATGTTCCTGTCGTTCAGGTCATTAAACCTAAAACAGCAAACTGAGGAACTCACAGTAATAAAAACAGCCAGCCTTCCTACAGCCAATAAACTTTTAGCTTTAACTGTTCTGAGTTAATTCTAAAATCCTAACACTGGTATCTGGATCGGAACAACACTAGTTATCAGTTCAGTGTGTCATCACACCGGACAAATGTTGTGGGTCTGAAAAGTTTAGTTTTTTTTAGTTTCGAATGAATTTTTGGAACTTTGATAAAATGCCACCAACACAGTTTTTGTTTTAGTTTTTAGCTAAATGAGCTCTGACTGCATTCATGCAGCCTCGACGAAGAGCTCCAGTTCGGTATAAACCAAAGTGAACAAAAGTGGCATTTTAATTCAGTTAGTCATAGCACACCATGATCTGGTGAGGGGGGAAAAAAGTCTTGTGTTGATTTATTAATGCATGTTGTTAACTTGCCATTGCATTAGGGGAAAATTGGAGCCTGTATTATTCACGCATGCTTTGCTCTTAATCTCTTGGCTGAGACTCAGACTTCATCTGAGCTCCCCTCCACCCTCTTCTCTCACTCTTCTCTTCCCTCCCTTTTTTTGTCCCTCTTCACCCTGTCTGGATGTCAACAGAATGACGTTTTCCCTGAGCCCCTCTTCACCTGGACACGGGTTGGGGGTCGCCTGCTGGACGGCAGCACTGAGCGCGAGGGCAGGGAGCTGATTCTTGAGAGGGTGCCAGCAGAGCTGAATGGCTCCATGTATCGCTGCACGGCCCAGAATCCTCTGGGGTCCACAGATACGCACACTCGTCTCATAGTATTTGGTACGTCTGCTTTCTTCAGCATCTTGCTCCAGTTCTTAAACTGAAACTGAATGTGGTTTTGATTTAATCACCGAGAGGGCATTCATGTAATTTTACAAAGAACTCCTGTGACTTTTAAAATACACTTCAACTGACCATATTACGGTAATTTTCCTCTAACCTTAATCTTTTGTATCTTGAGAACAGCTTTACTGCCATCTTAACTCCGTAATTATTGAAAAACAATAAAGACCTGGAGTGAAAAAGAGAAACTCCTCCTGAAAAATTGGATTTGGCTGGAGCGCCTTGTGATTGGCTGAATTCCTGGAAGCTTGCTGATTGGCAGAGCTAACGGCTCATGAACGTGCACAGCTCCTGTTGCTGGTTCAAACCAGAATCAGCATGAGAATATAAAGCGGACAGGGCAACAGATTATGACAGTTGACAGACAGATTACAGCTCGACGTCTCTGCTCAGTAAATACTCTGTGGATCAGTTGGTACCCGGATGCGCGTGAAAAAAAAAATAGCTATTTAAGTTTTATTTATTATATCCATTATATTCATTATATTCATAATATATGTTTTATTCATTAGTATGGAGCCCCGTTTGGGTCATAATTCAATGAAAAAATGAGTCTATTATTATGAAATACAGGCGTTTATTATTATGAAATACGTATCCATTATTATGAAATGTTTCCGATTATTATGAAATACATGTTTATTATTGTGAAATGTTTACCATTATTATAAAATATATGTGTATTATTATGAAATATTTCCCATTATTATGAAAAAATTTTAATTATTATGAAATATATATTTATTATTATTTAATCTTAGTTTAATGCATAATAGTTTATTTCAGAATGTCTTTTTTAATCTAAGAATGAGTTTTTAGATAATGGCTTCGTTTTTCATAAGAATGAGCTTTTACATAATAATGACATTTTGCCACTGGGCGGGACCAGTGGTTGACCTGCACGCTCATTGGCTGATCCTTCTCCATTCTACGCTCTGACATCGACTAGTTAAAGTGATAATTTATCAGGCGATACTATTTTGACCCGATTTGATGAGGTTTTCGAAATGGTTGGGATGATAGAGGCCTTTGAAAATGTTCCTGTTGATGATGCCACTATCGATATTCACTGTAATGTTGCTTAAGCCTGAATGAACGAGCAGCCAATCATATAAATGGCTCCACCCTCTCTGCTGTGATTGACACACAAATCAATTTTATGAAAAACAAAGCCATTATTATGTAAAAGCTCATTATTATGAAAAACAAATACATTATTAAGTAAAAGCTCATTCTTATGAAAAATGAAACCATTGTCAAAATAATGGGAAATATTTCATAATAACAGGAAATATTTCATAATTTATTTCGTTTATTCATTGAATTATGACCCAAACGGGGCTCCATACATTATAAGCTGAACAAGCTTTTATTGTGAAAAATCTTATATTTTGCCAGAGACTTTGATGTTATACTCAGGTTATGCTATTGGCGTAATGTAATGAGGAACGAGGAACTAAGAAGCGTGCCCCCCCCCCCCCCCCCCTCCCCCCCCACGGTAGAATTGTCAAGCATTGACCGGTCCGCAGTTACAAAAAGGTTGGGGACCACTGTGCTAGACAGATTTTGTTGTTGTTCACTGACTCACTATCTATATATCCAGTTCGTTTTTCTGTTTTCTCTGTCGTTGATAAGTGTAGTAATAGGAATTATAGTAAATTTCTCAGTGAGTCAGAAAACATCTGCAGCCAAGAGGCAGAAACCTAATGATGCTTTTGGTTCCAGGGGGCCACAATCAAAGCTTTCTTGGTGCGATAATCAGTGAAATTAGTAGCTTTATTTTTATGTGTCATGCTTTTTTTCTCTTTGTGCTACTAAGAGACGAACCATAAGAGTCTAATAACTGCAGTAACTGCCCACAACATTTGCACTAACGTGCACACATACCAGTTGCCAACACAACATGTTTTTTTTTTTTTTTTTGACCATTTGAGGTCCAGACTCATGAGCTCCTGTAACTTTCAGCTTCAGCCTCTCTGTAAATCCAGTGGTCTACTGGGCGTTGTTCACAAAACAACCCTCTGTGCAGTGTCATGAAAAAAAACCCAATACGTTCACTTCACTGCAGGGCCAGGGAAACAAAGTGCATCCAGTGAGCCGCAGTCGGTCAACTTTCCCTTATGACTGAAAACTCATTTCTCTCAAGATGCCTTGGAAACAAAAGCCAAATGGCAACCGCTAGATCTCCCAGGATGGAAAACATGCTCAGACTCCGATTTTCTAAATGAACTCTTAAAGTCTGGCTTTTGGAGATGTGCACTGCCTGAAGATATACCAAATAAGGAAATTTTTGCCTCAAAGATGTCATGGAGAGCTGATGTTAGAAAAAAAAAAAGTCTCCATAAGGTACCATTTCCACCGCCCCCAAAAAACTGATATTTTGTGAATAGGAATATTGCATAATCTATTTACCTTGTTTTTTTCGAGCCCCCAGTCATGTCTAAGATAATGATTCATCATAATGACATTAGAGATAAGTTGAAAACGACATGGAAAAGCCTAATATGGCCACTTTGAGGAAAAAGTGACATAAATGTCAGATATAATTTATAGAAATCCTTGATGCAGTTAAGTGTGTGATTAAAAATAGATTGTATCCCTAACCGGCTCACCACCACATTACAACAACATCTTCTAAGGCTGCACTTAGTGAGAATAACTCATTCTCTAAGGAATTCAGTGGCTGCGCCATTAATGACATGTCTAATGCTGTTTTCTCTTCAACACCAAAAACCAACCACAGCATCAAAGGCTCTTGATCGGTGGACAAGCTAAGCTAACATGTTAACTGTAATTCAGATGCGTTTGATGTCCTGGTGTTGGATCGTCCTGGTCCTCTGCTTTAGTTACTCTGGAGACGCTGGAAGAATTACCACTTTGGGCTTCATCATGAACAGATTTTGAACCAAAAACCTCTTCTGACACATTGGTATAACGTTAAAATATTTTCCTCAGGAACTTATGCTTGTTAGTCAAAAGTGCAATTTCATCCAAACTGAGCTCAGTTTGATTTTAATAACCTCACAGCGATAAAACGGTTGAACCTTGCTGTGTTGAGGTGGATTTTTTTATGTATCAAGCAGTAAATTTCTTTGTCTAGCAAAGCCACTGTGAATGGAAAGGAAGTTCAGGTGTTTATTTGAGGCCATGAGAGCAAAATATGTCTGAAAATCCCCATCATCGATGGAGCCTGTAAGAGAAGAGTGCCCTTTTTCTTTCGAATCAATATCTCGAACCAATGTGCCTCGACGGTGCGACGAAAAACAGTTCCTCTTGCATACCGGATGCAAAATACCACGCAAGAGCTGCGACTCTATCAGCGCCAGCCCCGTCACTTTTAAATAAAGCCATTTCAATATGCTCGTATAACACAACTGTCTGGAAGCTCAGACGACAGCACGTGGATTAAAACCATCGTCAGTGTCACACTTTCCTCAATTGGAGAAAGCTTTTGGCATTTTTACAAATAAGATATCATGTTACAAGCCAAGTTGATTTTATTTTGCAAAGATGTGTGGCATGAACACAAATGTGTTGAGACCCAGGACTGACTTTTTTTTTAATTTATTTATTTTTTTACATCAGTCAAGGGTTTTTGTTGTACTTATGCAACTCTAAAGGGGAATATGTACCTTTTCTTTTTTTTTCTTTTTTCAATAAATCCTCCTGCCAGATACATTCCTCTCACCAGGGTGTGTGAACTATGTCACACATACGCAAATGACTGGCCGGGTCGAATAAAGCCCCACTTTAAGGGGAAGGAACCACTTTAGCAAGGTGTTACCTTGGCATGCATTTTGCTACGAAGAGCACTAATGTCTATTTAACACCCTGATGCATCCTCAGGTGTCATCGGCTTCATGCCTAGCCTGGCCCATCTGTCTGCTCGCTCCTTGTAGATTGCTTCCACTCACGTTTAGGGGGAAGTAAATGGTGATTAAATGACCTTGGCACCATCCGACACGGCGTCAGGATGAGACACTACTCTTTCTCCGGGGACTGAAGGAGTATTTGGGGCTCAGTTCACCAAGTGCTCAATGTACACAGCGAGGAGTAATGGATGACAGTGGTGACTCTGTTTAGAAACTCTCCATCAGCAAGCGGTATTTACATCTTAATGATTCACATCCTGATATTCTGAGATTAAACAAGGTAAGTCAGCACAAGGGAAGAGTCAATGACAAACACAGAGGCAAAGGCCCAAACTTCATAACATGCAGAGATGCACAATATGCACAGAGTACTTAATCACATTTGCAGGGGCACAGTTACACAGGGGTGCATATGGAGAGTGAACACTAATTTTTCTGAGCCTCTCTGAGGAGCTGCTGCTCATGTGGGTGCGGTGACGCCGGAGAAGTTTCAAGCTGTGCTGCATACGCAGCTCCCACCTGTTCATATACGAGGCTTAACTTCCAAAATTAGCTCACAAAGAGAATTTTAAGATTTTACTTTTTCCCTGCGATAACACTAAAAAAAAAAAAAAAAAAAACACTGTCGGGGTGTTTTGTGAAGATTAGATGTTGATGTTATTGAAGGTAGAGTCTCCCAGCTACTTTCATTGACTGCCTGGCCTCATTTGTAGTTCCCAGCTCTCGCTGCTACTAAAAGTGTTCTGGTTGTTCTGGTGCAGTGCTCTGTGTTCCCAGGTCCATTAACAAGCTCCGGTTTTTCTCACCGGGGACGTGCCATTTAGCGTTTGCTTCAGGAACTTCATTAGAGAGCCGCCACTGCTGTCAGAGAATACATTTTCTCCCTGTCTTTTTCTATCTTGCGCTCTTTATCCTTTTAATTCCATCCTTGATTTACTGGATCGCTCACTGTCTCTATGGAAACTGCAGTTTTTGTCTTTTCATAATGTTTTTTCTTTTCTTTCTTTTCAACAGAAAATCCAAGCATGATGAAGAACACACAGAGTCAGAACAGTAAGTATTTCAGCCAAACTTCAAATGTGTGTTTTTGTGTGTACAGAACTCGGCATGAGGCCAAACCGTAGCGCTGCTCTGATCAGACAAAATTCTCCGGGACTCTTGTTTTCAGCTTCGACTGTATCGACAGGCTGACATTTCTGACTCTGATATGAATGGTTTGCCCCAGATAAACTGTACGAGAGCGATTCAGTCGGGATTAATCTTCGAGGATGTTCGCTAGCAGGAAGCAACAAGCCTCTCCCAGTCGCTAATCGCGTCTGTCACTTTTGGTTGAGTGTGAGATTACTGGTGTTTCATATGTGCAGTGGTGGCTCTTTTGCGGCTTCTGAGATTATCATATGTAAAGATGAGGGATTGTGAGGAGAAGCTGGAGAGATGTGGCGACAACCCCCATGTTTTAATGTCTTTCCTCCTCTCTGACTTTCATACCTCAGTCTCCTGGTACCACTCTCTCCTGCTGCTTCATCCGTTTCTGGTTGCTTCTTTCCTTTTGTCACTACCTTATCACTCTCTTTTCATTCTGTTTCCCTCCTTCCATCTTAGTTTTTTTCTACTTTTCCCCTCCTGGTTTAGCTTACAATCTCCATTTTTTTGTATTTTGTCTGCATTTACATTCATGGTTAGTGCCATCATCTGGCAAATCCATGTAGTATGAATATGCAATTTAATCTTGTAGCAGACTTTTTTTGTGGGAATGTGAAGGATGAACGTGTCCTTCACCTGTCCTCTCTGGCAGTAAACTTTAGCATATTTATTAGCATCTTAAATCCTGATTCTGTCAGAGAGGACTAAAAAACACCAGCAGAGAGACATTTAAAGACAAAATAAATAAAGAGACACAACAGTGAGGGTGTAGTGTGTTGAGTTGTGACACAGGACAAACTTAAAAGATAATATGTAGGAATCAGAGAAAACTACCAACAAGAAAACTGGATGAACACCTTCTACCAAGCTTTAGACCTGTACACATGTGGATAATTCATGTAAACATTATGGACTGATAATAATAATTATACATTTTATTTAAAAGCGCCTTTCAGGACACCCAAGGTCACTGTACAGGAATTAAAAAACCGAACAATAAAGCACAAATAGAATTAAAAAACACCAACATACATGGAATAAGGTGGGTAAAAGGATTAAAGATGGGGAGGGTGGCTGAATTTCGGAGGTCTGGTGGTAATGAGTTCCAAAGCTGGGGAGCAGAGCGGCTGAAAGCCCTGCTCCCCATGGTGCTGAGACGGGCGGAGGGAACAGTGAGGTGGAGGGAGGAAGAGGACCTGAGGGAGCGAGAAGGGATATTTACATGGAGGAGGTCAGAGGGGTATGGAGGGGCCAGGTTGTGGAGATGGTTTATGGAGCGTAGATGGAAGTAAGCGGACCGGGTGATGCTATTGATGTGGGAATGAAAGGATAGTGAACTGTCGAGGATGACACCCAGACTCTTAACCCGAGTAAGAATTATGTTTTATTGCTGTTTAGTTTGAGGACGTTTGTGGTGAACCAGGATTTTATTTCAGAGAGACAGGAGGTAAGGGAGGGGGGAGGGAGTGTGGAGTTTGGTTTGCTGAAAAGGTAGAGCTGGGTGTCATCCGCGAAACAGTGAAAAGAGATGTTGAATTTACGGAAGATGTGCCCAAGGGGGAGGAGGTAAGTGATGAAGAGGAGGAGCCCCAGGACAAAGCCCTGGGGCACACCTGTGGTGACTGAGGAGGGATCAGAGGTGAAGGTCCTGAGTTGGATGAACTGAGTGCGGCCTGTCAGGTATGAGTGAAACCAGTGAAGGGGGGTGTTGGAGATGCCTAAAGAGGAGAGTCTTTGGAGGAGGATGGGGTGAGAAATAGTGTCGAAGGCCGTACTGCAGTGAGGAGGTCATTGGTGATTCTGTAATTGATTGTGTTGATAGAAGAAGAGGGGAGTTGGGGGAGGGGTGTAAAGCATAAATGTATCTGTGCCCATATACACTCACATGTAAGTGATCAAAGTACCAAGGAAACTGTCACCATTATTACCATCACCACCATCATTATCTTAGTCTGTCTCAAATCTTCCCGCGGGTGAGAAAACGCCAGCTAACTCCCACCACCCCAGGACCAGACTGGCCCTAGAGGAGCCTAAAGGTCAAGGGGCAAACACCCCCCAGGCATACGTCCACTGATGGGGGGCCACAATCTTCAATTTTAATGCTGACTTTCTGTCACTCAGGCCCTATGATGAGTGTAGGAGATGCTGCAGTGGGAGGAAAAGTTCAGATGGGTAAATAACCCGAGTTTGGGGCTTTGACAGATGGCCCTCTGAAGCATCAAGTAGTTCACAACTTCCTGAAACCGACCCTACGGGGATGAAAATCAGTCTTTTGACTCAGTGGTAGAAAAGCTCAGTGATTAAAGCTCGTTTCTCACTCAACTAAATGGGAAAAAAACAAAAGCAAACTAACGCCCACTCACATCTGAATTCTGTCTGCAGTTGGAAATGTTTTAAGAGTAGATGTCAGCTGAAGGCCGCGAAACTCACATGAGCTGCCTCACACTGTTGCAATTATGGCCCAATCGACAAGCTCGCCTGTTCTCTCTGACTGTCACGTTTAGCAGAAAACCCCATCTGGACAGACGTCGAATGTCCTCCCTTCTAGTTGCGGTTTTTACAGGATTTGCAATGAGGTCAATACACGTCATGTTTACAGTGAAGTACCAGGCTGCTGCTGACAACAGGAGAGAAGTCAATCACTATTTTTAGTGTGATTACCAGGTGTTTTACTGGGGGAGTTTAAAGAATAATTATATTCAACAATCCACTGACAACACAAATCAAATCAAAGTTAAGCAGCAGTTGTCATTGTACTTCTAATTTCCAGTAATTGCAGTGTTTTCCAGCCGGCCATAGATTAACGAAGCAGGGTGTTTTAACGATGTGACGCTTCAAAGTGCGCTTGACGTGAAGACGTGTCAGTTCCTCCTGACAGTCGTTGAACGTCAGTGGTGTAGAAGTGTAATCCAGAACTTCAGATGTGTGAAAAGGCCGTTAGTATCGTATTCTGTGGCCTGTTCTGTTCTCCATCGGGCTGATTGTCCGGGCTGCATGGTTTGGATTAAAACAAGTGTTCACAAGCATTCATCGTGCTCAAGCATGATTGAGACTGGAATAATGTGAGCGTAGGCATGCAGGGGAATTGGGAGGGAGGATGGATTGTGCCCGGGCACGGCGCAGCGCACAGTACGACCTGGCGACTGTGAGTGCACCCTCACACAAACTTGAGCTCGTTATCCCTCCTGGTTTGGTTCATTTTGTCCGTCGTGAACACAGTGATTGCACCTGGATGCGCTCAAAACAGCCAAACTTCTGATGAGAAAGCATGCAGATGGAGGACAGGAGCAGAAGACTACAATCACGTGATTTGGGACATTGAGCTAAGCATAGATTTCCCTTTTTGCACGATTAACACAAAACTAAATGAGGTAGTTTTCAGCTGATGAATGCAGCACTTTTGAACCAAAGTATTTGTGATTAGTACAAGCAGTATAAAGAATAAACAGGACAACAACCAGTCCATGTCATAAAACAAACAGTATGGCATTATAATAAAATCTCCCTGCCAGACAAATAAATGTCAAGTCCTTTTAAAGGCAGCTCTTTTAAATGCTGCGGCCTGCCGTCCATCCCTCAACCTCCAAGTAACGGCTTTCTCTCTTCGCAACACCATAATAACTTTGCATTTATTCTTAACTCTCATCAGGAAACTTTCTCTGGACCCCGCAGCGTCTAGAAGAAACAAAGTATTAATGTTTGATGCCTTTGAATGACAGCGAGTTATGAAATACGGCAGTATGTCTTCGCAAATCAACATCAGAACGCTGTTATTAGATACTGCAACCAGCCGGTGTGGGATGGAAAAATACATTTTAATTATAATTACATAGCCATTAAATAATTACTTTGGGTGCTTTGTGTCTGATGTCCAGGTTTTCCCATCATCCAGTGGAGACATTTTCCCGGGCAAATGAGAAGCAGGGTCTCTCTTCAAGCCCAGTTATACCGAGTCGGTGTATTCTGCTCTGTCACTATTTCCTACTGCAGAAACACCACCTCATTTGTCACTTTTCCACTTACATTCATTTTCTTTTCAGTTGTCCTCTTTTTTGCAATTCCCTTCACCCCCTTTTTCTATCTCTGCAAGTCATGTCTTATCTAAGGATGCAAATATGAGGATGCAAATGTGATGGTAAACAAAGGAGCAGGTGTGTCACAGCAAAGACTGCATTAGGTCGGATTGGATGCACAGACAGGCCCTGTGTGCAAGTCAAATAAGTGTACAACACTGTCCCATGAGGTTACCACACCAGGGCCTAAGGTGGCTCAATATCCAACTTTATGTCTGGTGCATGGGAAAAACCAGCGCTGCCTGTCACTCGAGGCCATTTTAGACAAAGACGAGGTTGCAGTCATTCATCTGTCAGTATCCCAGCCTCTGACACAGCTTGTCAAGCTGCACTGGCTTCATTGCGTGGCAATGAACTGAATTTATTAGATGACATAAATGTGACATGTATTCAGCCACATAATAAGGTACTTGTCATCCAAGGCCAGTTTGTAGAGTTTGTAATCAAGTAATCTGCATTTTCAGTCATCCATCCAAAATTCAAATTCATACTTTTTTTAAAATTTTTATTTATTTATTTTTTTTTGTCAGAACAGAGCAGTAAGATGAACTGGGCAATGAAACACTGAAACTGCTAAAATCCAAACTACAGGCTAGGATTACACGAATAGCACAGTAAATTATAATGTAATCAGAGTATTTTAATGTAATCAGAGCAAACTGCAGCTATAATTTTAATTTCTGCTTTAAATTTCAAATGTATTTGTGTAAGTGCCCTCATATATTTACAGTGCCATTAAGATTTTAGTTTAGTTAAAATAAGTAATAAAGTGGATATAGCGCATTGGTCCAATTTCACACAACGCTTGGAGCAACTGTGCTGCCATCAAATATTCTTCCTCGTTTTATATTTGAATAACTAGGAATGTCGAGGCTTTTTTTTACTGCACCTCTGTTCCGCCTTATGAGGCGATAACGGTGGCGATAATGGTGGCGATAACGGAGGTGAAAATGGAGGCGGTAACGGAGGCGATATCTGTGGCGATAACTGTGGCGATAACAGAGGTGAAAATGGAGGCGGTAACGGTGGCGATAACAGAAATGAGACGAGCCCAGGAAGGGTAGGCAGGTCGTCCAAAACCTGAGAAAGTGCTGAGAGTCTTATTTCATTACAACAGCTTTATTTCTAAAGTCTCACAGAGATGCTCTGTTCAGTTTGTGTGAATTAGCAATTAGCAAAACTAATGAACTCCCATGTGGGAAGCCGACTGTGTGAAACACTTTGAATCGCAGTCATCCTCATTGGCAGGTCCATTAAAGAAGAGAAAAAATATGTAGAAATGAGTTTGCTTGGGGAAATAATTATTCTGAGAGAATTTAAAAGGAAAAAAAAAACAGAAATGAACACATCTGTGAATAAAATGAAAGTCACAACATAAAGTTAAAAAACTTGCAGTGTAAATTTTAATTTGTTTGATTTATTGCGAAAACTGTTGCCTAAATTATTCATAATGTTTTGGTAGCAATAATTCTGACATTTAAACTATTTAGCTATTAATACATTTTAGGATTTGTTTAAGTTCAACTCATTAAATTATCCTTCAGTTTAAAAAAAAAAAAAGCCAATCTTACCACGTAAATCAGTTCCGGTTGCGTAAGAAAAATCAATTTGGCAGACATGCGGTGTGGTTTGAGCCAGCAATTTGAGGCAAACAGATGGCTGGGTGACTTGCATCTATGACTCGAGACTGGAAAAGGACCTCAGATGATGATCTCATGCCTGAATGGGCCCATTACCAAATGAGATGAAGTACTTACTGGGAGGATCCTGTTCGGTTTGTCTAATGTTTTATGGCTTGAACGGACAGAGTGTGCTGCGATGTGGTATATTGTCCGATTCCGTGGCACTACTGGCACCAAAACGTTCATTGCAGACCCATCCCAAAACTTCGATCTTTTTTTTCCTTTTTAACGCTATCCTGTCAAACAAGAGCCTGCTGCTTGTGGCTCAGCTTGTTTAAAAATTTGGCACCAGGCTGAATTGCATTTGTTTTTTCAGCTCTAACGTTCTCTGAGATCACATTACAAAGTCTGGCCACATCCCACCGTGGTGATTGTGATTGTGACCGTACCTTCACCACCGTCTTGGCACAATCTGGATAAGCTGTTTATGTCAGCAGAGGAACACTTAGAATAAATAACAACTTTCCTCCCACTGGAGCTCCAGTTTCACACTTAAGTTTCAACAATGGAGCTCCAGAATAACATAGATCTGGTACGCCTCTATTAGCCTCAGATTGACCTGTGCAACCTTAGTAAAATGGAAAAAATAATAATTATAATTAGAGTTTAAGATGCTGTTTCAAGATGCCACCATTTTCTGTGAGGATTAAGATGTGAATTTGCATCTGGATACTGATGCAGTGGTACAACTCCACCTCTCACTCAAGCTGAGATACTCTCCAGACCCCTGGAGCGCCGAGCGGGACCGAGTGGATGCAGGAAATACATGGATGTAGGAAATATTAGAAAACTGACACCAGACCACAGTCTAATAATTTTAGAGCCTCACAGGTGTTAAAGGCAAACCGTGAGAATGTAATTCAGGAGAAATTAGACCCTTCAAATCTAATGATGATGATTTGCAGCACTTCTGTTAAGGCGGATCTCTCACTGCTCTGTTATCATCGGGCCTGTGGTTGAATACGCAGACATCCTGGCAGCAGAAGCATAGAAGCAGCTTGTAGATGTCTTCTGTTGCTTTAAAATGCATTTTAAGTTTCTTTAAAGAATTTTATGGCTGAACACATTGGCATTTAATAACTCTGCTCCACAGCTCTCTGTCAAAGACTGAGCCTTTCATATTACATAATTGTGCTACGATGTGAAAATGGGTGGAGATAACGATGGGGAGGTTGGGTAATTCCCCTCTGATCTGGGTCTGTGATGTCACAGTTCCCTGCATATCTGATCTCACTGAATGACTGACTGTCACACTGAGGCGGTTTGAGACAAAGTGACAGAGTTGTGTTATGTAAGGGTCTTTGGTTTAGCTGTCCTGACGTCCAAACATTTAGGGCCTCATCTTCCGCCAGATCTGCTAAAGCTGCTATTTAGGGATAGCGGGTAGCAGGAGGGGCATTCCCCAGCAAAGAATGCAATCTTCCACCTTGCTAAACCCGCTATTCCACCTGCGCTACCCGCTACATTATGCATAGGAGTGGTTAGGGCGTTCTACCTGTTGAACCAATCAGTGCGTCAGTAGCCATTGCCTTTAAGAGCAGGTTCTGCAAACCGCTATGGAGCGTCTTTTCATCAAGATCAGAGCAGCTCTCATGTGCAGCTCGTCTGGGACTCTGCTGTAGAGCTTCCTCCTCTTCCTTCCTCCTCCTCCTCTGCACTGATATAAACATATAAATATTTTTACACAGACAATTCCTATCGGCTACCTGAAAGTCCCAGATAGTTGGTGCCAGATAGTTGGTGCGCTCCCAGTAAACACGCTCTGGTCGTCTATGGTTTAACTGGCAAGCAAGCCGTTAGACCAACTGAGGCCAAATCACACTTTTTATACAAGACTTAATTCGAGAGGTGGAGCCGTTTGTGCACGTCCACATGTGACCAGGTGGACGCACATTAATGCTATTTGGACGTGCTCTTATACGCGCCCACATGCGGGTAGCGGGTGGTCTGGCCACCCGCTACCCGCAACCCTAAACCTGCAATCGCAAGATACCAAGTTTGTGGAAAGGGCAAAAGACGCACCCATTGCCACACCTACAATGTGAGTAAGGGGGTCGGCATAATAGGTAGCGGCTTTAGCAAGAGGAAGATTGCATTAGCGGTTAGCTGAGGTTCCTATACGTAGCGGCTAGTGTTAACGGGTAAGGGAAAGTGTATGATCGGGGCTTTACTCTTATGCACAAGAAGTGCATTTCTACAACAATACCTTATTGACCCAGTTGGGTTTGGTATTCCCATCGCTGGGATACATCCGGAACAGTTCAGTCATCCTGTATGTGTTCCCATGTTCCTACTGTTACATCCACAGTGAAAAAGTGCGTCTATATTCAGCTCACTATGGTATGTCGCCTTTAACAAATGAAATTGACCTTTTTTCTCTCTCTGTGTTTTTGCACTGAGTCACATTTTGTATTTGATTACATTCAAAGATGAACAATGATAAATAAAAGATGATCATTAAGTATATGTCTAACTGAGCCTTTCTTTGATTTTTGCAGATGACGCCTCCCGTGTGGATGTGCTCGGACTGACGTGGGTTGCACTTGTTCTCACAGTGACAGTGGAACTTACGTGAAACCTCTCATCAAAGACAATCTCACAAACACACACACACACACACACAGCAGTACACTTCACAGCATCCACGTGTGCGCACAGGTACACTTTCACAGTCCCGCAAGCCTTCTTCAGTCATCAACAATATCCTCCATTCATCAATCAGGAAACGGTGCCACCACACACTGGCACTTCACTGTCCCTTTTTTCCCCTTTTTGTTTTTTTTTTTTTTAAATCCAAATAATAATCAAGATAATGTCAAAAGAACTGTTTAATGAAGACAATAGTAACCCGTATATATCTCCACCCTGTTACCTTTTTTTTTAAACTTAATTTTTGTTTTGTTTTGTTTCTCGTCCCACTTCTGCTCGTTGATAAATGAAATTTGTTGATTTGAAAAGGAACAAAAAAAAGAGAAAAAGCATTTGTATTTTATTTTGATGAGCCACGATGTTATTGGTGTTGAGTGAAATGCGGAAAATGGAACCGGCTTCGAGCTTCGAGCGCGCCACCCTATCAACCGCTCCCATCTGTCACATGTCCCGGGATTGTTCCAGATTAGCGACAAGCTGATAAACTATGAGAGAACAAATCTACTCCAAGGGAACCTTCTTTTTTCTATATTTTAATATACTTTTTTGTTTTTCTCTCTCTGATGTCTTGGAATGTACGAGAAGATTTAAATGCATTGGGAACCCTGGAGAAATCTCTTCTTTTTTTTCAGTGTATTTTGTGTACATCAGTGTAAATACTGAAAAATAATTAAAGAAGTTATATGGGCTGTGGTGAGGGACGGATGCTGAAATTGTTGGGAGTTGATGCTTCACCTTCGTTTGTACTTCATACAATTCTGTTTTTAAGGATAATTCTTGGCTGAGAGGACAGAAACACTCGACGGCCTTTCTGTTTCTCGCCTGGGGTTTTTATATCTGTACGGCAGGTCCCCCAAGGACGGTGTTGAAAAAGAACAAAAAAAAAAACCTAACATATGTCTGCTGTTTCGGGGTTGTGGTGCATGTGACGTTTGCAGATTCTTTCTCCTTTTCGGTGTGTTACAACTGACAGCACTGCAACTCTCTGTCACTAGCCTGTAATCCAGCTATTTACTTGTGACCTACATTGTGTACAATGCTGAACCCCCCCTCCCCCCCCGGACATTTACGGTACTACTAGGATCATTTTAGCCGCCATCCCAGTGAGGAGCTCACCTAAGGCAGCTTGTGTAAACAGGGTTTGTTGCATTTGTTTCATTTCACCTGTATTAAAATGGAGAGATCATAAAACTCACAAGCCTTGACTTTGATTGCCAGTTTTTTGGCGTGTTCGTGAGTCTGGTGCACGTGATCGCGTACATTGCCGCACAGGAGTTTCTCGCAAACTAGCGGTGTCTCAAACACGTTTCTGACCGCAGAGTCGAGTTAAAGTACTTCTGACATTGAACCCGAATTCTCATTTTTATCAACGTTTTTTTGAGTCTATGCCTTTGGCAGAGGGGTAGCTCAGCCAAGTAATCCTGCGCCATTTATTTATTTATTTAGACTTCAGGAGAATTGCAATTTAAGCAATTCTGGGGACATGACATGTATTAGGGGATTAAGGTTTAAACCGGGTGAGAGGCAAGAGGTGAGATTTTTCAGCTTACTTGAATAGAAAGGATAAGCATATCCATTTGGGATATCATCTCACCTTGCCAAAGCACAATCCACACTCCTACATTTGGGGATGAGAGTTGCATAGCATCGACATTACAAACATGCCCTTTTGAGCTTTGAATATTTGATTTAATTTGATTTTTTTTTTTTTTCAGGGAAGGAAAGTGCACAGATTCCTGTTCACTCAGAACATCATTACACAGTAACTCAGTTGTTGCCATTTTTGTCCAACAGGCAGTTATGTACTTTTTGTCTTTTTCTTTGATAACTTCACTTTACAGGCTGAAAAACACTCAATTTCTGAAAACACCGGAATAAGCCTTAAAATGACTTTAATCTCCAGGAAGATGTGCATCTAAACTCTGTGTGCACAGATGAGTTTTGGATTATTTTTTTCCAGAAGTTAATATTTTCTATGATCACCTCGTGTACTTTAAAATATGCAGCTATATTACATTTTCTGTCACCCAGAAAGGATTTCCTATTTAATCCTCTGTATCTCCTCAAGTTGGCCTATTTGTCGGAGGGATTCATGCTGCTTACCAACTGATTGTGTCATTCTTTTTCTTTTCTACTTGATATTGATTTCTCAGTAAAATGATGGCAACACAGCAGGTTTTTTGTTTTGGTTTTAAAGATTTAATTAGAACTACGACTGGGCAACGATTAAAATTTTAATAGCGATTAATCGCATGATTTCCCTGATTAATTACGATTAATCGCATTGTATACGCTATATCAAATAATGAATTCAAAAGTAGTGGAAAATGCATTTTTATTTAAATGTTCTGCTGCCACGTGAACTAAAGTGCCATAACATTTGTTGTTCAAACACTTTT
Source organism: Hirundichthys speculiger (assembly GCA_018398805.1). Taxonomy (NCBI): domain Eukaryota; kingdom Metazoa; phylum Chordata; class Actinopteri; order Beloniformes; family Exocoetidae; genus Hirundichthys; species Hirundichthys speculiger. The sequence goes on along the minus strand of JAGFBZ010002622.1, from coordinate 783,377 downwards.
AACATCAGCACTTGTCAGTAACACATATTTAGTGTGAATCTCATCTTAAAAAATGTAAATAAAATAAATCTTATTACCACTGCCAGGACATTAATGTCATCCTGTTTTTATAAAAATAAAAAAAAAGTACAAACAAATTCCAACAAAATGATTGTGTCTCAGCACAATCAGAACATTAAAACAGGTCATTTCTGAGGTAACAGCAGAAACTTTTAACAGGGAGTTCAACTTGTCAGTTGTTACAAATAACCTTGTTTCTGTTGAATCCTCCGTCTGGGAGAACTTTAAAATGAAAATGTCCGTGTTAAAGTTCTGTAACTTTACCAATCAGCGTATCAATCATTCTTTCCATTTTCAATTGTCAATAAAAAAAATTAAAAAAAAAATTAAAAAGTGACATTTTATTACCTTTTTTTGTTTTTTTTTAATCTAACACAAAAAAAAATGAAAAAAAAATGCCGTTTTTTTTTTATATTTCAATTTTAGACTTGGATCAAAAATACAAAATTAAAAAACGGGCCACAGAACTGAATTTGTTTTATAATGGAGGACTGGACTTTCTGTTGTCATTGCACATCTGTGCCACTAGATGGAGCCGCACTGCAGTAACCAGCTAGAGAACAGCAGGACAGTGAACACATGGAGCAGATCTGATGGAACATGGAGGAATGACATGAAAGTTTTGTTGCAGTCTAGATTTTTTGTTTTCAGACAGAATTGTTAATATTTCTACCTGAACTGTAAAGTTCATGGATTTTTACTGTTCTCCATGTCTGTTTTAGCTTTTCCATGTTTACCTGCCAATTGTCTTCTGGTTCCGCAGCAGCCAGTAACAGACTTTTAAAACAAAAGCATGTGAGCAACATGCGTTAATGCGATAAAATAAATGCCGGCGTTAATAAATTAATGCGTAAGGCGGTAATAATGCGTTAACTTGCCCAGCCCTAATTAGAACGATCATTCTGCATAGTCTGCACCAATAATCTGCTCACTTATAACAGGAAAAAGCAGGAAACTGGAATATTTAAAAAAGAGTTTCTTTTCCTCTACAGTCACACACTGAACATCCATCACGGACAACACAAACACACAGAGGTGAAAGTGTTTTTTGCTCACACAGAAATGCACACAGTTAACAGTCTTTTTTTTTCTGCTGTTAACAACAGTGAGAAGAAGAAGAAGAAGGTGTCTTCATGCTCCATTTGTGAATTATTCAGGGGTTGGCCCTGTTTGCAGAATCCAGTTTCTTTTTTTTTTTTTTTTTTTTTTTGTGGGAGGGCTTGGCTATCAGGTAACTAAACAGCACCTACATCATGCAGGACAGCGTGTGCACGAGTGTGCACAAGTCTCCACACGATGCACTTTCACAACACTCGGGAGAGGGCCGTTAAAATCAACGCCGTTTGGTTGCTGGTGTTATCAGCGACACAAGTGACAGCCTGACAGCAGCATCTGAGTGACACGTTTCCAAAATGACAGAAATACACATTTGCATCTCATGGAAACGACAGACACTTGCCCCGCTGCATTTCTCTGGTGTTTGGCAACATGAACGGTTCTGTGTTTGTAACCATTTGCTCTTTCAGCTTTACCTTCAGGCGTCGCCATTGTGTTTACATTACCATGCATGTGCCATTTAAGTTTCTGACAGCAACCTTCAGAATCTTTTCAGAGACAGTAATCAAAGCGTCTCTGCTGCTTTACAGGACAGGATCTTTGATCTCTGGCATAGCTGTGCAAACAGATACATCCTGGTTATTAAGTATTTGATAAATGCCTCCTATCATTAATCTCCACCCCTTATTCAAACCAAGCCTTCCTCCGGCAGCAGTAGATGTGAGCAAGATGAGTGTTATCTATCATAATATTTTTGACGGTATTTTTCAATAGTCACATAATAAAAAAAATCAAATTCAACCTCCATTCTTCATGTAAACCCATAGCAGTGGGTAATATAGCTGTAGAAAAGTAAAAATAAGGGTCATTTAGTACTTGTTCAAGAGGCTTAGGGTTAGCAGTTTCTTGATGACAGCTGGATAGTTATGAGACAAACATGGGTGAATCATCAAATTTTATAACCAAATGTTGATCCACCAGGTATTTACATACTCTGTAATGGTTACTGCACGTGACTCCCTGCAGGTGATGCATGAAAAGTGCTCCGCCTCGATAGAGCAGGGGATGTAAATAGCAACTCCAGAGCTATCATTTTACTCTTGATCCTTTGGGCGAAAGAGGTGCTGTCATCAGATCCCAACAGCTCATTTACAATGAAAACCCTACGGCTCCAGTCTGCTGAGGTGCACTGACAATAACTTTCAAAAGGATCAGTCAACCGGCCAGGCTGCTGAAATTTTTTTTTCTTCAGCGATGCCAATTGCAGACCTTTTGGGAGTCCAGTTCGACATGCAGCTGCTGCTGAAACTTAGTTTCTCCGTGGCTGCAGTGCTGCTGATTTCTTGGGCCTACAGGTTTTACAACTCCAGGAATATTGGAAAAACGCAGCTCTGCGGCAAAGATGACAAAAGGCCACAAAATGCTGCCTGCCAAAGCCGCAACACGACATTGAGGCATCAAAGCTCACTGGAATATGGCAAGAACGATGGGAGCAAGCAAACTGAACCTTTGTACACAGACTCGGCCTCTGATGACCTGCCATCTGACGGCACTGAGGGAACACCAGCTCTTTTACATCAAGCTGAGAGGAGTGAGGAGGCATTTAGTGTGTCAAAGAGTGACCAAAACAAATGGATGAAAGGGCAGAGGCTCACTGATCTGGATCAACCACTGGGTGCTATCAGTAATACTTCATTTGAATCTGCTTGGAGTCTTCAAGATGCAAAAGACAATGGGTCAGCTAATATCAAGGGACGCCGCTCCCCCTGCTTTTTGGAGAAGCTGGAAGGCGGCGTGGGTGTGGGCAGGGAGTTGGAGCACCAGGGGGCGTACTCCAGTTTTCTTTCCAAGGCAAAGATCAAAGTGGAGGATGCTAAAGTGGTGCTGGAAGGATCGGGAGACCGCGTTGTGCGTGGAAAGATATACGAGTACTATGTTGAGTCTTCTTCTCACTCGGTGACGGATCCAAGCGTTTTGTTGGGTCAGTATGACAGGAACGATGACTCAAAGCAGGTGGAGTTTGGAAACCACGGCGGCAGATTTACAGAGTCTCCTTCCCCTGTCAGCCCCATCATTATGAGCGATCTAGTTCTTCAGCAAACCACAGCTGATGATAACTCCTTGCAAAGAAGCGTCCAGCCGGGACGGCTTGCTCGGCCTGTGCTCCTACGCAAGGAAAGCTATCTGTCTGCAACAGAGGATTCTGAGTTTTCCGTCACCTTTCAAACGTCTATGTCCCCAACTCCAGTGACACACACTCTCCAGCTTCGGCAGCCAGGGAGCTCACCTCTCTTCAAACCTCTCGAGATGGCAAACAACGCAAGGTGAATGATAAGTACGATCTCGAGACTGTAGCGGGGACTCCGTTTTTCCACCTTCCAGCAGAAAGTTTGCACAGCAGAGATCTGGAAGACTTGAAGAGTAAACTCGACTTGGGTAATTGTTTAGAGACATTTTATCTGGCCAAGAAAAACGGCAATTTGTCTTTGCAGCGAGCATCCCTGAGGGTGATGTCTGACAACTACCTGCAAGTGCTCAGGGACCCCAACCTTTACGGACGCCTAATGGCTGGCGAGCGGGAACAGATCCAGAGGCAACGGATGAGGGGCAGAAAGTTTATCATGGTTGCAGATATGGACCCTCAAGACTGGTTGAGGGACACGGAGAGACACAAAGTGACAGCAGAGCAGAAGAAGACGTCCAGTGCAGTGTACTATTATGATGACTACAAAGACGCCTGGCATGCGCTCTGCCTCATCCCACAGGAGGTCATCTCTAAAGCCTGCGCCATGTGCACGATGGATAACTACTTATTCGTGGCACTGGGCTGCCAAGGCACTGACAGAGAAATGACACCGTCAAAGCGAGTGTTTTGCTTCAATCCTTTGACATCCATTTGGAAAGAGATCAGTCCCATGAACGAAGCCAGGCCCCGCTGCAAGCTGGCGGCGCTGGAGGGCTACATCTACGCCATCGGAGGGGAGTGTCTCTCCTCGGTGGAGCGCTACGACCCGCGACTGGACAGGTGGACGTTTGTGGCGCCTCTGCCCAACGACACATTTGCCGTGGCGCATCACGTCACGGTGTGCAACGGAGAGCTCTTTGTTTCTGGGGGCACGCTCAGATGCATGCTGCTGCGCTACAACCCCAGATCCAACACCTGGAGGCCCAGCCTCATAGTCGGGAGCAATGACAGAACCACAGATATGGTGGCCGTGGGCCGGTTCCTGTATCGGTTTGATGTGAACCCGGTGCTGGGCGTCTGCGTGTACCGCTACCACGCGGTGGCGCGACTATGGTACGAGTGCAGCGCCAAACGACTTCAGCACTGTCCCGCCTTCCAGTGCGTCGCGATGGACGGGACTCTACTGTCTCAGCCGGCAGTTCACCATGAGGTTTGAAGCTGACGAGGTCTCTCCAGCTTTCACAGACGAGGATTTGAGTGTCCTCCCCGCAGCCAAGGGCATACTTTTCCCCTTTGTCCTCACACTGCCTGATAAGAATCCTCGGCAGACGAGTGTGTAAAAAGGATTCAGGTTTCCTTTGATAAGATTAGGTGATGATTTATTATCCCGACAAGAGCATGCTTTACATCAAGTTTATTGTTGACTGTGTGAATTTTGCCTTCCTCAACACGGCGAAACCTCAGATGCGATGGCAAAACTCTAACCTTTGTACTGTCATTCCTTTGAGGCGTTAAGCTCCCCTTTTCAAAGACACAGCGCGTTAGTCTCATGAATAACTCTGTTTTTCCTGCGTTGGGTATTGCATAAAGATTTGTGCGTTTCTCCTGTCTTGTCCCCGGCGGTAAATGTTAAGTATTAGACTGTTAAGAGTCGTCAAGCTACTGTTTGTGTGGATTTACGCGGGATGTGCTGCCATGTTAATTGTTTTTCTCTTTGATTTGCCACTCCTTCCTGCTAGTTTTATGTTATCCCAGATGCTTAAACGCTTCGCTGTAAAAGATAATTCATAGGAAAAAAAATAAAAAAATATCCCAGACTAAATGAGTTCATTCAACTCTAACACGCAGAGAAAGAGCAATATTGTGATCATCTATCACTGTGCTCTTCCGAGTAGGGCACGGATATAACTTACACAGTGGTCTGGATACAATTCAATTATCTAAAGTTGCTCTTTAAGTGCGACAGGATGTAAATGGTTATGCCATACAATATGAATAGGCAAGCATCTAAAGCATTTGTCTCTACATCTGACGCTCTTTCAACACTTGGGCTTGCAGTTATTTTTGTCCTGTTAATCATGCTCCTATGTTTAGATAGATAGATAGATGTATTTTATTGATCCCAAACTGGGAAATTGTAGTGTTTCAGAAGCAAGACATGAAAAAACACAATATTAAATAGCAATATAAAAAATATAAAAAACATAATTATATTGTAAATAGGAATACTTTCTAAGACACATGAAACACACAAGAGCAATATGACAAGTGTACATACAACAAATAGTGCGATGAGCTGCAAGGTGCAGTGAACTGAAGGTACATTGAATAAGGTGCAATATGTGTTATGAAACAGAAAAAAACAGAAAAACATCAGGAAAGAGTCTTATTGTACAGTGCAATGGCATGTGGCAGGAAAGATTTCCTGTATCTGTCCTTCGACAGCATTTACCAAGAAAGACTGTACTTGTGTTTAACTGATTATCTTTTTCTTGTACCAATTAGATGTGTCTACTTTTTTTTGTCTTTTCTTTTGTAAACATTCAGAAAAAAACACCCAAAATAAGTAATGTATCATAGAAAACCTTACAGTCAGTAATAGAGCACAGGTATGGCTGAAATACATCACTGTAAACCACTGGTTATATTAACAAAATATGCTTAAGAATGATATATAAATATTAAACCCCTCATTGTTCATTAATTTACAACAAAGTCTCTTGCTGTTGACACCGAGGCAGAGGAGCTCAGAGGCATAGCGACGTGCTGCTACAGCACCATCATGTGGCTCAGAGGACTAACGCATCACCGCTCTGCCTGAGAGGCACTAAAAGCTTCCCATAAACACCCAAGTGTCATGTGACACAGGCAGCAGCACAGTAGTGTGACTGACTAGGTAACAAGCAGAAGAAGCAGAACACTGGAAGTGTAAGTGCAAGTGAGGATGGCAGACCATCAGACATGAGCATCTTTAATTCCTCCTAATAAAACACTTTGATTCCCTGTAATTGAACACATAATGGAATGACAGTTAAACATCTCCTAAGACCTTGCCTTGGATGACTCGTGGCTTCTGGTTTGCTTCAGTACCAAAGTAATTTCTATCATCAGCTCTTGTTTCCTTGTTTCTCCTCATTTTTTTTTTTCCAGTATTTTAAAATCCTGTCTTGAGTTTCAGCCGTAATGTCACACCATTTACAGCCTCCTCCTCCCTCCCTCCGACTCCCATTCACGACTCTGACCTCAACACGACGCAGCTCAACTACAGATGTCCTCTCCAGATAAGAATAAACGCATTTCAGTTTGGCTCAGTCGTCTGTCCGGATGGCAGACATTGACCGGGGACTTGTAGGAACAAGTGCTGTCTCGCTCGCAGGCACTTGTCGTTGTGACTGGCTGCACGAGTGTAACCGGAGAGCATATGCGATGCCCTGGCAGAAACAGCCCTGGCAGACGGCACCGACTGGACGCCTTTGGTATGCTGACCCAGACGCAGTCAGAGGTGGCACGTGTGTCGGCTGTTTTGAGGACTGCAGCGGGCTGGAGTTGGTTGAAAGGGCTGCAAAGGGAGAGGAAGTTAACTGCCATGTTACCGCAGTCATTAATTACACCGCTGACTGAATCTGAACTATAAAAGGCATCTGGGCCGCCCCGATTTTAATTGTTCGTGAGCGGTATCGCTGATGCGCCTCACCCGTACAATGTTAAATGCAATCAAGCATATTTGCGCTCCGGTCATATTCCTTGTAACCGGATGCTTGGCACTTTTGATTTCCCGTGTGGGTAATGTACCTCCTTGGCTGCAGTGGTATATTGCTATAAATTGTTGTCTTACAAGAAAGTTGGCCGGTCGGACGTCTTAGCTTTCCATGAAAAGTTGTTTCGATGCCAGGTCTGCAGGGGTGGGCAAAGAATTGCCTCTTGTGCACATACAGTAGCTCTCTTAATGTTGTGTGACAGGATAGTGTGAGGGTGGCGGGCAGCGCCGGGCAGACGGCGTCTTTTACGGAAGTCCCCAGACAACAATTCAGAGGAGTGCTGCAATAGTAAGTATGGCTAGTCTGTAAACGCTAGGTGTCTCTGAATTAAGATATACAGGGAAGGACCTATTCTTTTTTTTTGTAACAATCTTCAAGAGGCTCACCATGTGACACCAGCAAATTGCTGTAACCTGCCTTTAAGCACCTTTTAGGTCTGATGATTTTACACATTTTTCATGACTGCTGAGCCCGAGCAGAAACTTGCTTTCATAAGGAGTTTTATCACGGGCCTTTATCTCGGCCGTCAACATTATGCAGAAGTGTCCACATTTCAGAGAGGAAAACCCTTACTCGCAGGGTTGTGACAGGCATTCAATTTGGTGTTAATGCCCTGAATGAGCGGTTAAAGGCTGACCTCAGCTCTCAGCAGGACAGATCTTCTCTGAGAAGCGTCTGGCTTCACGGTCCCGCCGCAGTCTACACAACTCAGCTTGTTGGCTATCTTTGGCTCCCAAGTGAACTGTGTCAGACAGAATAAACAGAGATTGGAAAAGGGAAAGAGGGACATACAGGAGCTTGAGCAATGAGCCCGGCTCAAGGATCACCAAAGCCGGCGCTTCACTATCGATCCACCCTGTTGTGTAGTATTTCTGAAGTCGTTTCTCCCCTCAAATCCTGAACCAGTAGCCCGTGGCCAAACCTGACGTCGATGCAATTAGTCTGCAGCTCCAGCCTGTCCCACCAAAGAGGATGAGCTGATGTTATCTGAATGAAAGCTGCCTCGTCGGTTTGCTACGGATTTGACTATCAATTGAGATTTTGCAGAAACACTCGGCAGCCTCCTACCGGTGCGGCATTATGTTTTGGATTCATTTTGAAAATGTAGATGTAATCTGTGTTCTCGAACCCGAGCGAAGTTGACTTGTAAGGCGACATGTCGACAAATCATGTTAAAAATGCAGATGTATCTCTCAGTGATGTAAAATGTTGCTGACTCACTGAGCACAATCTTCATCCTAAACCAGGGGTCGGGAACTCTGGAGCCTCATGCGGCTCTTTAGCTCCTCTGCAGCGGCTCCCTGTAGCTTTGGGGAAAAGCTTGTCAGACAGCGATTCTCGCTCTGGAGCACATGTAGTGCCCTGCAGGTTGCTCGCCAGCAGGGGGCAGAATGAGTATGTTTAGCGCAAAATACTGCCAGGTTACTGCAACGAGGAAGTCGTATCTGTGCATTGCATCCTGGGAAAGAAAATAAAGGTGAGCGCGAGCTCTGTGACTAGTGCCGGACATCTTTACATGTTCCTCATAAAAAATAAAAGAAACATTTCCCGCACCACATCGGTGTGCTCTAGTGGTGTAACACACAACAGGAGCGATATTGGAAACCTTCCAAAACCCGACAAATTTGTCTTTGAAACATGAATGTCATTCCCGACACTTAAACAAACATAAAGACGTTTGCATTTGGAGTCCTGTCAATCTTTGGATCCACATACTGATGTGAGCAGGTTTTCTCCAGCATGAACTATGTTCAGGCTCAATAGTTGATTGTTGTACGTGACTGAGGAGAAAACAAGAGGATGACAACACACTAAAATAGACTTAAGTCATAATTAAATACAAACTGGTCTATTTTTTACATTTTTTTAAGTTATTAAGGTGCAGCTACATGTTTTATTTATTTTAAAGTGGGCTACTTTTTTTTCGATCAATGTTTTACAAGTAAGGGAATTACTCAAATGAACCTGCGTGGTTCTTTGTTTTATTTCAAAGTTAGCTCTACACATGCCAGTTTTTTTTTTCTCCTCATTCAAAAGATTCAAGATTAAATATATTAACTTCCATGTCAACAAGTTGATAGGAAATTGTCTTGGTTCAGCTCCCAAACATACAGCAGCAGCCAATATTCAGTCTTGACAAGAGTTTGAGGTTTACCTTTGTTATAACAGGTAAAAACAGCAATAAAATGTTACCAGTTTTCTGTTTGTTCTTCTATAATTTCATAAATGCAACAAACTATAGTTCTTTAACAGTGGGTGACAAAAAAAAATTGGAAATTAAACTTTAATTAGTATCTTGTAAGACCTTTTGCATTGAAAACTTTAAAAACTGCCAAAGATACTAGGAATAAGCTTTTGGGTAGATTCAAATCCCTCTGAATACAGAATAACTAAATATAAAACTTCATACACTGTCATCTTTATTTTACAGGTCAAATAAGTTTTGTGGGTACAGATGAATTTTATTCAGGGGAGAAGGACAAAAAATGTCTCTTTTGATAGTAAAGGTTGCCGACCCCGTCCTAAACAGCAGGTGTTAATACTGAAGACCGGAGAAAAGCACCACTACACTGCAGGACCGGCGCTAAAAGGAGTCATCAGAAGCACATAACTACTTAATTGAACATAAATGTACAAAAACAAGTGATGTTTTTGTACCGCTTGCAATCATTTGACCTTCCTGGGTTTCGATTGGTCGTACAAATACCTGCAGACAGAAATGCTTGAACACTGGTCCCTCCAGTTCCCTTTTTTTGTTTTTTCAAACACACCACGCGGGTGCCAAGATGGAGGCGCTTGAGGCGCCAGAAACAAAGCCAAAGCGGTTGGCGCAGCGGGTACTGAGACATCCGTTGTGGCGCTACGACAGCAGCTATAAACTTGGCTCCAAAGGACACCTGCAGGATTGGTTTTCCGCAGAGCTGCAGCGACAGAGAGCCGAGGGTCACGACTAATATCCGCCCCATTTTTCACCGGACAGTTTTAAAAACTTTAAAAAGGTACAGCTGGTATTGACTGGAGCAGCCCTGCTACAGTCCATCACAGCCAGGCTGGTTAAAAAATGAAAAGGCACACAGCTTAGTCCACAGCTGGAAGGTGAGCAGACTGTTTAGCATCTACTCTGTGCATTTGTCATTTCACCTCTAAGCAGTTTATTGGTTCATTTCAGAGCAGAGAAGGCAGTTCATTTTCTTAATAATCTGAAATACGATTTCATGTGCCTGGAAATCAATTTAACCGTTAATGTTTAACTGAGGAGTTAATATCTTTTTTCATGTGGCAAACTCAAAACACAATCATTTCTGCATTACTTGGGTATTAAATTGTCAAAATACTGATGAACATAAAAATGCATTAGAACACTGGTTCTCAAACCTTTAATACTGCGTACCACCTAAGAAACTGTTCAGCTCCCTGAGTACCACCATGATGACCAGTTTTAAAATATAGCCATATATGCCTTCTCAGTTAGCTTTAAACACACAGTAGAGATGTTTATTCCTTATTGTGGTTATTTATTGTTGCCTCAATTGTTACTTTACTGAATCAGACATTTACAACTCTGTCCAACAATTCTCACATACTCATACTCTCATACACATACATCTGCACTGCAACTGAATATGCAACAAATATTTTTTTTCAGAGACAATTTTAATTATCTCAAGGCTTGAGACTCAAGCTACGCATTTTGTATTTAAAATGCATTGTATGTTTCTGATTTTTTTTTTTTTTTAAGTGAAAATGGAAAGTCATGATGTTCCCCCGCGTACCGCCAGAGAGCGCTCGGGTACCGCTGGTAGTACAGGTACCACAGTTTGCGCACCACTGCGTTAGAAAATAAGTCGACTAATCCCAGCTGAAGTCTTTTTTATTCCTGAACTTTGTTTCAGTATCTCTGCTCTGTTCTCTTGTCAGTTTGAACCCATTTCTGCTGTTCTATTACTTTTCGTATCGTACTGATGTCAAACACACTCAACCAGGAAAACCTGAAGCACCGTCTGAGCAATGTTAGCTCATCAAACAGATAACACGTAGCTTTCCTGGCCCCACAGGAGGGAATTAGAGTTTAGTTGCCATGGAAACAGCAAACAGTGAAATGTGAGTCGAGCTGGGTATCCTTGAAGCGAATGAAGAGGTGTCGTTTCTTTGTGAAAAAGATAAAAAGAAAAGATCACACTTTGTTTGTATGGCACTTTTTCATACGACCCGTGCAACGCAAAGTTCTTCAAGGAATTAAAACAGGAGCAACCGACATAGTTTCGTTAAATAAAAGAAAACGTTGCCAGGATACATGAGCCACTTCTCTTCAAGGTTCCCATCATCCCTCACGATTTCCATTTCACAGGTGAAAACAAAGGTTGCTGTTTTTTAAGAACGATGAACTCTTCAACTGGTGCAGGTGAAATCTACAAACCGGCTTTAACTGCGTCTGCTTCCCATCATGCTCTCGGGTTTAGACCGAAACACTGTGTCCGGTAATCAGAGGCCACATCAGAACGTGGAAGCGGGGACGGAGCCCTTGATGGAACGTAGACGAGTCTCCACTGAGCTGCTGCAGCAAATGAATGCCGCTGAGCCGCCAAACAATATGGCCTCAGCATGGTTTAGCTGGTATGAGGGCAGGTTGAAAGCTGCCATCTGTAAGGCTGGGTAGATGAGGACCTGAGCGCAGGGGAATGGCAGATGTCTGCCCGCTCTCATCGCCAACCGTTGGCACGGGCTCGACCAAGCGCCCTCCCATGTGACTGCCACTTTATGAGAGACCACAACTGAACTGTCTCTGGCAGAGGACGACACGCCGCAGACTCACGGTCATCCAACCGGACTGGATACCTGAGGTTCTGTCCTGAGGAGGGGGAAATGAAGACAAAAAGACGATATACTAAATTCTGGTTATTTTTTAGGACACATTAAATTAGGATATTTTCTTACTTTTTTCTATTTTTTTTTTAAGAAATGTCCTTGAAATCTTCACATTTCCAGAACAAAAAAAATGAGTGAAGGGAGCATCGACATCTATTTTCATCGCTTCATGTGGAAATAAAATCAAATGGGCAGGTGTTTGACTTTCTTTAAGAACAATGGGGTTTTATTGATTAAGCCGTGAAGGAAACACGAAACAGAGGTGTAACTTCAATATCAGGATGTTAATAAGTGAGGCAGAGAAATCAGCCATCAAGATATGGATTGAGACATTTAAAATGAAGCCGGCATTATATATTAAGATAATGTAATAATAATTAATAATAAATAACATTAAAATATGATGATTAGGGCTGGGCAACGATTAAAATTTTTAATCGCAATTAATCGTATTATTTCCCTGATTAATCACGATTAATCACATTGTATCCGCAAAATCAAATAATGAATTCAAAAGTAGTGTAAAATGCACTTTTATTGAAATGTTCTGCTGCCATATGAACTAAAGTGTCATAACAAAAGTTGTTCAAAACAAAACAAAAGAAAAAGCATGTGAGCAACATGCGTTAACGCGCGATAAAATAAATGTCGGCATTAATAAATTAATACGTTAACGCGATAACGTGTTAACTTGCCCAGCCCTAATAATGATCGTTCATATTTCAACTTTTCTATGATATGTTTAAACATTAAAATACCTCTTATCTGGATAAATATGCACAGATTTGCTTAAATATCTGGAAGACAATGTGCAGTAAAACTAACTTCTAAAAGCATATTTTTGATATTTTCTTTCCAGATTTTCTGCAGAAGATATTGATACTGAGGGTATACGTAGCTGTAGATGTGCCAAGAAAACATCTGTTCAAATTAGCGATATCACTTTATCTAATATCCATTTTTATTTTTTTTTACACAACACACAGCTTAAGAACAAATGAGTAATTTCTGCATTTGTAGTAGAGGTCTTCGGAACCACCCGACAATCCAAAAACCTGAGGTTCCGATCCAAATCAGGTCTCGGGTCCATTCACAAGACCTGACTCCGGGTTTGGGTCAGAATCGGTACAGTTATTCTGGTTGGTTCTCTTTGACAGGCTGGGTCCGTGTTTACCCGAGAGAGGTAAAGATATTGGCTGTGGCAGTTGTCACTCAGCCCCTCCTGTCCCCGCCCCCTTCCATCCAATAGGCTGTAAAATGTCAGGTGACAGGTCAAGCAGAAGTAAATAAACAAACGGTAGTTTGGTTTAGCCAATGTCAGTACTCGGGGCACTTAAATGATTATTCATTCACGTGGCGTTTGTCATAAAACCATCGTGTTGTCATAGCGTGTTATTAGCGGTTTGTCCAGCAGCTGTAAAGCACAACGGATCAACATGACAACGCTGGATGAGAGAACATGTTTACAACACGTCCTGACCGGTGTAGGCTATTAGCGTTAGCAGTTGCTACAAATAGCATATGTATCCACAAAGATTTATTGTTGTTTACATCACTTAGCCTATGTAGTAACTGAACCAGGTAGAAGACGACAACTTTAGGTAAAAAAATCAAGTTTTATTCAACGCTAGACAACTTTTAACATGAGCGGCTATGGGCTAGATTGTCTCGGTTCTATTCAGATATCTTGGTTCGGTTTGTGGTCAGAAACTAAAGACTTGGGTCGGGTTGGTTCCGGGTCCAGATATTGCGGATCCATACGGGTTCTGAACCCGGACTTATGGGTCGGTTTTGGGTCAAATTTTCATGGGTCCATTTGGGTTCAGGTCCATGAAAGTGGACCTGTGAAGACTGTAACTGTTTAAACTTCTTCACTAGGTCCCAGAAGAAGCGACTGTATATTTAATTTATTTCTAAACTTCTATCACCATGTTGATTCATCTTAATGAGTATTGTGATTACTTTAGATTATAAATTGCTGAAAATCTGATTATATTTTAACTTTAGCTCTGTATGGGAATATATCCATTAATTATATAGTCACATATTTGTTGATCAACTGACTTCTTACGTGATGGAGCATTTTGTTTTTTATCAAACAGAAATGTACAGGATCTCTTCTGGTGCCGTCACACTCAGCAGTAGATTCATGGAGGGAACTTTGTGTCCTTCACTCGCCGACCTGAGGAGACTTGTTTTCAAGTGAGTCAGAGAGCGAGCCGTGAACCGTCGAATAAGGTCGGTCCGATGACATCTGCTCAGATGATGCAGGACCCGCCCCTGGCAACAGAGGATCCGCCGACTCACAACAAAGGGAAGACACATTACCGACAAACAAGGAAGAAAAAACTGTTGATGGGAAAAGTCGGAGTGAAGGTTATTCTCTCTGTGAGACTATATTTACTGTGACACCATCAAAGGAGGAGAACGCATGACTTTGTGTTTCTGAGAACCTTTGGTAGATGTGATTTCTTATCTAGAAATTCTCTCATCTCGGCTTTTATCACGTCTTAGAGGACAAAGAAAGGGCTATAGCAAAACGCCTGAAGGAGTCGACTTCGTCCTTTTTCCTCCACAGAAAACATTTCCTGTTTTGTAAGAAACCTGTTTAAGATGAAAGGAAAAAGTTTATCTTAATAGGAACAGAAACATAAAATAATAAGCACCAACGCTGTCACACACACAGTTATCACTATAATTACCGTCCCAACAAACAAGCCATGAAACGTGAGTCGTTTCCAACAATCTGCAACCCACCAGGAATGTCTGAATTCATCGACTCGGAGCACATAAGCCCAATTACCTACGAGGAAGGCTGCAATAAGGGCAGCAAAGCCAATTATTAAAATTGCCCAACCAATGTCCGTGGAGCGGCTGGTCTGCTCCACTGAAGGTAAGTCATTAGGGGGAAATGTTTCATCTACCGTCGTTAAGCCCCTGTTCACCCTCACACATCTAGATACAATACAGTCTGACCTTGGTTTCTTATGATGACATCTTTAGCCGTCTTCTAAAAAAAAAAAATAATAATATTCCTACATACCATATACCAACATATATCATATGCTGCTGCGAGAGGCAGCTTTTTGTTAAGATCTTTTTTCTGAAAGATCCTAGCTGCGTATTCTTTGTTGGAAAGGAGAGTCTTGGTCGGCTAAGTACAACACAGATGTTTAATTGCAATAACGTGATCACGGCTCCTTTGCAGAGGCAGTCTCTAGCAGAAGAAGACCGAGCTAAACAATACAACAACAATTTATACAAAAATGTGCGTCACTAGATGTGGAGGAGCCGCAGTTTAGACTTGGCTCTCCCATTGGCCGGTCCGGTCCTCCGTTCGTATGTTCAATCCGTTGTCTTCACGTTGTCCTCTTCTGGTCCAATCCACTGCTGGTATTTAAAAAGAGGAAAGACTTCATATCCCACAATCCCATTCTATTTACCTGGCCAGATCTTTGCTGGATTCCAATTCCTCCCTCAACCCTCGATCTCAAAAATGCGCGCTTCCACTAAGTGCAAGTGCTGTCCCGATTCTTAGAACGTCAAATTGAGGGACAAGTTTGAGGGCTGTATCACCCTCAAAATTGAGATTTTCCGGCACCACCCTTGGAAGTAAGGACTACCCAGAAGGCATTGGGTAATTTAGCCAAGACATCTTAGAAAAGAATGGCGTCAAAAAAAGCTAGCTACAAACGTAAGTATCTTCGTAGTTTTTAAACATATAAGTGTTACAAAACCATCATATTGTCTTTGTTTGAGATTTTTTTCATGGATTAACATCGTTGTTGCATAACATTTATTTTTTTACTTTACGATGTTTGCCGACCGGCGGTCCCGGCCGGCTTCACTTTACTTGTATACCTTGTTGTGTAGCGACGGAGGACTGAATAATGTATTCTCTATTGTGTTACTTGCTAATATTATTTAGAGAATATACAGCGCTCTTTTCAATGTTATCCTTGTGTCATTTCAGGAAATACAGAGACAACACGGCTCTGATCCATTTCAGTCTGAAGACGTAACTGCACTCAAGGGGTGTCCCGTTTCTAAGTCACAAGATAACCCTGACACTTACTTTCGAGGGTTAAGATTGAGGGCCAAAAATTTAGGGTTAAGGGGGAAGGTTAAGATTGAGGTTAAGAGAGGAATTGGAATTCACCCTTAATCTCCAAACGTGTGTTTCTCACCGGCGTTGGCGGGTATAAAGTGAAGACAAAACATACGCTAAGATCGATCTAAGACACTGATGTGGACGTATAATTCATTAAACAAAATAGTATGATAAAAACAATGAGCAACAATAAAACAGTGTGATATAAACTAAGAGATGATGTCATTTATGTTTGCAACACCAGAATATGAATATTGTTATCAATAACAATATTAATACCAATATGTAACTAATGTGTATCTGTGCAAAAATGAGAACCACTAACTGCACTAATTCTGGACCCTTAAAAGTTAAGAAAATTCCGACCTAACATTTTCCAGCAGCCATGTACCTGATGGGATTTCCTGATGGGATGAACAAAGTATACATCTACCTATTTATCTATCATCTATATATAGTCAAACTGATCACGTTTCCCAAATAAACCACACAGTTTCACAGCAGAAAGTCACTTAAAACATGCACATATGTTCTCACATCTGTGTTTGTTTCAGTCGTTCACACGTTGCCACAGAGTCCATTATGCTGACAGTCAATTGCAGCACTTCAAACTATTTCATAAAATTTGCATTGCTTTTAATTTCCAGCTGTTTTTTCATCCATTCGGTCCCAAGTAGAGCTTTGCTGCAGTCAGTGCAGAACTACCTTTTTTGTTTGGAGGGTGTGTAAGGGAGAAAACGTTTGGAGACGCTCTGGTTTTGCCTGACTGAACACACTCTTGTATGAACTTTCCCTGTTGATCTGTAGATGGCAGTGATAGCATGAGTATAAATAAACAGCACCTTCTGAGATATTCTCTATTTACATTTTTCCATTCGGCATGCGGGCTAAACTAATTTTCCACCCACTGCAACACATGCAGCATTGTAATGAGTTTTCAGACCCACTTACTCGTATTTTACTCCACTTCACCCAAGCGTACGATACAAGCTGCATTATTTAAAAACCCCGGCGTGCCCTGACTTTGGTTCCATGGTATCTGCAAATCTCAAAAATGTGGAAAAATAAAGGCAACATCTGGATTTGTGTTCCACCAGACTTTTTGCTGCCTTTCAAAGTCCCTCAAGCCTTCCCTAAGTAGCTGAGCCCAGCACAAAGCAACCATTGTGAGGCTCCTCTTTAAACCCTTCCCAGTTGCTGAAAAGGCCCAGCATTCAGCGACTCCCAGTAAAAATCACAGCGCCAACGCCAAACATCACAGGCTGATATCTTGTCTGAGGCCCATTAATGCATATAGGGTTTGTTTAGGAGGCATGCACGCGGTTTCGTGTTTGTCGTTCTGCCAGGCTTCTGAGAGCAGGCTGACCTATTTTCCAAACTGCACAGTCATACAGAGAAAAGCTGTAGCCTGCCTCAGACATGTTGTTACTGCTGGAAACTGGGTTAAAACAGTTTCTAGCCGTAGCCTGCCTCAGACATGTTGTTACTGCTAGAAACTGGGTTAAAACAGTTTCTAGCCGTAGCCTGCCTCAGACATGTTGTTACTGCTAGAAACTGGGTTAAAACAGTTTCTAGCCGTAGCCTGCCTCAGACATGTTGTTACTGCTAGAAACTGGGTTAAAACAGTTTCTAGCCGTAGCCTGCCTCAAACATGTTGTTACTGCTGGAAACTGGGTTAAAACAGTTTCTAGCCGTAGCCTGCCTCAGACATGTTGTTACTGCTGGAAACTGGGTTAAAACAGTTTCTAGCCGTAGCCTGCCTCAGACATGTTGTTACTGCTGGAAACTGGGTTAAAACAGTTTCTAGCCGTAGCCTGCCTCAGACATGTTGTTACTGCTGGAAACTGGGTTAAAACAGTTTCTAGCCGTAGCCTGCCTCAGACATGTTGTTACTGCTGGAAACTGGGTTAAAACAGTTTCTAGCCGTAGCCTGCCTCAGACATGTTGTTACTGCTGGAAACTGGGTTAAAACAGTTTCTAGCCGTAGCCTGCCTCAGACATGTTGTTACTGCTGGAAACTGGGGTTAAAACAGTTTCTAGCCGTAGCCTGCCTCAGACATGTTGTTACTGCTGGAAACTGGGTTAAAACAGTTTCTAGCCGTAGCCTGCCTCAGACATGTTGTTACTGCTGGAAACTGGGTTAAAACAGTTTCTAGCCGTAGCCTGCCTCAGACATGTTGTTACTGCTGGAAACTGGGTTAAAACAGTTTCTAGCTGTAGCCTGCCTCAGACATGTTGTTACTGCTGGAAACTGGGTTAAAACAGTTTCTAGCTGTAGCCTGCCTCAGACATGTTGTTACTGCTGGAAACTGGGTTAAAACAGTTTCTAGCTGTAGCCTGCCTCAGACATGTTGTTACTGCTGGAAACTGGGTTAAAACAGTTTCTAGCTGTAGCCTGCCTCAGACATGTTGTTACTGCTGGAAACTGGGTTTAAAACAGTTTCTAGCTGTAGCCTGCCTCAGACATGTTGTTACTGCGGGGGAAACTGGGTTAAAACAGTTTCTAGCTGTAGCCTGCCTCAGACATGTTGTTACTGCTGGAAACTGGGTTAAAACAGTTTCTAGCTGTAGCCTGCCTCAGACATGTTGTTACTGCTGGAAACTGGGTTAAAACAGTTTCTAGCTGTAGCCTGCCTCAGACATGTTGTTACTGCTGGAAACTGGGTTAAAACAGTTTCTAGCCGTAGCCTGCCTCAAACATGTTGTTACTGCTGGAAACGGGGTCATCCCTATGTTCCCACAGCCCAATGATCCCACAGCCCTATGTTCCCTCATTTCTAAGAATTTTTTTTTCACTGAAAATTTTGAAAATTAGTCCCTATGTTCCCTCAGCCCTATGTTCCCTCAGCCCTATGTTCCCTCAGCCCTTTGTTCCCCCATTTCCAAGATTTTTCTCAAAATGCCACTGATTGAGCAAGGGAAAACTAGCTTCTGGAGGGCATTTGGCACGAGGTCATGGTGCAGGACCCTAGGTTGAAATTACTCTGAACCATCCCTTTAAACATGTACTGGGTGCAACCCAACGCGCATAACTAAAAAAAAGTAAACCGAAAAAAAAAAACATACAGAATCGAAGACACAGACAAACATCCATTATCTATACCCGTTTCATCCTCTGCAGGGTCACGGGGATCTGCTGGAGCCTATCCCAGCCGTCTACAGGCGAAAGGCAGGGCTACTCCCTGGACAGGTCGCCAGTCCATCGCAGGGCCACACATAGACAAACAACCACTCACACTCACATTCACTCCTACGGGCAATTTAGAATTACTAATTAACCTAACATGCATGTCTTTGTACTGTGGGAGGAAGCCGGAGTACCCGGAGGAAACCCACACAAGCACGGGGAGAACATGCAAACTCCACACAGAAAGGCCCCTGCCGAGGTTCGAACCAGGAACCTTCTAGCTGTGAGGCAACACAGTAAGCAACCCACTAAGCCACCGTGCTGCCCGAATTGACTAATTGACCAAATTGGCAGAAATGGGGATAAAATCTGATGCAAATTGCTGATAGAGGAAATGTGGGAACATAGGGCCTAATTTTGGAAAGAAAAATAAAACCTTAGAAATGAGAGAACATAAGGCTGAAGGAACATAGGGCTGAGAGAACAAAGGGCTGAGGGAACATAGGGCTGAGGGAACATAGGGCTGTGGGAACATAGGGCTGAGGGAACAAAGGGCTGAGGGAACATAGGGCTGAGGGAACATAGGGCTGAGGGAACATAGGCACGCTCCCGCCTCAGACATGTTGTTACTGCTGGAAACTGGGTTAAAACAGTTTCTAGCTGTAGCCTGCCTCAGACATGTTGTTACTGCTAGAAACTGGGTTAAAACAGTTTCTAGCCGTAGCCTGCCTCAGACATGTTGTTACTGCTGGAAACTGGGTTAAAACAGTTTCTAGCCGTAGCCTGCCTCAGACATGTTGTTACTGCTGGAAACTGGGTTAAAACAGTTTCTAGCCGTAGCCTGCCTCAGACATGTTGTTACTGCTGGAAACTGGGTTAAAACAGTTTCTAGCCGTAGCCTGCCTCAAACATGTTGTTACTGCTGGAAACTGGGTTAAAACAGTTTCTAGCCGTAGCCTGCCTCAGACATGTTGTTACTGCTGGAAACTGGGTTAAAACAGTTTCTAGCCGTAGCCTGCCTCAGACATGTTGTTACTGCTGGAAACTGGGTTAAAACAGTTTCTAGCCGTAGCCTGCCTCAAACATGTTGTTACTGCTGGAAACTGGGTTAAAACAGTTTCTAGCTGTAGCCTGCCTCAGACATGTCGTTACTGCTGGAAACTGGGTTAAAACAGTTTCTAGCTGTAACCTGCCTCAGACATGTTGTTACTGCTGGAAACTGGGTTAAAACAACTGGGCTGATGGACATTGACGTGACTGGAGATCGCCACGAGCGCAGAGACAGATGGATTTCGATCAAGTCAAATAATGAATACATTTTTTTTAAATGAAGGTTTTCTAGTGAAACATATATTTAGATTGGATATATTCTGAGTCCTTGAAATCTTGTAAATAACTAGAAAGCAGAGGAGAGTGACCGTTTCAGATCAGATGATTTGGCTGAGAATTAAGAGAATTAAGAATTGAACCCTGTGTGATGAAGACCATCAAACAGATCTTTTTTTTTTTCTTTTTAATTGTTTTCATAGCAAAGAAAACATTAACAACTGTTGGTGGTGTTACATAGAACAGCACAGGACTCTGACATGACATGAAATAAAGTATAAAATACATAAATAATGACAGGATCAGGATCATTATCAACAACCTTAAGACATTAAGTCAAGGACGGGTTGCCAAATTTTGTAAAATGTATCCGCTTTAGCAGACATCATGTACCTGATTTTTTCCAAGTGCAAGACGTTACCCAGCTCTCTCAAGCACATATCAAATGTCGGAGAACTTTTGGATTTCCAGGACTGTAGGATTAGCTTCCTGGCTAATAATGTAGATAGGGAGAGAACCCTAGCCTCGTGACTACTTTTCACCTCATCAGGATTGGCCACCCCAGATAATATGGTGAAAGGAGCTGGTTTTTATGGGTGTTTAAAGACCTTAGTGAAGAAATCAAATACAGAGCCCCAAAATGATTGTATCTCATGACATAATATGAACTGGGGAATTAGTGTACCTTCTTCACACTGATACTTAATACATTGGGATGATATGTGTTGAAATATTTTCTGCAATCTGGAGGGAGAATAATGCGATCTATGCACTACCTTGAACTGAATTAAATTGTGTCTTGCATTAATTGAGCTATCGTGGATGTTCTTAATATGGGCTCCCTCTTTTAATTCTGCTTGTTTTCTGTTTGTGTGGGTCTTTCTATGTCTTGGTATTGGCCAAATGCAACCTCAGATGAACAACAACATATTTTTATTTTTGTCACTGTTGCATTATGTAGTATTAACAAAAATAAAGTCAAAAACTGTCCTATGGACAGATGAGACCAGAGTGTTGCTGTTTGGTGTTAACACCCGGCACAGTGTTTGTTAAAATCCAAAGACAGCATTTCGCCTCATGCTCACTGTCAAGCACGGCTGTAGATGGAGGATTATTTGGAGTTGTTTAGCAGCCACAGGACCTGGGTACCCCGCAGTCTCTCAGAGTCATCCATGAATTCCCCTGCATTCCCTGCAACCCAAACAAAAGGCCAGTGTATACAGAATATAATACATTATACATCATGCATAGTTAAATAGGCAGTGCAGGTATAACCCAATGCTAATGCCACAAAAAAATCCAGCAAAGGCAGGTAGCCACAGGTAACCAGATTCAACCACCCGGACCAACAACAGATAAGCAGGAACACACTTAAGATCCTTTAAATTTAGACAGTTAAAACATGTGAAATGGACCTTAATAGTACTCCGCCAACAAAAGGTGTACAACTTAAGCACACTGTTGCCTGATGTGATCCACAAGGGCCCCCAAATCTTTACAAATTTCAAATTAGAGTTAGACAAAGAATATCTTATCTCCTCCAGATGTAGACAGGAAATCATCAGGAGTTTTTTAAAAATTAAAGTAGCCCCTGTCTTTTCATCCATCTGGTACTTTTATACCAAAAATATTCCTGTGTTTATTTTGTGCTGACTTACGCCTTTGGGGAACTGCGTGATTACAACACCGTTGTTATTTTGTACTTTTACATAATGAGGTTGAGATCAGGTCAACGGGATTATAAAGTTAAACTTTCCCAAACGAGACCGGGCTCCCCACCTGGGACGCGGCGGGGGCGACCACTGGAGGGGGTTTCAGAGAGAGAGAGAGAGAGGGAGAGAGAGAGGGACCGCAGATATGGAGCCAGCGCTGGAGACACGTGAAGGGGGTGGGGAAGAGGCGAGTACCCAACCAGTCAGGGCAGACGGGCTCTGGAGCAAAAATATCCATCCCCACATAACATGTCAATCAGGATTAATGCCATTATAAACCAGCCCTCTAGGTTCAGCCAGGTCCGCTCACAGTGGAAGTGGGAAGAGGCGGTTATATATAAAAGGCAGGACAGGAACCAAACACCAAAGCGCAGCGCTTCCAGCAGCGCGCACCCGCCTGGACTTCCCCGCTGCTGACCGAGTCCTCACACGAGTCCAGACTTTAAGATGACACAGCTCTCACATCCAGGCCGTCGCAGCTCCGCTGGGCTTGTTTTTTCGCTCGTGGATTACTCATGAGAAAACTTTCCGTGGCCGTAGGTGACACTGTCTGCACGCGGACACGCTGCGTGCGCCTGCGCTCCCCAACGCTGCACTCGCCGCCCCGCGACCGATTCCCGAGATGGAGCTGAAGAGCGCGTGTCGCATGTTCCTCTTCCCGGTTCAGATGATCTACCATGTAGTCAGGGCGAGCTTGGTCTCACTGCTGCCGAGCAGAAAGAAGGACTTGTCCAAGGAGGTGGTGCTGGTGACCGGCGGGGGTCGCGGCATCGGCCGACACCTGGCCAAGGAGTTTGCCAAGCAGGGAGCCAGAAAGGTAGGGCGGTTCGACAACCTGTTGCGCCCTCTTTACGCAGAAATGCCACTTATTGATTTGTTATGGCAGTGCACTCCGATTGCATAAGTTGTATTTATTTTCAGATGAGACCCGCATCCCCCCCTCCTCTTCCTCTGTAAGGTACCCCGGTCACCCTTGTCCTCCCTGCACCAAGTTTATTGTTGCTCCACTGTTCGATGAAAGCAGGGATCATGACCTCCACGTTGCCTAGACTGGAGACACTTCCTTCTATTTTGGTTGGTGTATTGCACAACAGCCGCGGGTCAACCGGAGGACAGGCCTGCACAGCATTTAATGGCTGATTGATATGATGGAGTGTAACAGTGAAATTACGTCACCCTGTCACAATCTGGGTCGACTTTGTCTCCTGACATATACAAAGACTCAGACAGTGATCAGCTCATTATTAAACAGTCTGTGTGGAGTGTGTGTGTGTGTTATGGTGACTGTAGGTGGATGGAAGTTGTTTCTCCATCACTGAAACTGCAGGACAGCTCCAATGCCCGAAACTTTGTTTTTCTTTTTGTTGTTTTATTGTCTGCTGAGAAATCTGCCAACAGCAGACAACACCGAAAAGACTCCATGATGTTTTTAATGTAATCCAGACCGGGTTTTGTTTTCAAGCATCACTTCAGGACATCAGATGCCGCTTTTATAGAGTGCATGAAAAACAACATGAACTGAACAAAACAGGGAGGAGCAGATCACTTTTTTTTTTTTTATCCAAGTAATCCAGCGTAAAAATTAGGGCTTAGCGACTATTAAAATTTTTAATCACGATTAATCACATTATTTCCCTGATTAATCGCGATTAATCGCATTGTATATGCAAAATCAAATAATAACCTCAAAAGTAGTGTAAAATACACTTTCATTTAAATGTTCTGCTGCCATATGAACTAAAGTGTCATAACATTTGTTGTTCAAACACTTTTAACATCAGCACTTGTCAGTAACACATATTTAGTGTAAATCTCATTTTAAAAAATGTAAAATAAAATAAAGCTTATTTTGCCACTGCCAGGGCAATAATGTCATCCTGTTTTGTGGCTCAGCACAATCAGAACATTAAAACAGGTAATTTCTGAGGTAACAGCAGAAACTTTTAACGGGGAGTTCAACTTGTTAGTTGTTACAAATAACCTTGTTTCTGTTGAATCCTCCGTCTGGGAGAACTTCAAAATGAAAATGTCCATGTTAAAGTTCAGTAACTTTACCAATCTGTGTATCATTCACTCTTTCCATTTTCAACTGTCAATCAAAAATTTAAAATTAAATTAAAAAGTGACATTTTATTAGGTTTTTCGTTTTTTAATCTAACACAAAAAAACGGAAAAAAAAAAGTATTTTTTTTTACATTTCAATTTTAGACTTGGATCAAAAATACGAAATTAAAAAACAGGCCACAGAACTGAATTTGTTTTATAATCGGGGACTGGACTTTCTGTTGTCATTACACATCTGTGCCACTAGATGGAGCCGCACTGCAGTAACCAGCTAGAGAACAGCAGGACAGTGAACACATGGAGCAGATCTGATGGAACATGGAGGAATGACAAGAAAGTTTTGTTGCAGTCCAGAATTTTATTTTTAGACAAAATTGTTAATATTGCTACCTGAGTTGCTACCCGAACTGTAAAGTTCATGGATTTTTCCCGTTCTCCATGTCTGTTTTAGCTTTTCCTTATGTTTACTGTTTTCCGGTTCCGCAGCAGCCAGTAACAGACTTTTCAGAACAAAAGCACGTGAGCAACATGCGGTAATGCGCGATAAAATAAATGTCAGCGTTAATAAATAATGCGTTAACGCGATGATAACGCGTTAACTTGCCCAGCCCAAGTAAATATATTTGAACTTCATCATTCCGAGGTGACATCTGTCGGTCGAATGTGTCATGCTCATTCATGTGATCACAGGACAGAACAAAAAAGAAATAACAACTTTATTCATATATATATATACATATATATATATGACATGAAATCAGATGTTTTTTTCTGTTCAAGCCAAAGACCTGACATTCAGTTATCCACAGAAAAACACACACCGACCCCCCGAACCAGGACCTTCCACTTGGGCGAGAAATGCTTTACTGACTACATGTCACTGCAGGTCAGCCTAACATCTGCTCATAATTCCCATCAGGGGTTTGTCTGCCAGTCTGGAGGCTGAACAGCTGAGAGCCTAATGAGTCACTGGCGTCTCTTCAGTAGCAATGCATCAAAACAGTCACTCTATTTTTGACCACCTCGGATTGGGGGGGGGGGATAAAGTGGTGGTAATTTCACCCAGCACCAGCTGAAATCTGAGGGTTGTAATCATCCGTACATGTGTGACACGGGCGCAGCTTCTCACATGCTCTCTTGAAGGCACGACTTTAGCAGCCTGAAAACATTTCTGAATGTTCAATGAAACACTAACTGCCTCCCTCTGTCTTTCAATGCCGTATCCCTGGGGAACGGAGCGAGAAGAAACCAGGAGATTTTTAAAGCGCTGCTCCGCAGCTGCACAACAAAGGATGTTGCCGTGCTTTTCAGCACCCCCATTGTTGGGTTTTATCAAGGTGTGAAGGCTTTGAAGGCCACACCTGTGGTAATGTGTATGACAATTGCTCCCCGCCTGAAGAGATGCTAAAAGGAACTGGGACGGTAATTATGGCGAGGGCTAACCTTTATGAACTTGCACCCACCCCCCGGGTTTCAGCACATTTGTGACCCGGCAGCCAGAATTCCCATTTTCCTCGCTCGGGCTGTGGTGTTTTGAGCGAGACTGACTTCAGGGTTGATGAAAGAATTTGCCAGAAGAGAAGAGGGGGAGGCTGTTTGTTGGGTAACTGCAGCAGAGTGAAGCCCTTTAACAATAAACCAGAACAAAATGTCTCCAAAAAAAAAAAAAAAGGCATGCATTAATGATTTGAGGGGCATTTCAGAGCAATTCAAGTCAATAGTGGAGTTTTTCCTGTTTTTTTTGCAGCTGTCAACATCACCTAAACAAATCTCTGTGAGGAAGACGAACCAAAGCGAGTCACTGACAACAGGTTTGTGTGGGTGTGCTGGTGTTGTGCTGGAGGCGGGAAGCACACCACTCCCAGCTGGGTATTGCCCTGCAACTGACCTTGCTGTCTCCGCTGTAATTAGACAGCGGCAGGCGACTGCCTCCTGAACTCCCGCTGCCCCCTCTGTGTGCTGCCTCTCTGTTGGCCCGTACAATAGGTGTGAAAAGCAGGGTTCATACCCACCCTTACATTCAGGCGCCGAGTATCACTGGGATCCAGCTGGAGCTGCCGGGAACCCAGAGAACCTACACTACTGGGTCGTTCCCGTCAACGTTTCTTTCATCAAGCTGCACTAACGATAATTTGTCGATTTGAGAGATTTTTACTCTGAGCATGTGTTGAAATTAAGTCTCGTTAGGCATGCCTTGTTAGGACAATCATCGGTTTATCACCAGTCGAGAGCGCGGCATGCGAGGGGTCAATTAGAGGCTGTTTTCTATCCAGATAGCAATTTGGCCAATGATTGTTTGCTCTGAGGGTCCTCTGTGTTGTGACGGGTGATAAAGCTAATGATTGGAATAACATTTTAACGGGAAAACCCGTTTTAAGTGCCGACTTCTAATGAGAACTGTTAGCTTTATTTGTCTGGCTCAAATCCTGTTATAAGCTTTCAGTTATTTATCGAGACCTGCCTTCCTTCACTGATTGCTCAAAGTGGTTTGCAAATGAAGCAAACAAACGGCAACTTAAACAAGGGCCATTCACAGAAGGAGGCCAACTCTGATTGGTCCGGTGTGCTGAAGAAATAGATAAAGAGCACATGGGTAATTCATCTTTGATAAGATTGTACAGATTTAGCGTTCATCTGCTTCTCCTGCATTGTAATAAAAAGTTATTGTCATAGGAAAATTACGCTAACAGAGAGGCATGAGAAGTTGTTTTATTCTAGATAAATGTTGGGTGGATATTAAAAGATCGGCACTGTGCAAGGAAATGGGTCAACCTTGTGTTTAGGGGCTGGAGCGATACACTAATCTTGCGATACGATACAAGATATCTTGCAGCTTGCAAGATATTTGGCTCACGATACGATATATATTGATATCCATCTTAAGATACATTCATATCATTTTCTGAAAGATTTTAAAGGGACAAAGTGATCTTGGTGACATCTTGTGAATGTTCCAAAGACTTTGTTTGAATTAATTGAACTGAAAGCATCAATGGCCACGGTTACATGATGTTTTTTAATTCAGAATTAATTATTCAGAATTAAATAATTCAGAATTAAACTATTTTCCTTCGAATTTACATGGAAATAGTAATTCAGAATTGAAGTTTAGCTGGAAAACATGTTTGATCCGTTTTATCCAATTCCGCTTAAGGTCTGGGGATTGGGAAAGGTTCTGATTGGATAGGGGGGCAGACGTCTTTACGTATTTACGTCTACCGGAAGAAAACAAACTTACTTGATTAGCAACAACATGGAGGACTACATTATTAGCATCCTTTTTGGATTTGATTTTATTTTATTTTTGAAGCAGCAGCACGACAACATCATGTCAATTATTTTCTTTCGAAAACAGACGGGCAAGAGAACTAGCATGCGCAGAAAGACTGAAATTAATTTAAAGCAGAATGAGTGTATACATGACCACAGAATTATTCTATTCGAAAATCAGAATAAACCAGCCACTTACATCGGAATTAAGTTTAATTCGGAATGGACATTTTTTTATTCAGAATTAGGTGTTTACATGGTAACTTTTAATCATTTTAAATTGGATTTTATTTAATTCTGAATTAAAGAGGAATTAAACTTCCCATGTAAACGCACTAACTTACACATTATATGGCTGACAGGCAGCTTGCAAATGCTGGACAAAATGAATAAAAGATGTGTTGAGAAAAATAGTATTATTTATTTAAACAGTGCAAATTGTTGCTTGAAAGCTTTTAAAGGTAAGGGCACAGTGGAGAGTTAAAGTACAGCAAGTGGTCTTCTTTGGCAGCTTATTTGGCTTGATACTAAACATATGAGGTAGCTACTAGCCATTCTAGCCACCAATCTAAGTAAAAACGAACCATGGCAGCCAATAATTCAAGTCCATTGGAGCAACATTTAAGCCACCTTAAAACTGCACCCATCTCAGCAGAGTAGTTGGCAGACTTAACGGCTCTTCCTGCAAATTGCAGGACGAGCACCCCTGGGGGACACGGGGGTTTTGAAAGGAGCTCAGAATATCGATACCTGGGGCTGAAAAATCAATACTCTTTGGGGAAATAAAATATCGATATATATCGCAGAATCGATAAAATTGCTCAGCTCTACTTGTCACATTTAAGCATCGCATCTCTGAGACAATTAAGTCAATGTAAGTCCATCCTGCCCACCGGCTAAATGAATGTTTACGCGTAAACATCGGCGAGACAATGGGAATGGCGGCCGGAGCCATGTGCAAACAGACAGACGTGCCGTCTTTTGTGCGTCGATGAATACGCCGCGCAGTCACGGTCCCTGACTCTCAGATGCACAGGATCACTTTCCGGAGGACTTTTTACTCAAATATTAACCTTGGTCACGGGCGACCGGCCAAATCCCACACTGGCGTCCTCAGCACTTTCACACACGCACCGTTTTCAGACTCCCTGACCAGAAATGACAGGATTCATCTGCCCAACAGGCCGTGTAATCTCTTTGAGAATTTGTTTGAGAGATGAGGAGGGCTCAACCCCTGATTTCATTACCTTTCCCTGACCCCAAAGACTGACAGATCTAATTGCCCAATCACCAGCCCCCCCACCACCAACCTCCATCCAACCCCATGTTCCCTGCTCAAATGACCAGCCTTCATTTAGCCTCTGTGTGGATGAAGAGACAATTCATTCACACAGCAGCCATCCAAGCCTTTAATCTTGCGTCAGAACTGTTTGTCTGGGTGCAAATGGCCTCTGTTGTCTGTCGTGGCGTAAAATGCTTGTTCTGTTGCCGGCTGACGGTGGTAAAACAGCACTTTTGTTCCGCTAATAAGCAAAAGTTACCTCAATGTTTCCTCTCAGAAGGCCTCTTCATTTGTTTCTAACGTTTAAAAATCTTGTCGTTTGCAAGGTGATCTTGTGGGGCAGAACGGAAAAGTGCCTCAAGGAGACGGCTGAGGAAATCTCCCTCTCTGGGACGGAGTGCCATTACTTCGTGTGTGACGTGGCCAATCGGGAAGAAGTTTACAAGCAAGCCAAGGTGGTGAGAGAAAAGGTAGAGTATCTTCGAATTTATGAGCACAAGTCTGGTCCCTCAAGGAGGAAAAAAAACATTTTTCATTCACAAAAGAGCACAGAGTTAATTTGTGGCGATGTTAAAAGTGACACATTTTAGCATTTCATTGTGATTATTAGTCAATTTTGAATTCGATGGCAAAAAAAAGCTGAGACTTAAGGAACAAAAGGCTGGAAAAGTAAGCGGCACTAAAGAGAAACACCTGCAGGAACATCGTGCAGCTGATTAGGATAAGTGGGAACAGATCAGTGACATCACTGGGAACAAAAAGAGCATCTTAAAGAAGCAGAGGCTCTCAGAGGTCAAGATGAGCAGATCTGGGGAATAAAAAACCGTCTGAATTATATAGTATCATCAGGAGTCCAAGAATCTGGAAGCCAATGTCTTCAGGCTGTCAGGCGGCATCACACTGAAAACAGAGACGATTCTGTGATGGAGATCACTGCACAGACTGTAGTTTACACTGGAAACCACGAAAACAAGTTAAAGCGCTGTCATGCAAGGAGGACACCTTTTTTGATCGTGAACGGATGCTGTGGTCAGAGCGCCTCATCCTGAACTTTTTTTAGATGTTCCTGCTGTCAGATTCACAGTTATTTTTCATTAAATGGTAAAATGTCTCGCTGCATTTCTGTGTTCTATACTAGATTCTATGAGATTGGAAAACATCCTGCTGTCAGCTTATATTTTACTCACTTTCCCATTTGGAAACAGAGTTGTACTGTATGTCTTTGGCCGCGCTGTTATTTCTCTCACCGATGCAACCTTTATTCCCAGGTGGGAGACGTCACGGTGCTCGTGAACAATGCAGCCGTGGTTCATGGCAAAAGCCTGATGGACAGCGACGACGACGCCCTCCTGAAAACCCAGCACATCAACACACTGGGGCAGTTCTGGGTAAGCTTTTCCATGAGTTAGAGCAGAGCCAGTTCACCTGCAGGAATGGGGGAATTCTTTCCGAGGAGATTATCCCTATCGCTTTCACATTTTGATTTACAGTGTGGCAGTATGTGCAGTAGGCACCCCAGACCTGTCAATCACCACTGCTATTATGGCAGGTTAAGTGGGGTATTCCCCTAATTGCCTGTGTTTGGAAGCTCACGTCATTTTTTATTTTGAATCGAGATCAGAAGACTTTGTCGTGTGCAGACAGGAATGCAATTACGAACTAAATGGAAATATAATCTGCGTTGACACTGCAGGCTTGTTTCTCTCGTCTGTTCTTCCTTTTTCTCCGCTGAACACATTTCACCTCGTGTTTCCTCACCTCATCCCATCTTGTCTTTTTTTCTCCCCCCCTCTCTTTCTCCTGTTTTCACGTCCTGGTCTCAGACGACGAAGGCTTTCCTGCCTCGGATGCTGGAGCTGCAGCACGGTCACGTGGTCTGCATCAACTCCATCCTGTCCCAGTCTCCGATCCCGGGGGCCATAGATTACTGCACCTCCAAGGCCTCGTCTCTGGCTTTCATGGAGAGCCTGACTCTGGGTCTGCTGGACTGCCCCGGGGTCAGCTGTACCACCGTGCTTCCTTTCCACACCAACACGGAAATGTTCCAGGGGATGAGAGTCAGGTGAGAGGACGTCTGAAACATTCTCCCGGCTGCTTGTTTTCATGATGTCATCGAGCCGTGAACATTATTTAATGTGCATTTTTGAAGGTGTGCACCGGGTAATACTCTTCAGGTCATTTGAGGTGTTTTTCTTTTTTTTATTAGATGCACAATGGCACAGGTGGAAAAGCCACTCATGACAAAAGAAATATGTTTCTGTTCCAGAAAATAGAGAAATGAAAAGAAAAGAGAGAAATTCCTGAAAACGTTCTGTCACACATGGCCAAACGACTCATCTGTTACTCCCATGAATAGTGTAGCTGCTGAAAAAGCTGAGCGTTCCAGTTTAGGGAATCAAAATTGACACAATAGTTGGATGGAAATACAGTTTGCAAGCTATCGTTGTCATTTCATTTTATTTTTATTTTTTTGTTGGTACGTGTAACTTCGGGGATGTTAATTTTAGTCCTTCAATTAGTCCGTCGAGACATTTCAGCAACTTTTGACTGAACTGCCAGGTTTTTCACACAATGACATCCAGACTTTCCCCCTAGCAGCACTCCAAGGCATTAAACTTATTCCACAGTCTAAAAACATTTTGTCTGCTGTGTTTTGGATTGCTAAAATGTGCAACAGATTGCAAGATACTTTCAGGTAAAAGATTTTCTCCTACCTGTCAGTATGGTGTACACCTGGTGGTTTGGCACGTCTTTCAGCTTGTCGCCCCCTTACTTCTGCTCTTTTCAGATCTCAGGCTTTATTTTCTGCACATTTTGCCTTTTTTTCTGTCATGTAAATGAATGTTGCCAAGTTCATTCCTTAGAACTGAGAAAAAGCGAAAGGTCAAGAACTGACCTTTTTATTCAAAAACAAAAATGCAGGATATTAACCCTTTAAGCGCCAAAGTCGCAAAATTGCGACAAGCAGCATTGCTGAATAAAACAGGCTGTATCTATAAATGTGATGCCGAACCTTGTTACTACTTTTACTTGTTACTACTACAAATTCTGAGCCCATTGATTTCATCTCTTTTACAAATGATGAATTCTGGAGCTTCATCACCAATGAAACAAACAGATATGGTCACCAGTTCTTTGAAATGGAAATATTGAAACCATTTTCCAGATTTCATGATTTTATGATGTGATTGTCCCTGAAATAAAAGCTTTCATTGTGCAAATTCTTCCAAAGCTACTTCCATTCCAAATTTTGGTTCATACTGAAGATATTTCTCATTTACAGTATGCCTTTATCTTAAACCACTTTAAAGTTATAGCCTTTTGAAACCTTGATATCAAAATTAAATATTTTCCAATATGGCCGCCACCCTGTGATGTCATAATATGCAAATTATATGAATATTTTCACTCCCATCACAGACTTTTAGTCATACTGAACAATTTTCTCATTGACAGTAAACCTTTATCTCAAACTGCTTTCAAGTTATAGTCTTTTGAAATCTTGATAAATTGAAAATTGTATATTTTCTTGAAACAACTCCAGCGTCTACAGGGTTAAAAAAAAAAAAAAAAACAGCAGCAGACGATGCAAGCAGAAAAAAAGAGCTGAACACCGGACAGAGTCGGGACGGAAAACAGTGACAAATCAAATGAGAAAAGTGGACATCACACAAACGGTCTCAGCAGGAGACATGATGACAGAAATTGGAGAAACATAAAACCAAACCAAAGCAGCTTCAGATTTGATACCTTCATGGTTTTATCAAAGTATGAAGCAGAAATCTCAAAACTGCTGTTTCCCGTGCAGGTTTCCTCAGCTCTTCCCGCCTCTCAAACCTGAAGTCGTTGCCCAGAAGACCGTCGATGCGGTCAGAACCGACAAGGCCTTCCTCTACCTGCCCTGGACAATGCACGCCCTCGTCATTCTTAAAAGGTAAACGCCTTTTCTTTTGACCTTTGTTTCCTCGTCCAACTCATCATTTGTGTTTAACGCTGTGTCGTCGGTCTTCCTCCGTTCCTCAGCTTCATTCCACAAGTCGCACTTGAAGAAATCCACAAGTTTTCTGGGAGTTACACCTGCATGAACACATTCAAAGGGAGGACATGAGCCTGGACTGCACCAAGTGTGAGAGATCTGAAGATCTGAAGGCAATATGGACCTTAAGGAATATGAAAATGGAGAAGCCCCCCCCCCATGACATTGTGAGGACAGACATTTAGGGGGCAGAAGGCTGTCGCTTCTGCAGGTAGAACTAAGTGATAAACTGCACAATACGCCGTGACCCCCCGTGTTCATGTGCGAGCACATGTATGTGTGTAGTATAGATGACTGAATGCAATTCTCACTCTGAACCGAAGCCATGCTTAGGTCTGTACCGGTAGTTACTCTGGGAGGGGTTTTCATGACACTTGTTTACCATTTTTACTTTTTTTTTTTTTTTCTCTTAATGTCTTTTAATCAAAACAAAAATAATAAAACAGAATTTTAGAAGTAGATTGTCTCTGTGCATGATAAAAGTGAAAAACTTTTCGACTTTGTTGTCAAAACATGAAACATGTCTTGGGAGGCACGCAGAGCATCGACTTCAGACAACGCAGGTTTAGCAGGTAATATAATTCTCGACGAATATAATGAAGATGAATCGAATCAGTGTGGCCTTCTGCGTGAACAGAGAGAGGCTGCTGTATTCATTTCAGCCGGCAATCATAAAGCTTTTATTACTGAGGTAAAAAGTGCTCTTTTGTATGTTGAGAGGGTGCTGATATCACGTTCGGTTCTGCCAGCTTCGGTTACGCTCAGACGATCTTGAGACGTTTGTAAATGCTGGACGTTTATAGTGGATCGTCCGCGACCCTGGAGACGCGCATCGCATCAGTTACAGAGAGGAAACGAGAACAACGTGGGGCCTCGCCTCTCTGCGTACGAAACTGAACGTGCTCCGTCGCTTTAATGCAAAACTCAGAAGCACGGACGTGCTGGACGAAAATGCACGAGACCGAACCAGAGGGTGCACGTTTTTAACCTCATCCAGGTTCTGCAAAGTGCTTTATGTTGTTTTTCATTTACTCATGAACTCAAACAGGTGCACGCTGAAGAGCTTCTATCAGGTCTCTGTAAAGCGCCTAGAGACAATTGTCATTGTAATAGACGCTATACAAATAAAATTGAATTGAATCAGATGTTTCCTCAAAACACACAGGCCTTCCTAAAAAGACCATCAAACAGCCACAGACGGTCCTTACAAAGATGACCAGAGCTGATCACATCACTCCAACATAATAACGGATGGATGTTTAATACATTTGATCTGGGTGGAAATCAGGATTCTGTCCAGTGAAACTAGAGGAGCAACGGCAAAACGACATCTTGTGTGCATGGCCCGGGTTTCCTTCAGAAAGGAAATCATTGATCTCAGTGGGACCGACCCGGTTAAATAAAGGTTCATAAGACCTGCAATGACAAATATCTCTGCAATCACTTCATACAATGATACTTATGACTCACTTACGGCTGAACCATCCAATCCAGGCATCTTTCTGAAAACCCTTTTTGGAAGGTTTTTCCTGTATTTGATAAGTAAAAGTAAGGAGGTAAAACAATTATATATATATAGAAGTCTAGAAACAATGCTGCAAAGTCCAATCTTTATATGAATGTAACTAATATGTGACATGCCCATTCTTAAGCTGTAAAAATCATTTCTGCTCGATCTTACGTCTATGCACCACTTATTCGGTCTTGTGCACCT
This sequence comes from Hirundichthys speculiger, assembly GCA_018398805.1. Taxonomy (NCBI): domain Eukaryota; kingdom Metazoa; phylum Chordata; class Actinopteri; order Beloniformes; family Exocoetidae; genus Hirundichthys; species Hirundichthys speculiger. Next base: position 748,810 of record JAGFBZ010002622.1, on the reverse strand, counting down.
CTCGTTTGGTGTCACCTGTGAACTTTAGTTTGGTCTTTTTACCTCTAACCCTAATCCTCTAACCCAGTGGTTCCCAAACGGTGTGCCGAGGCACACCAGTGTGCCTTGAGACAAGTGCGGGTGTGCCGTGGGATTTTGGGACAACCATACAGTATATTATTATTGCAATATACAATTACAGAAAAGTAATTATTTTTTAATTTACTGGCAAGCTCACAATTCTTAAACAAAAAACCCTCAAAGAGAACTCCATATTTCGCTGATCAGGCAGTTGCGCAGGTGAGAAATATATGACTGTGACACATCAAGACATCCAACGTAAACACACATAACGAGAGGGAAAATGGAGCGCTTTCTTGTGCGGAGCAAACCATCAACCACCAGTGCAGAGGCTGCCGACAACCCACCGAAAGAAAACAGAAAAAAAAACTGTCAACAGACAGCATCACCTAACCCTAACCCCAGTATTCAATTTTGTGACATGTCTGGTTTAAATGGGTGTGTTGCTGCTTTGATGAAACCTAAATTGATGAAGTTTCAAATTAATTGTTGAAATATTTCATTTATAAATATTTCATGAGCAATATAGTTGTCTTTGTCATATTTAATTTTATATTAGTAAACAATTATCCACATTTACAGATATTTTTCATGATATGAGTGATAACACATGTTATAAAGGCTATTTGGGTGTGCCTTGAGATTTTTACTTGTCCTTTGGTGCGCCTTGGGCACAAAAAGTTTGGGAACCACTGCTCTAACCCTAACCCAAGGAGGTTCTGTTTTTGTCTGTGTTCAAGATAATTCAAAAGGTTATGGATGGATATTGATGAAACTTTCAGGAGTTGTCAGAAATGTGAAAAGGAAGAACTGATTTCATTTTGGGTGTGATCCGGAAGAAATCCTGGATTCTGGATCACTTTCAAATTTTCGATAACATTGCGGTCAATGGGGCCGGAAATTTTGTTTCTCAATCTCTCTGTTAATTATTGCCCAAAACTCATGAAATTTGACTCAGGGATTGACAATGAGAACCTCTATCAAATTTCAAAGGCTGATCCGGATCTGATCCAGAACGCCGATTTTATCGCAATCTGTAAATCGCTGTATGGGGGATTGTTGTGCTAGGTGGAGGTCTGCGCTCTCTGAGTGCTTTTCTAGTTTCATCTAGCTTTAGTCGTCTTTGACGCTTCATACAGTACAAAGCACGGGAAGAGGGCTGTGCAACATCACATAAAACATCTTTTTCAGCATCTTTTCTGATCTGGAGCCTCTAGAGCTCATTGTGGAGGGGGGGGGGGGGAGGGGGGGGGATTCTTCATAAAATGAAAAACATCATGGTCAACACATGAATTCAGCAACAGAGTGTCTTCAGTCAGAGGCTTCTTCAGATCCGCTGCATCACAGACGCTACAGGAGATCCTTCCTGATCACAGCTATAACTATTTATAATGAATCTTTAAAGAGACTTAAATCATGACAAATGCTGCAACAACCCATTTCCCTTCTGGGATCAATAAAGTATTTTTGCATTTGAATTTGTCCGTCCCAGAGATTCCAAGTTACTTTCTGACTGGAGATATTTTTTTAAGAGTCATAAATGTCAAGGCAGTTAAGCCTCAACGTTAGATGTCCTAACGAATATGGAAATGACTTCAGGATTGGAAAACATGCTAAATCTGTTACAAATGAACATCAAAACCATTCCCATATTTGTGTTCAAAAATAGAAGGTTAAAGAACTTACAGCCAATCAGGAACACTTTAACTTTGTTGGGGTGGGGGAGGTGCTAACCACGTTCCTCAAATGGTTAAAAAAAAAATTGACTTCTCCACAAGAGATGCTGAACGTGGCATCAATTATCTCATCTAACTGGCAACATGAAATAGGAATGATGTACTTTCCCTCGAAGGGACATTTATTGCTTTTTCTCGGCAGAGATGTTTGGCAGAAAGCCATGGGGAAGTTTCATCTCTTGTGTTCTCAGTTCTCAGTTCTAACGTATAGAGACATAAAAAAAAAAAAAAGATCAGTACCACCACCTGAAATTTGATAAAAAACAATCTAAGATGGACAAAAATACAGGATGAGTCAACAGCTTGTAGAGAGAATAAAGTGGATTAATCATTTTCTATCACTCACATCATTATGAAGGAATTTAATCCACTTGAATTTAACTTGTTACTTCAGTTTGAGCCTTGCAGACATTTATCTATGCTCTCTTCAAATCATTTTAATTCCTCATTTCAGGAAGGTTGAGCTTTAGCCTTTGACTAGGGCATTGCAACATCTCGATTCTTTTCTTTTTCAGCCAACATTTTGTGTATTTATTGATGCACTTGAGCTTATTATCCTGTAAATAGACCCAAGTTTGGACAAGGTTTGGCTTTTGACTCTGGAATATGTTGGTGTACGCAGGAGTTCATGGTTCGCTCAACGACTGCAAACTGACCAAGTCCTGTGGCTCAAACCAAGCCAGATCATCACCCCTCCACCACCGTGCTTGACAGTTGCACGAAGTACTTTTGCACTGATATATTGTTTGGTTTTGTTCAAATGTAAGGCTCTCCTTTATGGCCAAACGTCTGCACGGAAATCTTGGGGTTTTATGCAACTTCGTAAGCAACTTTCTATTTGTACTGCGAACTTTATGTGTAACATGCTACCGAGCTTTATCGACTCTTTGGTTTGATAATACGATGCAATATCGGGCAGCACGGTGGCTTAGTGGTTAGCTGTTGCCTCACTGTTGCCTCACAGCAAGAAGGTTCCTGGTTCGAATCTCAGCAGGGGCCTTTCTGTGTGGAGTTTACATGTTCGTGGGTTTCCTTCGGGTACTCCGGCTTCCTCCCACAGTCCAAAAACATGCATGTTAGGTTAAGTGGTGGTTCTACATGTGGGCCTGGGATGGACTGGTGACCTGTCCAGGGTGGACCCCTGCCTTTCACCTGAAGATAGCTGGATTGGGCCCTGTGACCCTGCAATAGGCATAGATGATGGATGGATGGACGATGCAATATGGTGAGAGGTAGATAAACTGACTGACAGTCATCATCTGTTCTCAATGAAGGAAAAAAAAAGGCCTCGAGAAGAATCTTAATTCTGTTCATACTACATGAAAAATGACATTCAGACATTATGATCTGCAGTCAGAGAATAACTGTTATTTTATTTTGTTCCCATCACAGTCTATAGACTGTTGGTCAGAATTTATCAATGTTTAATGAGAAGTCTGACTGCACTGAAGTCTCTCTCACTAAAAGTGAGGGATACAGGGAGAATGAAAATACTGGACTAAGGGAGAATTCCAATTCCTCCCTTAATCCTCAATCTCAACCCTCAATCTCAAAAATTGCACGCTCCAGCTAAGTGCTAGTGCTGTCCCGATTCTAAGAACGTCAAATTGAGGGACCAGTTTGAGGGCTAAAAAAAGCTAGCTACAAATGTAAGTATCTTTGTAGTTCTTAAAGATATAAATGTTACAAAACCATATTATTGTGTTTGTTTGAGACTTTTTTAATGGATTAACATCGTTGTTGCGTAACATTTATTTTTTTACTTTACAATGTTTGCTGCCGGACCCGGTTGGCTTCACGTTACTTGTATACCTTGTTGTGTAGCGACGATGGACTGAATAATGTATCCTCTATTGTGTTATTTGCTAATATTATTTGGAGAATATACGGCGCTCTTTTCAACGTTATCCCTGTGTCATATAATACAGAGACAACACGGGCTCTGATACATTTCAGTCTGAAGACGTAACTGCACTCGAGGGGTGTCCCATTTCTAAGTCACAAGATAGTCCTTACTTACTTTGGAGGGTTAAGATTGAGGACCAAAAATTGAGGGTTACGGGCGAGGGTTGAGATTGAGGGTTAAGAGAGGAATTGGAATTCACCCTTACTTTCCGAACCGAATGTCAGACTTTCTTTAAAAGACAAAAAACAATTAGATGCCTTTGATCTTTTTGACTGAATGATAATAAATAAGCAGTCTTTAAGCATCCAGGTATGTATTATTTTGAACACAGCTTTGATGATTTGTTGATTTTACATAAAAGTATTGATATATATTGATCTAATCCTTTTTTATTCGTGTCTAAATAATCTGTTTTTATTCCTCCTGAGACTGTAACTCATATATTTAGATGAGACCAAAGGCCAGTGCTCAGGGGAAAACTTAACATTACACAGACTTGAGCTCTGTTATTCACCATGTTTTCTCCTCGCTGTGAGATCAGTCATAAAGTCAGCACTTTTCACATACAGCAAGTCAGAAGAAGCACATGCAAATGCAGATTGTCTGATTTGGAAATTATAGCTCCAGTTGTCAATAGTAACATATCTCTGTCCATTTGAATCAGCAAAACCAACGCACGCCTCAAAAATATACCCAGAACCTTACCTTAACCCCTAAAAATAAATATATGAAGGAAAAGCAATCAGAGCTTGAAACTTGGAGAGTTACCCCGTATCTGAGCCAAGTCGGAGAGTGGCTGTAAAAGCTGGGACAGTGCCTGGCCTTTGGCTGACAGACAAGGCTCATAAACATTCATTTGAATCTCGGCGAACCGTGAATGCCCTCCTGCGCGCTCGCCATAGGGCCGCACATCGTGATCAGCGGGTGACCCGCACTGTGCTGGAGAAGGGGAAGAGCGGCGGAGGCGGAGGGGAAGGCTCTGCCGAGAGTGAACCTGAGCCTCCGTCGAGGGCCTGTTTCTCATTCTCCTCGTGGGCTGTTGCGAAAGCAGAGGGAGAAGCAGCATGTCGGGATGGAACCGGGCTGAGGAGGCATGTTGTGCGCGTATGCTGGAAAAGGAGGGCTAAAATGGTTGGAAAATCTCTCGGGGCAGGTTCAGTGCGGGGTTAGCCAAATACAGAATAAATCAAATGGGGGCTTGGAAAGTATTTTCCCTGCTGAAGACGCTCAGCTCCGGGGTGGCTTACCAGGCGCAGGTGGAAAAAGGACTTAAGGTTCAATCACATGGGAAGACTGAGAGTGGAGCAGTATCAGCCATAACCACGCTTCCAAGCGTATGAATATTTCATTGTTTTTGTTCGCACTTTTCTGTTTTTCTCAGAGCGATCAATTTTAAGGCTGTGGAGTGAAACCACCACATTTAATGTTAACCACAAATTCTGTTTTTCTTTTCTTTAAAAAGAGGAAAATTATATATATATATATAATTGTATATATATATATATATATATATATATATATATATATATATATATATATATATATATACAGTGATCCCTTATTTTTCGTGGTTAATGGAGACCGGTGCCCCCCCCACGAAAATCAAAATCCGCGAACGGGAGCCGGAGCCCCCCGAGCCTCAATAATGTGTTTAAAATATGTTTAAAAACCGCAAAAAAGTAGCGAGGCACTGCAGCGAAACAAGACAAAGGCTCAACTGTGGTCTTTCTGTTACATTCACAGCCTCTGGTCTCTGAACCGTAGTAAAGAAACCGCTGGTATTGTGCTATTTTTGGCTCGTAATTAGCGGCTAACACGCTAACAACAACAAAAGAAAAAGTCCAGTTTTCTCTGCATGGAACGGGAACTTTATTCTGGCACTGCAGGAACTTGTAGCATCACACAGGTTGTATTGTTGGGCTCCTGTCGGTTAACAGAGAATGTAAATCTATACACGCTGGGCTGCTGTGGATGCTCACTCCACTTTTCATCTAACCCCGTTTTCATTCTGCTGTCCCACGACACTGACACTCCATTACCCATAAGGCCACTCCATTACCCATAAGGCCACACCATTACCTATAAGGCCACCTTCTTAAAGGGGCCAGACTGGCTCACATTTCTTTGCTGTAAGAGAACGCCCTCAACATCCTGTGATGTTTCCGCGATTTTTTTCTTGATTTTTTTTTTATATATATATGTATATATATATATATATATATATATTTTTTTTTTTTTTTTTTTTTTTTTCTGAAAAATCCGCGAATAACTAAAACCGTGGAACTTAAAGCACAAATTGGCAAGGGATCACTGTATAATATATATAAATATATATATATATATATATATATATATAAATATATATATATATATATATATATATATATATATATAGATATATATATATATATATATATATATCTATATATATATTTATTTTTTTTTTTATTATCTTTTTTTTATATATATATATTTTATAAAAAATTTTTTCTGAAAAATCAGCAAATAACTAAAACAGCGGAACTTAAAACACGAATTGGCAAGGGATCGCTGTGTATATATATATATATATATATATATATATATATATATATATATATATATATACATATATGTATATATATATATATATATTCGTCATCATTAGGGCTGACTGAACCTTTGTTAAAGTTTTGGAAATTCCCCTCTGCTGTACTTCAAAAGAGAGCAACGCTTATGTTCTTCTATACAGTCCAAGCATGTGCAGTCCCAGCGTCGGCGCCTGGAGAGTCGGCCTGCAATGATCCATTAAATGCATCATAGGAGCTCAGATCTGGAGTCCATTTGGCTAGCTGTGCAGCGATGCTGAACGCATGAAAAGCCCCGGCCAGCTCCGGATTCTGTCATTATTCACATCACATACGCTACAGACTCAGCGTCTCTGGATTTCCTGGCAGATGGCTCCACTGTGTCTTTGAAGGTTAAAACGGCTGGGTCAAATATGATAAATGTGCTGTAAATGCCAAGCCGCCCAACCGTTTGCTTTAAGCATATTTATTTGGTGTGTTTGTGAGCTTCTGTCACTTTTAAACCTACCACACAAGCTGCTAATGGTCCTGAAGCAGTCGCAGTGCAGAGTGTGCCACGTTTGCAGCAAAGCTTGGCAGAAAAAAAATCCCCTTGCTTTGTGGCAACACACTTAAGACAAGTGTTATCGGACACATTAGCTGTGGACTATTACCCGCGGTAAACCCTACAAGTCCGTGTGCTTTGTGGATAAAGCCCAAAGCGAATAACAAAATGAAACTGAAAGCAGGGCCAAAGACAAACTGGTCCAGTTCAGCAGGTTGTTATTTGTTACGGGGGCCTCATCCGTTTTCTCTGAAGAAGTGCTGTAAGCCCTCTCTCCTGTTTGTTGCCGGGTTCATCCATCACAGGGTCGGTAGTATGATAAAAAGGCTCAGGCCTAACCCACAGCAGGGGGCCAGGCGTGACGCCTCAGCTGACCTGTCACACTGTAAGAGTTATTATACACAGTGGTGTCAAAGGTCAAAGGGAGCAGCGAGCTCAGAGGGTGTCAGTCCCCAAAAACGCACCCGCAGACAAACAGCATCCAGCATTCAGCGGGTGGACTGTGTAAAATATTTCACTCAGGCGAGCGTCTTAACGCTTGACTATGTCTGTCTGCAGCGGCTGGTTGGCATTGCAATGACCTACAAGTGGGAACTGGTAAATTATTAAATAAATACATGATTCCCAAACATAAAGTTATGTAAAAGTTTTACACATCAGGACATGAATTAAATCTGTAAAATTAGCCGAGTACAACCTGAGATTAGCAACATCGCATGACATATTGCACAGTGCCATTATTTATCGAAACCTAAATAAAAATGCGGAATCAGTGTTTAAATCAAATTAGCGACACGCTCACTCAGCCCATTGGAAGTTATAGTTAACCAAATGTATCTGGTTATTTGATCATCAGCAAGTCTGAAAGCCTCTATAAAAGCAGAGCTTTTGTCACTTTGGTTGTCCGGAGCATCTCAGTGTGTCTCAACACAATGCTATGGAGGAAAGACATAAGCAATGACCTTAAAGAAACTGTATGTCCATCAACTTTTAAAGACCATTTCCAAACAATATCCCGTCCGTTATTCTCCACCGTGAGAGATTATGTGAGAGACATTTTTGTTTCTAAAGGCCTCAGTTAGCATGTTAAAGTTCATGACAGTATAATTTGAAAACAGTTAAGTTTGGCCCGTGGGCCAGGAGAAACCCTCATAGCAGAAGGGTTTGGATTTGCTAAGTTGCATCTGAGCAAACCACAAGACATCTGGAACAATTTAATTGGACAGACAAGAGCAAAAAGAGATGAACAATTCTGATAAAAACTAAACACAGTACATCAGCACAAGCACCATATACCAACTATCAGGCACGGTGGTGGACGGATGATGATGTGAGCTCATTTTCCCAGCATCAGCCCAGCCAATGAGAAACAGCACTATCGTATAGTGTTAAGATATAGATGGACACTGCATTCGTTTTAAAAGCCAACATTTTCGACAGCACACCAGGCACGGCCCGATCAGCTTCTGCTGATGCCGTCTCCCTGTGAGGGCACAATCAACACGTGCATGTATTGTAGACTGAAAAGCTAGTGATGCAGATCATATTTAAAAGACACTGATAAAGGGTTCACATTTGTGACGGGGGTCAGAGCAGAGTCACTGCTCCTCCACATTGATAAGAGGTGGTTTGAGTTGAGGATGTTTTCCAGGGAAGTGTTTCAGATAAGGTCAGACTCCGGATTTATTGAAAAGACTCTCTTTTGTTCAGTTTAGGAGCCCGTCAGTGTCCTCAAAGGAGAGTTACAAGAGGTGGTCGCAACCCGGTACTGGATAAGCAGCAAAAAATAGATGGATGGATGATTCATAAATGGTTACGAAGCACTATAAAACATCAGATGAGAACAGCATGGCAAATGACTCTACAGGCAGATCTTACTGTTTTATTATTACTATAGAAATTAGAAAAAGTGTCATTCATTAAAGATTTCTGTTACTTTTCCTGTCATTCATTTCAAAAGTAGACAGGTGGTAGTTTTAAGTACTTATCATAGTGTGTGAACATAGAAGAAAAAAGAAGAAGAAATCCCCCCCGGGACATTCAACTACACTATGAAACCAAGAGCGCTCTGTTTCACATGTGGTTTCCAGTGTTCTGCTTTTGAACTGTTAACAAGGAGAAAGTGGGAGGTAAGAACTGAGGGACAAACAAAGCAAAGTAAGGCCTCCTTTTCACTGAAAGCAGAAGGCAAACACTCAAAGGGGAAGGGTGTGGGAGGGTGAAACACAGTTCACGTTGCACGAACGGGCTCAGGATATTTATAAAGCCCACCAGGCATCATGTCGGGAGAGTTCTGTGAAAAATGTTGTTCCCAGATGGACCGCTTCATCCAGATTTATTTATTACAGAGCAGCTTCCTTGCAGATTACGCAACATCGCCACAGCACGCTTGAACTCTGCGGCTCTAGTGTCTGCTGCCAGTGGCCTGCCTTGCTCAAGGTGAATCGGATGTGGGTCAGATAGAGGGCACCGTTCTCTCAGCACCCTCATCTGAGCGTCATCACAGATATCAAAAGCTTGCACAACTGTTTTTTTTTTTTTAACATAGACTGCTCTTGTTAGGACGAGTACAGAGCAGACTGATGAAACTGGAAGGGATAAAAGCAGATGACATACCCAGCACTTTCTTTGACATTTGCAAAAAGACTGATTTTAAAGATGCTCTTTTTTAAATTATTTTTTTGGCACAGAAGCTCTCGATTTATCATTGGGCTATATTAAACAAACAAAGGCCTCCCAAGCCCTCAGCCCGCATGAAGGTCATGTGATCGGAGCTGGCAGCCTGTGTGAACTACACCTGAACCTAGCTAAATGGAAACAGACCAAACACACAGTGTGCGTCAGGATGAAAGCATCCCTCTGGAGGGTTGTAACTGTGGGTTTGAGTAGAGGATGTGGCTTATCAAGCAGGACAGGAGAGCTGAAAAGCACTTCTTGAAATGATTGAGTCAGCATGATGCTCAGTATGTCTGAAAAAAAAGAAGAGTCACACTCTGAAACCTCATATTGCAGGAAGACAGTTCTCACCTCTGCCTGCTTTTGTTGAACTGGAATTTGCACTTTTGCCGTGGAGTATTTAACCCCATAGGAGCATATTCATGCTGAATTTAGAAGGTTTGAATCCCACTTATGCATTTTTCATAAGAGCTTCTCAGGCTGAAATAAAACATGGGATAAGGGTAGGGATGGGAATTGATAAGATTTTTCAGATTCCGATTCCATTATCGATACTGTTTAACGATTCGATTCTTTATCGATTCTCTTATTGATTCTAATTTGGGGAAAAAGGAGAACAAACAGTTTTATTAGCATCAATTTTTTTTACGTAGAAGTCACGACCTTACAAACTCAACAGCGAGGTCAAAAAATGCCCGAAGATAACGTGATAACTGTTGTAATATGTAACTGTGCAAATAGATTTTTCCTAATAGAAATGAAAAAATCTCCCTTTTAAAAGGATATATGAGCTCACTAAGCACTGAAAAATAATAATAAAGAAAGATAAATACTATCAAATACAATGTAACAGAGCATAGTACAAATCTGAAAATACTGTGAAGAATTGACAATTCTTTTGCAGAAAAATATGTATGTCTGCTTTTTCAGGAAGGATACGTGATCTTTCTGGAGGTAGGTACTGAGCAGGAGCGAGTGCTGCCAGACTCTCTCTCTCATCACGGTCATCTTCTAAATGTAATGCAGAAGGGCATTCGTTTAATAGCATAGCGTTAATGTTATAGCGTGTTTTACAAAGAAGCACATAGGCAGTGGGATAGCTACTACCAGAGTTACCAGAGGTGATCTTAGCTTGGCTACTGCTGCTGGGTTGAGATCCATCAGTCCGAATCATTCGTTATCACAGGTTGTGTGCGCAAACGTTTCTGCATGTTAGCCGTGTTCCCTCCCGACGCTGTTATCTCCACTTTACAATGACTGCAAGTTGCCTTGTTGCCATATTTCTTTGGTGAAGTGAAGACAAACTTTGAAGTGTTTGAACCTGGTGGGCGCCATTGTTGTTTACAACTGCAATGCGCGTGCTAAACTGACGTAACTTAATCACGTAAGTGCTTTCTGGAATTGACTGTGCGTAACTTCCTTAAATTACGTGAGATTCGTGCTGGTTGGAATCGATAAGAGAATCGCTGGATAAACTGCCAAACTATTCCATGGAATTGAAACACACGGATCCCTGTGACCCTGCGGAGGATGAAACGGGTATAGATAATGGATGGATGGATGGATGAAACACACGGAACTGGTTCTCTACAGGAACCGGTTCTTGATTCCCAACACTAGGTAAGGGGATTAAAAACCACTGGCTGCAAAAACAAAAGCAGACTTAAAAACCAGCACTAAAGACGTGGGAGGCAGAGCCATGGCAGCCACCCCCCACCCCCATCCCCCACATGTGGCATTTGACTGCACCCAAAAGTGGGCGAGTGTGCCCGTCCCGCACTTGCATGTCGCCCGAGTGCGAAAACGCCGTGTTTAAGAAAGAGAGAGAGAGAGAGAGAGAGAGAGAGAGAGAGAGAGGAGCTACAGAGGCAGGGAACGGCCACTTTGTCACACAGAAGCCGAGAAGAGTAATTGCCTGCTCCAAACCTCGGGGGTGAAAGGTCGGCTGAGAATGTGGGGGGTGGTCGCGCAGCCTGCTGTAATTAGCCTGCAATTGGACAAATAAGTCTTCCACCAGATCACAGCGAGCATGTCAGATCTGGTCCGCCGATGACCTCGAGCAATATTATAACGGCCTTTTACGTGACCTGCTTTCACAATAGGCTGACCTTGGGAAGATAGTGGAAAATATATTTAAAAAGGAAAGAAAAAGAACACAGAAGAAGAAGTAGGAGTGCTATGCTTGGGTCAGATTTTAGTATCTGGTGCTCATTTTGTATAAGAAGTTATCTAACTCACACAGACGGGCCGCTTCAAATGGGAAAACAGTTTGAATTCACTGAATCTCTTAATTCATTCCATGAAGTCTAACTAATCTAGATGGGGCATCTGGGGGTAATTTTGCTAAAGAAGAATTTATACAAAGAATTATGTGCAGCACAGCTGCCCTCCTGAGACATGACTGTATATCCTAAAGTATTTCATCAAAATAATGAGAACTGCAAAGTGACCTGTTTTCAATTGTCTCAAAACCTCATGCAGCAGTTTTTTTTTGTTACTTAAACAGTAGTGCCATATATGGTGAAAGGCCAGGCAGAAATGTGTGTCTCCTGTTCAATTAGACCAGGTTTCATATAACACAGTGATCAGAACTACCCCCCCCCCCCTTCCTGCCACTGCTTTGCTGCTGGACTTGGATGAGCCAGACTGGACTGAGATTGAACTGAGCCGAGGAATTCTCAACATCTGGCTTGTATCTGCAGCTTACGGTCATTTGGATGCAGTTGATAGTTTCCAGTAGATCCACAAAGACTGAATTGTTCTGGGTTTTGGGCCTTGTCTGCCTCGCACTCGGAGGGCGTGGTGCTCTGGCGCCTGACTGCCACAGCTGGGCCTGTCTGTCAAACCTTCATGTGACACAAAACTGAGATATCCCCAGCGTGAGAACTGGAAAGGGGGCGGGGGGGGGGGGGGGGGGGGGGGGGGGGGGGGGGAGATTGGTGCGGTCACCACATTACCGGTGGGGCTTTGATGAAATTCGAGAGCCAGTGTTTTTGGGTCTAAATCATCGGATTAATATTAGAGAAAGGCTTGAAAGAGAAACTTTTCACAGCTTTTTAACTGCGCGGATGGAGGCGAGGGAAATCATTCGGCAGAACTCAGCCAGAGATGACAAACACTTGCCTCAGCGCTAAACCGCACTCTGGTGCCTCTCCTCCCCCAGCAAGGTCCCACACTACATTGCAAGTTTGACAATTGGGTTCAACACCAGGTCAAGCTCTGGGTTTGACAATGGGCCAACCAGTCTTCAATGGGAGTAAAGCAGACAGCTTTCCAACAAAGAGCTCAGTCACACAGAGGGGATTCTGGCTTCGTGGCCTCACTTATTTAAAGCACACCAACTGGAATTGAAGAAAATCTTTCTCACTGTTCAAACCTCGCTGGTGTCATTGCCGGATCTGGACACTGACAGTTACCACGAATGATATTCAGTGAAAGTGTTCGCCTCAGGGGTTCCTCTGTGTGATATTTTGCATTTGTCACTCACTAGATATATATTGTTTGTATTGTGTATCTGCAGCGTGTGAGTCTCTTTTGTGTTCTCAGCTTAAAAGATCTTAAATGAGCGACAGTTGGAGCACGCATCTGGCAGTGCTTTCGTATATATCTCATTTTCATGCGGGAGTGTAGTGTTACGCGTGCATTTCTCTGTGTTTCTGTGTAAATGCTGCTCTACGGCAGGCAAACGCTGACTGAAGGACATGGATCTTGCACACTGAGTGTGTGAACTCTGGCTGAACCCCTGGGTGTACTGTTTCAGGCACGCTCTGACAACCTCGCCCCAATGACCCGGCTCGCGACTGCACAGTTCACAGGGAGGTCCTCTGCTCACGCACAGCAACCCCCCCCCCCCCCCCTCCTCCTCTCCCATTACCACCCCCCCCCCCACCCCCCCCCCCTGTTCTCCCATCATCCCCTGTCCGCTCCCCTTGCACCCTCCTTCACCTCTCTACTCTACCCTCCCTCTTTTCTCAACTTCGCTCAATCTTTTCCTTCTGTTGTGTTTCTTTTTTCCCCTCACATCCCCTTCTGCTTTTCCCTTCTTTCGATTTTATATCATGCTCTTGTCGGCAAGGTGTCTTTTGCTGCTGCTGTTTGAAAAACAGCTGTTTCAGACCTGCGAACGGAGACTAAAATGTCTTTAGATACTCTCAAATCTTTGGCACCAACTTGTATTTGTGGATGAGAAAATGTTCCTTGATGCACAAATAGCTGTTATTTTCCAGGACAACAAGATACATGCTGACATAATATTACAAAAGGACTCAAAGGATTCTGGGAAGTACAACCCTAAATCTAAAAAAAAGTTTGGACAATATACAGTAAGCAGTAGTTCTTTGCAGAAAACATGAACCCAAGACATTTCATGCTTGTTTGTTTTTTCTCAGTCCACTTCCCAAAGCCCATTCTTCCTCAGAGTGCGAAGACTGTGGTTTTGGATGTTCTTGTTGGAAAATACAGGGGCATCCTTGGAATTCATTCAATCTTGAAGGCAGCATTTGTTTGTCTAAAATCACAATACACTTTTCTGCATTGCCTTCACCAAGGACAGCTATTTAACACCTATCCATCCACACAGTCTATGTTTTGGACTTTGGTCTGCAGCATATGGTACCAATTTCTTCCAAAAGACATCTGGAATACTAATTTATATGATCGCAATCCATGTTTCAGCTGTGTGATGGTCCATCCCAAATGCCTCAGAGCCCAGGGATGTTGATTATGCTTCTGTTATTTGTACATATGTATATACTATCTCTTTTATAAACAAGTACTTCTGTACTACTTCTTTGCACTATTTATACTATTTTTATACTACTTTTTGAACGTCTGTTCTGGCATTCCTCGGGGGCAGCAATGTAAGAATTTCATTGTGCAAGGGAACTCGTTTCATCTGCACATATGACAATAAACACTTTGAATCTTATGCTTCTGCACAAGGTTAGCATAGCCATTGTTTTTGCACAGTGACATTTTTTAAGTGGCGTATGTGAACGTAGCCCCATATTGCTGTTCTTGGCAAAGGTTTCCCAGAGATATCGCTTGCCCATGTGTTGATTCAGCTATGGATGAATGATGGCTCTTGATGCAGGCCTCTCTGACGGTTTGGAGATCACGGGTGTGTAACTTAGGCTTGTCCCCCTGCCTATTACATACTGAAATTCCTCAAAATTCCTCAAATTATTCAATGACTTTATGTGTGCAAAAGGCATTTAAACGAATCACACCGCACTCACGATAAAAAGGTGAAAAACAAAACCATAAGACTGTTGAAACAAGAAAAACCATTTGTTGAGTCTTGAAACTGCAGTTTATGAAGTTTTATGAAGTTTATAAAGTTTTTGCTGATGTTTATGCAGTTATCTTGAACTCACACTTGTTTATATGTGTGTGTGTACTCAAGTTTGTATGTAAAAATATGTATGTTTTTGTGGTGAGTAATTTTATTGGTGCATTTGGGGTCAATTTAATGCCAGCTAGGGTAGAGGAAATATGAAACCAGGAAGAACAGAAAAACTACAACTCCCACACCTGGACTACAACTCATCTGTGCAGGTGTGACTGAGCACCTTAATGAAGCTTAATTGATTAGTTTGTTGTATGCTCCATCTGTTTGTGCCCTGAGGAAGGTCTCTGACCGAAAGCTTGGCAATTAAATTAACAAAAGGATCTAAGTGTGCAAAAGGTAAAATATGCAAATGACATCCTATCTTAATCTGAAACATTGTTTTGAACGTTTCAGTGATTTTCCTCATGCTTTTCTTGACAAAGTGGAAAAGCCCTTTGCTCTTGGAAGACTCAGCCTCTCATGAATCCTGCTTTTGTTGATATCATCTGTTTGAAACATCATTATGTCTTTTTTTCACCTTCTTACCAGGACTAAGAATGAGTTGAATTTGATGAGAAAGAACCTTGATGTCTTAGCTTAAAGTATGAATTCAGTCTTTGGGAAATGTTCCTGTTATTGTTGATTATGTGATTTTGACCAGTAACGTGAATGCAGCAGCTGAGGGGCCTGGTAGGTTGTTGCAGTAAACTAGACCCACCGAGCAAAGTTACGTTAAGTTAAAAAGACGTCTTCACGAAGACATCAATCGACATCTAAATCTGGTTGAAAAGTGAAAGATGGTAAAAGCTCCACAAAGGGATTAAAGCTGTAATTTTTAAGATGTTACAGTTGAAGCCAGAAGTTTACATACATTTTTTGTCTTACTGTCTGAAGTCAAATCAGACTAAACCTCTCCTGTTTCAGGTCAGTCAGGATTACCTAAATTATTTAATTTTGTTAAATGCCACAATAATGAGAGAGAATTTCTTCTAGCTGCAAGAAATGTATATCTTGCAGGAAAAACTATCACACAACGGTGAGCAAGCCTCTATCCTGCCCTTGTTGATGCCATTATTGTGTGACACTCCAGGATGGAGATTAAGGCCCCGATGTTTCACCAGATCTCCTAAAGCCGCTATTTAGGGATAGCAGGTAGCGGGAGGGGCGTTCCACAGCAAAGAACGCAATCTTCCACCTTGCTAAACCTGCTATCCCACCTGCACTACCTGCTACATTATGCATAGGAGTGGTTAGGACGTTCCACCTGTTAAACCAATCAGTGCGTCAGTAGCCATTGCCTTTAAGAGCAGGTTGCGCTACCCGCAAACCGCTATGGAGCGTCTTTTCATCCAGATCAGAGCAGCTCTCATGAGCAGCTCGTCTGTGACTCTGCTGTAGAGCTTCCTCCTCTTCCTTCCTCCTCCTCCTCTGCACTGATATATACATAAAAATATTTTTACACAGAATTCCTATCGGCTACCTGAAAGCCTATACGCTACCTATACCCGCAATTTGCAGCTAGCGGTTAGTGTTAACGGGTAAGGGGAAGTGTACGATCGGGGCCTAAGCCTTTACTCTATGTAAGGCTGCTCACAATGTTTTGGCTTTGGTTTTTAAATAGTTTCTGATGTAACCAACTTGTGCATCAAGACCAAGAAAACCAGCTTTTACGATGGGGGACTGAACAGGAAGGAGGTTTCTGCTAGTTTCCTTACCAAGAAAAAATTGCTTGTTATCTGACTGATTGGTTTAAATTAGACTGTTTTGAATTATTCTTCAATTTAACTTGCCTTCTTTATGTTATGTACCCTAAGTAGAACTGAACTGTATTGATTTGAATGGAACTGTATGTTTGGTCAGCTTGGTCACCCTGCATGGTTGTTTGTCTCATTCATGTGTGACTGAATGGCGACCTGTACAGGGTGTACCTTTCCTCTGTCCTGGTGTCGGCTGGAAAAAGCTCCAGCCTCCCATTACCCTGAACAGAATGAGGCAGTTGTGCAATATGGCTCATAGCTATCAATGGATTTACTTATTTTTCATGAAAGCAGAAATTTTACTTTCAGTGCTAGTATTTTTACACTGCATACATATGACCACGAATTGTGTCAAGGTTAGACATAAACTGTAAACTGAAAAGGAAAGAGATGACATATTAATATATATACTATATTTTAGACATGACTTATGTTCGGTGACGTCTTTATATGCTGAACCCTTTTGTGTGAGAACAATCTTTAATGTATCAAATTTTCAGTTATCACACATTTTTGTTCTTAAATATTGAATTTTTTATTTTTCTGTGGATTTTAAGGAAGACGTTGCTTGGTGAGATGAGCAAAAATAGAGATATTCTGTGTCTGTCAGGCCGCAGTCTTAGCTTGTATGTTTCTGCAGGCTGATATGACGGTCAGTAAACAAACAGTTAATAAATCTCGACGGAATGCAAGTCATCTTTATCAATCTAGGTTTTGGAGAGTGTCACGGGTCTTCAAACCCCTCACTGCTGTCATCTCATTAACTCCCTGCCAACCTCCCCCTAACCCCTGGTACAAGCTTTACTCTTGACATTATGGGAGGGACCACTTATCCACTCAAAGGGCCCATGCTGTGCTGCCTGTGCAAACTGCCTGATTAGTTGGCCACCCCTGACTTGCTGTTTGGTCTGTGATAAATTTTCCCTCATTTGTCTTTTTCACTAAAACCTACATGCTCCTCCGCCGTCTCCACGGTCAGCACGTTCACCTGGATTTTGGGTTATTTGCAGTTCAGATGTTAGCAGACGATTGAAGTCAAGAAGAGGTGAACGAGCAATAAAGTTTTCTTTTTTTTTTTTTCTTCCTGACGTGGTACATTTCTGGTAAGAGAAAGAGAAAGTCGAATCACTTTCTCTTATCCGACAACTACAGAATATTTTCTCTGTGACGACACGCTGTGTTTTTTTCATGTGGCGGGGCCTGCGTCCGGTGAGAATAGTAACGCGAGCTTTTTGCAAAAAGACACTCGGGGATGAGAGCTTCAAAAAACAAACCTTCATCTGACCGTCAGAAAAATATTTATAGGGGAAGGTGGCTCCCCTCACACTCCCATCCTCAAAATGACCTCCAGTTACCCAGGGCATGCCCCCGATACCAACACACCCCACAGAACTCCTGCTGGAAATGGGTTTGTGTTACAGGGCCCCTGGGGGGCTCGCAGCAGGGGCTGGAGGCCGTCAAGAGCAGGCCCCTTCAGCCATGGACAGCTCCTCCGCTCTCGCAGAGTCAGCAAGGGAAAGACCTGAACTTGGAATGACCCCATCAAGCAAAGTCCCCGATGGGTTCATCTGCAGGCCACAGCTCCGGATCCCCTCACCCCTAAATTTTCCTGCTCTTCTATTTTTTTTAGGAGCTGTTTTTCCAACTAGACCAATACATTTTCCAGAGAAGGATCCCCCCCCCCCCCCCCACACACCATCACCACCACCACTGCCACCCACCCCCCCTTTCCTGCTTCCTGTCCTCCCTACCTCCCCTGCCAATACCATCACCCCTCCCAGCCCTCTGCTTTCGGAGTCACCTAGTTAACTCCTTTTACTTCTCTCACGGAGACGAAAGGCCTTTCAAGTTTATTGCCCCATCAGATATCTCTTTTTCTTCACACCTGCCGTCCAAATGTGTTGTGGGAGGCGACGGTTACTCAGTTATCTGCTCTTATCAGACTGCAGATTTTGAGTTATATATTTAATCCAGTGAACACATTCTTCATCACAAACACAGAGTTTACTGATGGTAAATACTGTAGTCACGTGTCAAAGTTAGTACCTCCTGTTTTAATTCAATTGTCTTTTTGTGTATAAAAACAATAAAAATCATCAGATTGTAGTGGGTCTTAATGTTTTTGGAAAATACAGTTTCAGCTTAACAACAACATGTAACCTTTTTCACCTTGTGGATCTTTTTTCTGAGGATTCTAGCTGCGTATTCTTTGTTGGAAAGGAGAGTCTTGGTCGGCTCAGTACAACACAGATCAGGTGTACGATAATTATTGTATTTGTACGATCATTTTTTTTGTGAAACCTGAAGGCATCTGTTCCCATGTGACATATTTCCAGCCCATCGTGCTTTGCTGAGCGGAGGATACGAGTGTTTGTCTCAGAACAACGAGCATGATAGGCTGAATGGTCAGCTGCCCCCGCCCCACGAGACGCTCACAGTCAGGACCAGATCAGGAAGTCGAGCGAGATTTAAAGAATTTAATCTAACTTGCCTCCAGTGGGCCTGGCAGCACCTAGCATGGCAGCAGCCGCCCACTGGTGTATGAATGTATGGGTGAATGAGAGGCCATTGTAAAGCGCTTTGGGGGCACCATGATGGTGTCTGGAAAGCGCTATATAAGTGCAGTCCATTTACCATTTACCATTTAATCAGAAGAGAAAAAGCAAGGGAAAAAATTACTCTCCAAAATCGCCTCCAGGCCTCATAATTTGGCTCTTAATTCCCAACTCTACAGTAATTTGTTTTTGGGGGATGCATAGTCTAACGCAAGTGTAAGTTTGTGCTGATATGGTGCTGTTAACCCATTCCGTACTGACGCCACGAAGCTGTGAGTGCCCATGGGATGCTATTTATCACTAGGAGAGGACGAGAGGTCAAACAAATCAAAACAACAATTTATACACAAATGTGCGTCACTAGATGGGGAGGAGCCGCGGTTTAGACTTGGCTCTCCCATTGGCCGGTTTTCGGTCCTTTGTTTATGTCTTATTCGTTGTCTCCAAGTCGTTGTTTTCTGGTCCAATCCACTGTCGGCATTTCCTGAAAATAGAAGAAAGACCATATATCCTAGGACGCCATTCTATCTACCTGGCCAGGTCTTTGTCTCCAAACATGTGTTTCTAACTGGCTACAGCTGAGTTAGTTTGCTGCATTTCTGATATAAAGTGAAGACAAAACATACACTAAGATCAGTCTTTGACACTGTGATGTGGACATATGGTTCATTAAACAAAATAATAAGGTAAAAACAATGAGCAACAATAAAACAGTGTGATATAAACTAAGAGATAATGTCATTGAAGCTTCCAACATCACAATATTAATAATGCTGTTGATAACAATATCAATACCAATATGTAACTAATGTGTATCTGTACAAAAATGAGAACCACTAGCTGCACTAATACTGGACTTGAAAAGTTAAGAAAATTCCGACCTCACACTTGTCATAATTTATCGAATCAAAATGAAGTGAAAATGTAAAAAGAAAGCTCATGTGGGCGGTTCTGAGCACCGTGGCAGGAAGAGCAGCTCAGACATTAGTATTCTTGTGAATACTATGTTTATGTTGTGTTTACTATGTTTATGTTGTTTGCTATTTTTACTTTGCACATTTGGAGTTTTGGAGAAACGCAATTTCAATCCTCTGTGTAATTACTGTTACATGGTCTGATTGACAATAAAGCTCACTTTGACTTTGACACTTTGACAATCTGGTCAATTTCCAAAATAAAACACCACAAGCGGGCACTGACTCGTACATGGGCATTTCAACATGGGTAAGCAAGTCAAGGGTTTCAGAAGAGACTTCAACTGCCTACGAAGAGAGAATAGTTTTGGAGGTTGAAAACAACATTTTATTTGACGTCACTTGTTCTTTTTGTTTATCATGTTTCTCCTAATAAACGCTGCCGGGCGCAAAACACAACCAGGGGGCGTTTACGGCGGGTTTTTCAGGACTGGCTTGATGTTGTGCTACAGTTGCTACAATGTAGTCATAACAAGACGTTGTCCATGAAGCGGTCATCGGCGCCCCGTGGGACCCGGGGGTTAAGGTCCAGCCACAGTGGTTCAACTGAGTTTAGCGTGCTAGCGTGCTAGCGTGCCTCGGATCATTGTCTCGTGAGCGTGACCCAGTTGTGACCAGGCTTCAGTCGCTGGACAGATGGCCTCACATTTGCGTCCAGAAAACGTAGGCATGCAAAGGAATTGATGGTCGACACAATGATGCCTGGGTCCCGTGGCGGTAAAGCAACTCCAAATCATGACCCCTCCTCCACTGTGCATTCAGTGGGTATGAAGTGGTTCGACTGGAAAGCTTTTTTTTTGTTTGTTTTTTGCCAAACATGGCACTCAGCAATAAGGCCAAACAACTTCACTTTGCTGCCATGTGTCCAAAGAAGATTGTTGCAAAAGTCTTGTAGTTTGTTCCAATGCAGTTTTCATATATTTATTTATTTATTTTTTAACCCTAGTTTTGTTTCCATGTTCTTTCTGGATAGAAGAAGCTTTCTCTTGGCAAGCCTTCGGAACAAAAAGTGCCCGTTCAGTCTTCTTCCAGTTGTGCTGTCATGAGCTTTAACGTTTACCGTGTTCAGTCAGATGGGGTCTGAACTTGGGTTAAATTTACTGGCATATCCATTCCTGTGAAGACTGTCAACTGTCTTTAATGCTTTCAGCTTGATAATAATCTTTCTTGCAATGGACAATGAACTCCAGATTGTTTGGAATTGGTTTTATAACTGTTTCCAGATTGAAGTGCAGCTGCTTGTCTAAGACTGTTGCTTATATTTTTCCCTCTTGTCATTGTGTGAACACGCGAATGCTCAAGACCTGTTGTTTCTGTAAAGGCCCCTGCTAATGATCCGTGATGAAGGGCTGGTGACTGACAGCACCTTGCTGCAACTTATCCTCTTACATCCTGTGACAGCAGTAATGGGTAATGCCCACGTGATTCTTTTCCTTTTCCTTTTATTTTCCTTGATCAGATGATTTTTATCGTGTTTTTACAGAAAGAAACAGAATTAAAAGGTAAAAGGTAAAATGTAATACTATTTCCACATCCAGTAGACACAAAGCCAGGTTAATATGTTTACATGGTTATCATTCAACTAGACCACTTAACTGGACTACCGCCCTTGTCCCAGTATGCAGTCACGGAGATGGAGAGAGTTCATTCATTGAGCGAAGTACATCTCACTCTGCTGGGGCGATACGCCTCCTTTCAGCTTACTGGGGTGTTTCCAGCTGCAAATTGGTACCACGTTGAGGAGTGAATTGAACATCTCAGTGCATTTCACTTGGGCTGTGTGCAGTTTTCACAAATGAGATGCAAATTAGATGTTCAGTGTGGTTATTCTCTTTTGTTACAGACTACTTCTTCTCCAGTGTTCCATCTCTCTCTGTTATTTATGGGTCAGTGCCTGGGGTGCAGAGCTCCTGGGCCAGAGTGGGTCCATTTGAATGTCGACATGCAGGAGTAATTAGACTCCCACCACATTTCCTTGATGTGTTACTCCGACCTTGAAACATTTGTATCAATGCAATTTCAGTTAGACTATCATTTTTAGCTCCATGCACTTTACTAATTCATGTTTTTACATGAGTGATGTTAGTCTATTAACTGAATATTTCTAGTCTTGAGTTGGTTTTCGTTTCCACCAGTGGCTGGAAGAAAAGGTTGCCCTCAAAACGCCTAATATAATTCATCATCTATGTATGTCTGATGTATATGCAGAGTGCATGTAACAGAATCAGGACATAGAGATTGCATGTACTATTTTACGACCTCATCAGCAGATTGGTTCTGGCCCTGTAGTAATGACAGTAAAACACATTAGAGAAAACCCAGGTAGGCACCTCATTACTGTCTGTTTCTCTGCTTGTATGAAGCCACAGTACCTCCGTTCAGCAGCAGAATTTACATGCAGCTCCTGCACAGAGGAGGAAGCCTGTTTCCAATCGATAAAAGTTGAGAGCAGCAGTGTGTGACAAGTTATGTCTCTATTATGTTGTTTGTTCCACAGAAAAGCTGTGAGTCGATGAGTCACAGAGTCTCGGTCAATGTCTGAAGTGAACTGAAGTCCTTTGCCTCTGACTCTGAACCCTTAACTGCTGCTCAGGCTCTAAGATTATTGGACTTTTCCGTTCCGCCTGAGTCTGTGTGAGCTCAGAGTGGAGCAGCTGGCAGGGAACCAGACATCGGCAGTGGTACTATAAAGGCTTAAAGACAGACACGGCTCCAGAGGATCTGGCAGGCCTCCTCCTATGAATTTTTGCATAATAAAGTCCATTACACTCAGTATACTCACCTTAGTTGTCAGCCGTTTATGATGCCAGAGAGGGAGCCCGTTGGATTTATAGTTATTAAAATGCCCCTCAGAAAAATTGGATTTCCATTAAATGCTATGGGAAGAAATGTTAGCAAGGAAAGCTAATATGTTGGAAGTCTTCTCTGTTTTATATTTGAAATAGTGAGAAGCAGTAGTTGAGAAAAAACAAGAAAGCACATCTGTGGTTTTTGTTCAAGGTTTCTAGAGGATTAGTTTAAAATCAGGATTTAACTATATAAAATGTGGCCGCAATGAAGTAAACAAAGGGGTTTGCAAACAGCACCCCCTAGTGGACCAAAGATGCACTCTGCTTCTTTTCTGAAAAAAGTAAGGCTCAAAAAGGATGATGCAGTTGTGCCCCCTTGTGGTTTAAAGGCATAATTACACATTTGTTTGAGAATGTTAAAATTTTATTTTATTTTATTTTATTTGGTGTTGATGTTAATAAAACAAAACAGATCTCTGTAATGTTTGGTGATTTTTAATTCCACATATGTTTTTTTTTTTTCCTTTTTGTGGACTTTCTTGGAAATGTTCTCTGTCACAGCATTTGACTCACTCCAACTATGAATGTTATGATAGAAAGTTGCTGTTGGAAAACAGAAATAAGACGTCACCAGCAGAGAAACACCAGTCTATTAACAACAGCTGGAGGAAAGTTTGATTAAAATTCATTTCATCTGATAACTGCTTGCACCAGAAAATGGGAAAATATGGCTGTCATTAAATAAGTAAGTAAATAAATTAAAAAAAAAATGTAGTGTTGTTTTCTCTTGACTTTTTTTTCTTTTACATGACAGAGAAAAATTAAGATAAATGAAGAGACTGTGGGAATATTAGCACTTGTTACATTTTGTTGCGCATTGGGACCAATAAAGAATCAATCATATATTAATACATTTTAATACATTTTTCTATGTTGTTTTGAACATATGGACTTTTTCATTATTGATCCTTTTTCTTTCATGATTGCAATCTGCAATTTAAAAACAAGCTTGTTTTTAAAAAAGCCATTTTCATGACTAAAAAATAAGCATTTATTAAAATGTTGGATGTATTAAAAGTAAAATTTGATTGTTGATTGAGGCATATTACTAATTACTCTTCTGCTAGTAGTGTATATTTGATACATAAATATCAAGAATACACTGCTAGTAAAGACAAAAAAGGAACTGGTAAAACAAAGTAACCTTTCCAAACGTGCTTACTCCAGGGTTGCCTCAGCATGAGGACGGGTGATCTACAGATCTGAAGTGATTTGATAGAAAGGGATAATACTTTAATCTCAGCTGGATCTCAGCAAAGTTAAAGGGCACATTGAAGAAAGAAAAGGATTACAATCCGCTCTGACAGCTGCCTCCAGGATTTAATAAATGTTCTCAGGAAAAAAAAAAAAAGAGACAAGAATGAGACAGTCTATAAAAGGAAAAACAAATAGAATAAAGATTACTGCAAATGTACTGGGACGCAATTCATCAAAAGAAAACTGGCCTTGAGCAAAGAAGCAAAAGTCTGGAATGGACGTAAATAAGAAATATTAAGTTATTTATTGCTATTTTGGTCTAAGTTAATGTTAATTTAACAAAAGGCTTCTAATGTGAGTTAGATAGCCAAAAATAAAAACCCTAATGGAGAATTTCTTTGGTAAACACCTGAAGTTTCTGAAGTATTTTATTCTTAAACCTGGAGGTTCTCTTTTATCCAGGCTGTAAAACACAACCACTTTATCTGGTTTTAATAGTCTTAAAGGGAGAAGCATGTCGACCTGCTCGGCTCTGACATGCACTGTTAAAAATGTGGCGCTCACACAGAAATGTCCCGACATGTCGGTGCGATCATTGACAGGAGATGGTGCAGTGACGTCTTCTGGGTCCCGGCGTTCATGTGTGCCGCTCATCTAAACACTGTTGAAGACCCAGAAAAATGACACATAAGAACAGCAAATAAACAACAGAAGTCTGACAGAAGCAGACTCATCCAGCAAGAAAATACACACAAAACACCAGAGCCAATAAATAAATGAGTACACTTACCCTGCCAGATCCTGATATGATGCAAGTCCCTTTTGTTTTCCTTCTCTTTTTCTTCCTTATGTTGTGAATAGCTGCTGCATTTTGAGGGACAAATGTACCAGCTGTGGGTGATCACTAGATGGCAACAGATGACTCCATTTATCACTGTTGAGCACCGTGCAGCTCAAAATCTGAAAAATGTTAGGACCCGAGAAAATGAAAAATAAAATAAATAGCAAAGATTAATGCACTTTGAAAGCAGTTTGAACCCAAGATATTTCATGTTATGACACGTCCACTTCATTTAAGTCTCTAATTTACTGTAAATCCATTACTGCATGACTTTGTGGTGTTTCTTTTCCTTTCACAACACTTTAAAGGAAGTTCTGGCACTGAGGACACCAAGTGATGTCACATTTTATTGACCTTTTGTCTTCCTCCAAACAGGTATCAAGGTGTGCAACAATATGAGGTTGCTATACTTTTCCCCTTAAAAACTTTCAGCTGGACATGATGTCGGTCAGAGCTGCGGCCCGGTGGCTTTACTTATGCAGTCATGCCTTTGTAACAACTGGAGAATGTGGTTATGATGTCCCAGAAAAGGATTTTGTCTTGATGCAGCACACGTTTCTCTAAATTTTCAGCAACTGCACTGATGCTGCTGTGACGGGACTGTAACTGACCTTTAGCCAAGGATGCTGATACCAGCTCGTACTCTGACGGAGCCTGGCCTTTAAACTTAGCAGTCCGGACCGTCCTTTTGTTTCGACACTGTGAAGGATATGGTGACAGAGGCTATTGAGTCAGATATTGATTGAGTCATTCATCTACTTCAAACCCCTCCCACACACGCCAGCCCCTCCCCCTCCAGACACACTTTTTAAAGTCTAATGAGTTCACTGCCCGTTCCTGCATTAAGGTCACACACTTTGACAATCTGAATAAAAATATGGCACAAATAAGTTTGAGCCTTTTTTTGGAGTGATGAAAATTGCCAACATCTAAAGAATATGTATTTTTATTAAATTACTGGGTATAAATTTCATTGGATCAATGCTCTATTAACATGTAAATTACAGTCGCATGCCCCCCCACAGCCACAACGCTTAGACGCCTCTATGTGAGTTATTTATTCTCAAAGGCTCAGGTGAGGCGACTTGCCTTATTTGAAAAGAGCTCAACTGAAAAAGTGTGTTTTTCGTAGCTCATTTTTTAGAAGAAAAAAAGAAACTCTAGAAAGCCAGACCCCCAGTGTAAGGCTTGTGAAGAAAGTGGGCCATGGAGGAACAAATTCCTGGGTCACTGTTTTTCCTGCAAAGTCAATGCAGATTTAAATAAAATGCAGTCATTTATCTGAACACAAACACAATAATTTTTGTTAAAATGAAATTAATCCCTATAGGCTATTCAATTATGAACTTGACCAAACCTCTTATCCATCCAGCCAGACAATAGTCATATTTATATGGTATAGTTTACAGCTGTGCTTCTTAATTATTTTCTTCATATCTCCTGCTCTGTGCTGCTGCGCGCATGTCCGTGCAAAAACCAAAAAAAAAACACACACAATATAGCTAATACTCCCTGTGCACACTGCGACACTGAGAGCTCCACTGCCCCCTACTGGAGTATATAAGTCATTACACTTAATTTCAGTACGGCAAAAAAAAAAAAAAGCATGTTCCAAGGGGTCGTGCCCCACTATTTGTGAAGGCCTGGTTTACAGTCACTGAGACTGAGGAGAAGATCTCACATGTTCAGCATGTTGTGTTGTCTTAGAAATTACTCACTCAGGGATTGTTTCTTCAACGCAAAGAAGCATGAAGCATGGGTGGAGAGGTTAAGAAATTGTGATTTTTTTTTTCAATCAAAGCTGAAAAATTAGTTTTTCAATTAAATTAAAGACAAAAAGAGCTTTCTGTAAGTCATGAAAGGAGTTTCAGAGTTTGTCAGATCTTAATTGTGATGGGTTTTGACAACCACTTGAGTGGAGTCATTGACTGGGCTTCGTTTTGCATGCAGTGCAGCACACAGAGTTCAGGTTTAACAACTTTTTGACAGAGTTTATTGAGCACGAGAGAAGTCGTTGCTCTCAAAATTCTCCGGCCAGGCGCTTGGTACTCACGCAGCATCTGATGCAACATTGATTCACTCACAACTATTATCTTTTTTTTTTGTTTGTTTGTTTTTCATGGTCATGTGAATTTCATCAATCAAATGAATCCGGGTAACTTAGCTGTTGTATTTCTATCACAGCAGCTAGATCAGTTTGCCTTCAAGATGAAGATGAAGATGAAAAATATCCTTTCATCATTAAAGGAGACACTGTTCTTTATTCAATTTCTTTTTGAAAAGTTGCAATTCCTTCATAGCTTCATGAAATGCGCTACCTTGCTTTGGTCAAAATACGACAGAGTTACGGGACAATAATGATACTTTCTAGCTCCATTTACAGCAGCTGGATCTGCAGGTGGATTGAGACATAGGAGTGCACTCCCCCACACTTTTCAGCAGGGTTTTACCTCTTTTGAAAAAAAAAAAAGGCTTTGAGCTTCCATTCCTAAGCTGCCCTAAATGCAGCATGATGTGAAGTTTGTGTGATGACATGAAAGAGTCTGTGACGTCTCAACGGCCTCTGAATCTGAACGATAAACTGATGTGGTTCCAAACCAAGTGACTGGTTGCGCTATGTACAAGATTTAAAGCAACTTTCTGGAGTTAAAAAAACCCTCGTTCTGTTATTAGATGGTGAGGAGTCGAAATGTTTGCTAGCGACCAATACAGCACGAATCAAAGCAGTTTTGAGTGAGAACGTGACATGCACTTGCAGCAAAACAGTAATTAAGCCCAACATTTGGAGCAACCAACCTGCCTGTAGTTTAGAAATTTGGCTATATCTTATTTATAATTATATACACTATAATGTGTTCAAGTGAGGCAGTCAATCGGCAGTTAAACAATGCACTGACCACGACGGAGGTGCAAAGTGGGTTTATTGTCCAGTTTGTATACAATTCAGAGAGGTCATTAACTCACATCACAGAACGAAGGATGATCATAAATGACACGTTGACAGTAGGAAACAGTTCATCTTAAGCATCACAGAAGGGAAAACATGGAGACCTTGAGATACACTGTCTAGACACCTACGTGTCAAAACTTAGCAATTTGATGGAGCAAGAACGACAACAAAACTATGGCCTTCAACAGACAGGAATCGAGACCAGAAGTCATGGACTTATGACACAGCAATTAAGGCCCCAAAATGCAGTTTTAATATTACACTGCCTGAAGATAAATAGCTGTTTTCAGCTTCTGTCAAAGCTCAAAAATGCCGTTCCAAATGAGTGATAGTGTGAATAAGATCTCTGCGGACAAACCAAAGTAATTCTACCTTTGTAAATGTTGAGTTATTTATGTGAAGAAAGCCAAAAGGAAGTAGGACATATCGGAGGTGTCAGAAGTAGAAGCTATGAACTCTCCTCCTTCTTCATGGTTCGACAGTAGTTTGTGTGACATACAGTCGTCAACTTGGAGGGACTTAACACAAGACAAACAAGGTGGTGGCGACTGGCTGACGTACAAACAGTCGTTGTTTTCAATCCTTTCTGTTCAGTTACAAAGTCTACATTACTTCAGTTGCTACATAGGGATCCTATGCATACTATGACATTTCTGACTCTTACTTTTACTTTGACATAGCAGAATTGCCTCCAAGTGCCAACATTAATTGCCATTTTGCTGCAAACACACGAGCGTCTTCATGTTGTTTCGGTCCCCAGCAAAAGCCGCTATTCCTCACCATCTCATAACAGACACAGGCTTGTTTTCACTCCAGACCGTGCCTTTAAATGCACTTGTCGGTCCAGACGCTCAGATGCATGCTCTCAAGCACAGAAAAACAGATTTATTTTTTTTATTTCCCTGTCCCCTTTAATTCTTTTTCACAGACGGCTCAATATGAGCTCATGTTTTCCACAACAACTGCTTGGTGAAACCGTTACTTCTCCTTCAATTTCTGCCGCCCAGAAGAACACCCGGTTCTTGAATGAGACTCGCTTAGTCTCCAACTAGTGTTGTATATTTAAAAGAGCGTATGCTCAGAAGGGATGGTGTTCAGAGCCACTCTCTAATTAGCAGAGATGGGTCCGGGATTAAAGGCGAGGAGCGCCACAGGCTACCGCTACGCTGCTTGCTTATGCATGTATGCCACATAACACATGAATAAATGATGGAATAAGCATGTACTACATCATTGCCTGAATGGTGGAAAAATGAAACACTGAAGGAACAAGACAGATAGCTAAGGATAGTTAGGTCACTGTTACAACGGTTAGCTGCAATGTTATAATTTATACTCCCAAGTGAGAAGAGGCAGTGCTCACGGAGTCACTGACACTGACGTGCTTGACGTATTTAAGGAAAAAAAAAAGTAGAACCCAGGCGTGTCAATTCCTCTCTCATTAACCGTCATAAACAGAGGATTTTGTACCCGGCGACAGCCCGTCTGCTCCTGAAGGACATCACGTCATCCTCGTGTTGGGATAAGCGACAGTGATTGCTGAGCGTGCATGTAATGCCTCACGCTAACTGGTCACTATTAGCTTAACAATCGCCCAAGCTGGAATCAACGCGTCAAACAAAGTGAAGAGTAAAAGGTTATGAACTTGGGAGCTGGAGCTGGAGGGAGGATGGTTCCTTTAATACGGGCAGATGAGTCAGCGTGGAGGTTCTGCTTTGTTTGACCTTGTTTTTGGCCTCGTTCTCAGGAAAACTCGAGCTGCGGTGCGTTTTTACAACAATGAGCCGTCTCAGAAGCTACATGTTCATTTCCTCTGCTTCAAATTGGAGCTGCACTTGAATTTTTTTCATTTTATTAAATGACCAGAGGTTTTGATTTGTTTATGGAGGAGATGGTCTCCCCAGCGGGCCTCCCAGCCCCCCACCCCCCCACCCCTGCATGGATAATCCAAGCAGATGTGTATTTCCCTCAACGCCCCACATCAACCCTGTGCCCCCTCTCACGTCAAC
This sequence comes from Hirundichthys speculiger, assembly GCA_018398805.1. Classification (NCBI taxonomy): domain Eukaryota; kingdom Metazoa; phylum Chordata; class Actinopteri; order Beloniformes; family Exocoetidae; genus Hirundichthys; species Hirundichthys speculiger. Next base: position 718,860 of record JAGFBZ010002622.1, on the reverse strand, counting down.
TAATCTCAGCCGTGCCTGTGATAGCGGAGTACCATCTGCTCTGCTCCAGCGCTCTCTGAGATGGGCAGACCTCCACATCTGGACCCCTGCCTGCCTGCTCCTCTTTCCTCCTTTTTATCCCCCCGTATACTTTTTTTTTTTTTTTGTTCCTGTCACTCACACAGAATGCAAGAAGGATTTAAAAGCTCATCAGGCTTTATTGTTTGAGTTTATCAGCATCACAATCAGGGATGTGGAGGATATTTATCTAAAGCAGAGTATTTTTCTTTCTTTTTTTTTTATCCGAAACATTAAAAACAAATCCTAATGATCTTCTGCTTCAATAATTTACATAATTAAAGGGCTGATGAATATTTTCCAAAGGGGAAAAACGATGAGCATTTATTTCAATCTGAAAAATGTTACTTTTTAATTGTACATAATGAACGTCCAGAAACATTATCGATCTCTTCAGCATCAGATTTCAGGGTTTGCGGAAGTGTCTTGATTATCTTTGGGCAGCATTTTCATTTTCTCGATGAATTAAATGTGAGCAAACAATGTATTTCTAATGAAGTAGAAAACCGGTGTTTGAATTTTAAGTAGGAGGTTATACGCAACAAGGTCTCCATTATGTTGAATTAACGGATGCCACTGGGGTCATTCAAGTTTATTAATTTCTGACTAAGGACACCTTAATGGATGTCGTTGCACTTATACCACAGTCAACTGCCAAAAGACCCTCCACTCATTTGCATTTTGCAGCCACAATCTTAAATCCAGAAACCTAAATTAAAGCAATCAAGACTGAAAACTATGAACATTTATGCCACAGTGGCATGGCTGATGTCAGTCCTGCTGGATCACTGTCCTGCAGCGTAACTCTATCAGTATCAGAGTGTACCGTCAGCCTCTGAAGTCAGCTGAGGTTGTTGCTCCTCACAGTCTCTGTCCTGGTGCGTTGAGACAGTGACGCGCTGAAGGATTACACTCAGGGCTGCAAATGAGATATTCACATCTTAATTCGTTTCATCTATTTTTAATGTTGTGGTGTTTGCAGCCACCTGATGCCAACAACACGACCGTAGCCAGCAGATTCATTTCCCAGACAGACAGGTTCCCTGGAACTACGGAGAGCCTGCAGCCAATATGAAGTGAGTATCGATCAAGACCATGATATGACTTTCAATCAATAATACATTTACCCCTGCGTTGGTATTTTTCTTTTCGGAGTACTCAGCACTTATAAAGAAAAAACCCAAAGGCACTCTTATTTCATAAATACAGTGGAAACCCACAAAACAATAAAACAAATTCCAGTTAGCTCTTTTTTAATCTGAAAACTGAAACTAATAAATAATCAATAATGACTATTAGAAAGTAAATGTCCTACTTCCACATTTTTAATGCACTTTGCCTTACTGAATAATGGTGGACAGAGAGAATCCAGCTCCTGTTTGGGCTGCACCAGTAAAGTCATTTATGTCGTCGGTGCTCAAAAAGCCAGTTGATTGAAAACTATTTTGGCACCACCAAGGATAAACTGGCAAACGCTGCTGAGTGAGATGCTGACTGAGTCCTTCATGTGCATCATCACCTCTACACCTCTATTGTTTTTATTTCATTTATTTTACTGTCTTTTAATCTTTTAGTGTTTAGCTCCAGTGTTTCCTCATCGGGTCCTCCACACTGGGAGGTGTGTCTGGTCTGCCCGCGGGGGCGTGGTCTTGGAGATCCCTCTGGCCCGGCGGACTTGGGGGGGGGGGTCTGCACAATGTAGAGTCTACCCTGGTCTATCTGGGTTGAGGTGGTCTCTGGGACGGCGCCCCCTGTGGCCGCAGGCTGCGGGGCCTCTCGGTGTGGATGTTCTCCCATAGGTGGTTGTTCCTCACCTGGACCCTCAGCACCCTGACATGTTACTAAACTATTTACTTTGTGCTGTGAGGGTTCGTGTGTGTGCTTTGTGTGTGTGCGTGGAGTTATATGTGTGGAGGTGGGAGGGACGGGTTTTTATTATTTGTTTTCTTCCTGTTTTATATCTGATTTTATTTTGTGAAGCACTTTGTGTTGCATTTTATATGTATGAAAAATGCTATATAAATTTTCTATATAGATTTCTTTTTATACACAGAGTACCGACGCAGGGCGTAGTCTCACAGCTGAAACGTTGCTTCGACATTCACGCGGTTGTGAAGCGGTTCGTAAAACGGGGGGATTTCCACCGAGAAAGGCTGGCCGGAAAACAAACCTGGTCTGGAAACATTTTTGTTCATTTGCTTTCCATTTCTATCTGCTTAACTCAACCCAGTTCATCTCCATCCTCTCAGGAGGCCACGTGAAAGCTTACAGATGTAAAATATTACAACAATCAAGGATCTTGAAACTGGTTTTATTCTCTTCCTTTCAGGTTGCCTTGTGAATAACACTCCCAATATATGCAACAACAATAGCAGATAAAAATGACATAAGTATCAAAATAATGCATTAATCAGTAATAGTCCCACGCTGGTGGGATTTTTAGGTTTTTGCCAGGATTTTCTATTTTTTCCCTGAGAAGATGATTAACATGAGACATATTGACCTCATCAGGGTCCAGAATGAGTCAGTATGCGAGTGATGGGAAGATCCATTTCCTCCTGTCACTTGGTGCGACCAGCTTGCTTCTCCCTCATTCATCTTTAATGTGTTTGCTGCGGCGGATTAATTTCTCCACTTCATCACACATAAATCAGAGGAATATCACTGCCCACTCACTGTTTGCAGGAAATACCCCCCCCCCCAACTCCCCACTCCCCACACATACAGAGTCACACATTAAAAAAAAAAATCTGTGCTTTCAACTGGCTCTAAACAACTTGCAAATCATGATGACAAATGTCAGTCATGGTCATGTATGACATTTGACAAGGCCCTCGCAAAACCAATTAGTTTTATGTTATAAACAGAAGCACATTTCCTCATGTCCACTGCACCAGTTAGTGTATCCAAGAGCCTGGATTTTCTACATTAATGTCGATGTCTAACATCAGGCTCCTTTCCCTTGTAACAGTAATTAAATGATGCATTTGATTTATCCCAAACCAGTCTCTGAAAACAACAAACAGGTGAATCTAATTCTTTGGAAACACATTAACTCAATACTGATGATTGCTCTTAAGAGACCTGCACTGTCACTGGACAGGTAAAGCACATCACTACCACTCTTAGTCATTAAAGCTTGACTGATGTCATTCTGAAAGCTATCATTTAAACCAGTGGTCCTCAACTGGTGGGTCGCGGCCTGAAAGTGGGTCGCAGACCCGTTTTCAGTGGGTTGTGGGCCTTTGCCTGGGGAAAGAAATGCTAAGAAATAAAAAAAAATAAAACTGAGTGTCATTCATACTCCTTAACAGTAGATGGCGATAATGCCCTGTAATGCGAGTTGACGCCCGCCAGTTTACACCATAGAAAAAGACCTGCAAAGTTTGTTTACATATGTTGAGCAGGTGAAACAGATACAACAAAGAATATAAGAGATATGAATAGATAATTTTAATAGGAAATTGTTAGTCGTTCAGTGAGTGGTTATTCAGCTAAAACTATATATTTTGAATTCTTTTTTAAACTACTGCTCAGTGGTTGCACTGTTTTATTTCATGTTTGTGCATAAAAGCACTGTTAAGTCTTAAAAATGGCTGTTACTGAAATGTCCTGATTGTTATGTCAGCCTTATGATAAATGCTTAAATAAGTGACTAGATAGTTTTAGTAGGAAATTGTTATATATTCAGGAAGTGGGTACTCAGCAAATGCTACATATCTGAGTTCTTTTTGAAACTACTGCTCAGTGGTTGCACTTCATTTCATGTTTGTGAATGTTGAATCTGTTAACAAAAACTGAAGTTACTGAAGTGATGTGTTTTGGATTTAATTAAAATGCAGTTTATTGAGCATCAAAGGGAATATTTCCCTCTCTATTATCACCATTTGAAGTCATTTTGGTTATGCCGTTTTGGTTTTTGCCGATTCAAACCACACGATCTTTTCATTCAATAAATTTGAGAAGTTGGAAATCTTTCTTGATTTGGGTCGCAGCTTATCAGTAAGGGTGATGGTGGGTCCTGAAGCCAGACCAGTTGAGAACCACTGATTTAAACAAACCAAATTAGCAGAATGAATCAGGCAATAATCCCCAAATTTGACTAAGTAAATTTCCCACCGATGTTTCATTTCATTGTGTGCATCGGATAAAAAGTCAACAGTGGATTAGAGATGCTGAGTACATTAACAACTAGTTTGAATTTTTTTTTTTTTTTTTTAGAGAGACACTGCAGTGTCATAGCAGGGATGGAGAGAGGTGACTCGGGGACCCTGCAGCCCTGAGCAGTAAAGACCATCAGTGCTTGCTGCTTTACAAAGTGGTTTTCCACAAAAACAAAGCCTGGCATCCTGATGGTGACAGTTACCCATTGTTCTTTACAAAGAGAAAACATAAATCTGAAAACAGTAATGCGATGAGCATAACACACCCTGGGAACCACTGTCACGTAACAGCGGAAGCTTTAATGGATCTCGATGCTAAAGGGCCACTCCGCAGATTTTACCCCTGGATTTTGTTCTGCTCTTCGGCAGAAGTAATTCCCGGCTTGTGGAGTCAGTCTGTTGCGTAATCGTTTCTTTCTCTCTGGAGGGAGCTGTCTAAAGTTTGAAACAAATGACATTGGTGATGTCATCAGAGGATTAAAAATCAGGATATCTCCACATCTGTTGCTCCAGTTTTCATTCTTTTATGGTCTGTATTTTGCAACTCCCTGATCTTTAAAGAAGTATTTTAAGTGCCCTTTTAATATCAGTAATAAATTTGCTATATTGAATTGTAACAGGTCTGCAAGGAACCTTTTGTTTTGTTTTGTTTATTTGGAAAAAGAGAATTCATTTTATATCTTGAAAAGTCACATTACAATAAACAGAAACATGCAGGTCGTGTTATGACAACTGAAAAATAAGGAGGGAGAAACGGAAGAGAGTTGAAGACGAGTCCTCAGTGTCAACCATCTTTATAATGTCCCCGCTTCTCTGATCTTCATAACCATCACACACACGCACACACACAGGAATAAACTGTGCCCCCTTTTGACCTCTGCAACCTGACCCCTCTGCTCCCCAAACTCTAATCCCTCTGTTAGTCACCAGGCCATTATTCATTTAGAGCTTCCTCTCCAAGTGTTGTCTTACTTTCCTCTCTGTCCCGTCTGCTTCCTTCCTGTCTCTGTAGAGGCAGAGAGTAAAGAAATACAGCTGTGAATAAATGAATACACGAATGCTGAGACCTGTGCAGGGTGTACGTCGTCTCTCAACAGCTGGAGAGGGCTTCAGCTTCCCACCTCCACCCCAACCCCCAGCTCCAAACAGGATATACAGATACACGGACACACGTGATGGATGCTGTTTCTTCAAAACACAGTTCATCCAACGCAGCCAGTGCTTTTTTTCTCACCACATGGTGGTTGCTCAGTGCCTGACATGGAGTGTATACTATCAGTTCATTCATTCATTCGTTCAAAAAAGACATTTTGTCCTTGAGAATATTTATCTGGGTGTCTCAAACAACAGAAAAACAGTGAAAAGACACAAGAGCGTCACTTTTCTTGGAACTTCACATCAACAAATCAGAGTAGAACTGTTGAGTTTCTCCATCTTTACCATTATTAAACTTCACATAATGTTGCAGCGCAAAGCTGAAAGTTGCTATGAACAAATTCGTAAAGGGATGTTTTAAAAGGGTGCTTTTATACTATGGCCTTGATCATACACTTCCCCTTACCCATTAACACTAGCCGTTACCCGCTAGCCGCTACCTGCAAATTGTGGGTTTAGGAACCTCCGCTAACCGTCAATGCAGTCTTCCACTTGCTAAAGCCGCTACCCATTATGGCGTGTCTTTAGCCCTTTCCGCAAACTCAGTATCTTGCAATTGTGGGTTTTGGGCAACCTGCATGTCGGCGCGTACAAGAGCGCATCCAAATGGCATCAATGCGCGTCCTTCTGGTCACATGTGGACGTGCACAAACGGCTCTACCTCTCAAATTAACTCTTGTATAAAAGTGTGATTTGGCCTCAGTTGAACCCCTGAGAAAATAGCAGAGATCGTCTTAAACGGTTTGCTCGCCAGTTAAACCATAGACGACCAGAGCGTGTTTACTGGGAGGACACCAACTATCTGGGACTTTCAGGTAGCCGATATAAATTGTCTGTGTAAAAATATTTATATGTATATATCAGTGCAGAGGAGGAGGAGAAAGGAAGAGGAGGAAGCTCTACAGCAGAGTCCCAGACGAGCTGCACATGAGAGCTGCTCCGATCTGGATGAAAAGACGCTCCATAGCGGTTAGCGGGTAGCGCAACCTGCTCTTAAAGGCAATGGCTACTGACGCACTGATTGGTTTAACAGGTGGAACGTCCTAACAACTCCTATGCATAATGTAGCGGGTAGCGCAGGTGGGATAGCGGGTTTAGGAAGGTGGAAGATTGCATTCTTTGTGGGGGAACGCCCCTCACGCTACCTGCTATCCCTTAATAGCAGCTTTAGCAGATCTGGCAGATCAGGCCCTATATCTATCCATTCTTGGGCCTCCTCTGGTGAAGGCTCCACTCTCAGATTGTCAGGCCCAGAAATAACATTTGAAATACAAAAAAAAAAGTATGCTGACATAAGCACAATATTCTAACTTGAAAACAATCATTTCTCTCGCTCTCTCTTTTGAAAAGGAACAAAGAGTGTTTTGCTGTCACAGATGGAACTCAGACAGGACTGTTAATTATCAGTGCTAAATATAAAAACGCAAGTCCTTTCTTTTTTTTTTGCTGTACTGTTACAGGCTTGAGTCTCTCTCATATTATTTTTGTTTTTAGTTTTCTTAGCAATCCTCGTTTTTAGACATTTGACAAAAGGAAGTCTGTTTGTTATGCTCTTGTTTTTAGCATTAGCATACGGCTGCAGCAGTTATCTGGTCGATCACATTTCCTTTTGCAGACAAACCAAAAGGGGGCAGGATATGAGTTGTGGGGCAAAGTACTGTAGATGTTTTTGTTTTTTTTTCCCTTCTTTTTTCTCTTTAACTGCCAGGTCCAGTTAGTTGATGCGTGGAAAAGGAGGCGAAGCAGCCACACTGCAGGCCCATGCTTCCCAGCATCCCTCTCTCTCTCTCTCTGTTCCCGCCTCGCCGTCCAAGTGCTCAGGCCTCCGGCTGTGTAGTCATGACAACCAAATGAGGTAAATGGTTGCAGGAAAATCCTCATCACGACCACCACCCTCACAGACCTCTCTTCAGCGGTGCATGAACATAGTATGCTCCTGTCTTTCGTGCATGATAATCCCCATCCGATGTTGTAATTCCTGCTTGGATTCACAGTAAATGATTCCTGTGAGCAGCGTGCCGTCATTCTGCTCTCTGTCAAGTCCACATTACATCTTCAGCCAGTGTCCTGTGGTTTTTCTTGACTTTGAACTTCTTTAGAAAAAGCATACATGATATGCTTTAGATATTTTCACGGCATGACACGACACAGGCGCATGTTGAGAAGATATGCAGTAACACCTTGGTGTATTGTTTTCAGTGCAACATAGAGGCAAACGACGATTGCATTTAATGTCAGTTCACTTCCATCTGGCTCTGTTATTCTTTCATCACACCGCACGCATCGTCTGTGTGCACAAAGAGCATTAGCGAATAAAAGCGATTGTCCGTGAACGGGCTGGATATTTGTTATGCAATCAGATGTTAGTTGATTTCCCTCCCCCCCTCCCTCCCCACCACACCACCACCACCACCACCTTTTCCAAAATAACCCTTACCAAAAATAGTTCAGACATTTGCATACCTACAGTGTGAAAACAGTGAAATCACCAACTCTGCTGTGTGTTCACAGCTGAGTCTTATTTCATTGCTCCTGTAATACGACTAAATCTGTGATCCCCTGGAAATGAAGGTGGAAGATTAACAAATATGATGCATTCAAGACATTTTTCCCCTGATAATATATTGATTAGATTTACATTTCTGCTGTATTCCAAGGCACTATATTAAAGGAAACGGAAAGATTCTAAAGGTTGTAAGAATAAACATAATTTCTTTACCACGGAAAACATGTGGGAAAGATATGAACACTCTCCTCTACGTGTTAAAGCCATTAAGAGCATTTTCTTTCCTTCAGTGCTGTTATTTTCCCCAGCCCCCAAGTCCTCTTCACAGGTACATGCATAATGTAAATAGAATTTTATTGCAAATACAGACCAGGGGGGAGAAAAAAAGAATTTTATTATTGTCATGGATATTTTTTCTTTTCCCCAAACATCAATATACAGCTACACATACAGTCTGTTTGACATTTGGAAACGCATTCAGCAGCAGCAGCATCGTCACACTCTTCCATCACATTTCGCCTAACGTAGACATGAGCCATTCTGACGTGAATCTGACAAAACACGACATGGATTTTGGTATTTTGAGCAATATGATAATACACTTTATGGAGTCAGCCAACACTGCCTCTGCTTTCAAGGGCGAGCAGTGCCTGGAAATTATTTTGGGAACCAACAATGTAAATGACTGCTTCATTCTGAAAGGAGTAATACAAAAATAGACATGAATCTGAAATTGAACCTGTAAGTAACTCAACAGTGCATGCTCTAATGTGCTCATATCGTTTCTTTTTTCTTTTTTTTCAATAGAAATGAGTAAGAGAAAGGAAACTGTCATGCTAATATTCTGCAGGCTATCAACTAAGGTAACATAATAACAGGTATGAAAACAGTAACTACACAGTAGTTGCAAATAATCATGATATGTATCAAAATGCTCCCTCTAAATTTCCTTCACACATACTTGCTGACTATTTGAACTTGAAACTGAGCCACTTCCTCAAGCTATAAGTTAAATTGTGTGTAATTTTGTTAATATTACCAAACTGTCACAAGTTAATAGAAATAACAGACTTTAGACATGATGTTTCTTTTTACTACTGAATTTATGTTCATCCCAGTATTGGCTCTTTCACTGAGCCCCCACTGTCTTTTGTTAATAATTGCTGATTTCTCACAGATGACCTCGAACCTTAATGTACAAAAGTGCGCGTAGACACATACTAAGATTCACGCATTACTGAATGAATTATTGTTCAGTAATGTCTCATTTTACAGTTTGAACATTTGTCGAAATTACCAAAACGAGACGTTTTTACCAGTGTTAGATTCTAAAGGCCCTCTGTCAAGAGACCCGATACTCTTGACAGATGACCAAACACATTCCACATTTACTTTGGTTTTAAACCTTTAATTTTTTTCTTCTTTTATACTTTTGCTTACATTGCTTGGTTTGGTTTAAAATAGTTATCGTTTCATTTCTACTTTGACCAAGTGACTGGGTTGTGGTGTCTTTGTTTGGCTGGCATTTCTTGAGTCGTATCTGCAGGACTGAGCTGTTCTGAAACGCTCTAGGGGCCCGATCCTCTGCCAGATCTGCTAAAGCCGCTATTAAGGGATAGCGGGTAGCAGGAGGGGCGTTCCCCTGCAAAGAACGCAATCTCCCACCTTCCTAAACCCCCTATGCCACCTGCGCTACCCGCTACATTATCCATAGGAGTGGTTAGGACGTTCCACCTGTTAAACCAATCAGTGCGTCAGTAGCCATTGCCTTTCAGAGCAGGTTGCGCTACTCGCTAACTGCTATGGAGCGTCATTTCATCCAGATCAGAGCAGCTCTCGTGTGCAGCTCGTCTGGGACTCTGCTGTAGAGCTTCCTCCTCTTCCTTCCTCCTCCTCCTCTGCACTGATATATACATATAAATATTCTTACACAGACAATTTATATCAGCTACCTGAAAGTCCCAGAGGTGTCCTCCCAGTAAACACGCTCTGGTCGTCTATGGTTTAACTGGCGAGCAAGTCGTTTAAGACGATCTCTGCTATTTTCTCAGGGGTTCAACTGAGGCCAAATCACGCTTTTTATGCAAGAGTTAATTCGAGAGGTAGAGCCGTTTGTGCACGTCCACATGTGACCAGGTGGATGCACATTGATGCCATTTGGACGTGCTCTTGTACGCGCCGACATGCAGGTTGCGGGTGGCGGGTGGTCCTAAACCCACGACCGCAAGATACAGAGTTTGCGGAAAGGGCAAAAGACACGCCCATTGCCACACCTACAATGTGAGTAAGGGAGTAGGAATAATGGGTAGCGGCTTTAGGGAGCGAGAGATTGCATTAGCGGTTAGCGGTGGTTCCTATACTTTAACCTAGTTCCTAATTTGCGGGTAGCAGCTAGTGTTAACGGGTAAGGGGAAGTGCACGATCGGGGCCTAAATGTGCCTGCCTCAGTACCTTGGTTGTTAAGGACAGGATCTCATGGTCACTGCCAGATTTAAACCTGTAAGTCAGTAACAAGGTCAGGTTAGCCAGCTCCTTACATTTTGATCCATGTGTGGGGTTCATAAAAAATGTACTGTCACCCAGACTCTTGAGATATTCTGATGTCTTTCATCTGTAATGACTGCTTCAACATGTGGAGAAATCCAAGCCTGTTAACCAGTTAACCAAAAGGGTTCAGTGAAAAGTCCTTTTGAACTATTTGCAGTGGGTACATGTCCTTCAGTGGTACCACATCCTTGCAAATATAAAACATCCATATCTTTAAAATATTACACTGTTTATACGGATGTTCCATTTCAATCACAACACGTTTTTTTAGTTATAAATAAAATACAGACCAGTGACAACATACAGTATAATGATACACATTATGATCAAGATGATCTCAGTTTTTGTGAATTCTTTGTGCTTTTATTGGTGCCTATACAAATGGAAAACTAACAAAAAAATGCTTAAGGCCACACTTTTTCTGTAATTTCTGCAAAATGTGCTTCAGAGTGCTGCACATTTAAGGTTGTAACTTGTTCTAATATGTCAGACATGTTGAGTCGTCTATTAACCAAGCGGAAATAATTTCTCTCCATTTCTTTCCATTTGCTCATGGCTCTTTTTATATCCAAGGCTTATTTGCATTTTGAAGCTTGACATTCTTTTTGCTACATCTCAGTTTTAGTGAGTAATTCATGCCTTACAAAAAATGTGAGAAAATAAACAATGTATCTTAGCTTTTGTGCATTCCAATTTCTAATCACTGGGGATATAAATATACAGAATGCAAATAACAAACAGACATACAAAATATTCAGGGCTCTGCTTTATTACATTTAGGTTAATTTGATATCATTTTTGAGAATGCAGAAGCTGTTGGTACAGTTTTGATCTACTCAAATCTGCAAATTTACTATATGTAGCAAATGGACAATAAGCTGATGGGTATCCTAAAGACAACAATAGACAGTAACGTGTTTCTCGAGAAGCTAACCTCTTACTTGCCACTGTAATACTGTGAATAACTGCTCCTTCTGAGGCGGCCTCCCTGCTAAAATAGAGGTTAAAGATAGCGTATGAAGCCAAGACTGCTGGTTAGTCATAGACAGACAGGAATAAAATGGTAATCTTTGGAGACCACAACAGTTTAAGTACAACGTGTTTATGGAAAGTGCAATTTGCTTTCTATTTCAGAGCTATCCCGATCTGGCTAAGTAGCACATCATCCACAACAAAGTCCTTATGGAAACTGCCCTCTGACTAATCTTTGGCAGATGAAGACGGGATCAGTCTGCATGATGCAATCAGGGCTGTGCCAAAATTAGGATCACGTTTTAAAGTGCGATATCCAACACCATAAATCTACACCGATCCTAATTTGATGTTGAATTTGCCATAGTTTTATAGGTTATACTGAATATTTTTCAAGAATTTCTTTCTACACAATTCACAGTTTTCAATCTAGGGAACATACAGCGTATCCGTTTGATTCCTATGTTTGGCTAGACACAATTTTTGGATATGAATTAGTGATTATATAATATAAATACTGCTGAAAGTGTGAGTAGGCCAACTGGGATCTCCTCCTGCCTGCAGAACCTCATTGTTCAGCTTCCTGACGGCGTTTGAGCCTTTATGCAGATTTTAACCTTCTTCGGTGCTCGTGTGAGGCCGTCCGACACACAGAATGGTCGGACATGCCAGCGAATCACATTACAGGCCGTCAAATACTGAGGTCACTGGTCGCTATGACATCCTTTTTTTTTTTTTTTTGCATGAAATCGTCAGTCAATCAAGTATTGCCTTACCCAAATGAAACAGTGTCTCAATGCCTTTGATGTTTTAGGGCATTTTGCATCCCCAAGCTGAATGTCCAGCATGAGTCGAAGCAGAGGCGTTTTAGTTTTTCTCTTAGACTATCGTACAAGAGCCCTGCGGCAAGACCTCTTGTATGTGATTTATCGTGATCTAGTTCTCTTTCATTACAAAGGTCTTGGCCTCAGTATTTTTCTGGAAGCCTCGTGACACTGAGTCAAGGTCCAGTGGGTACAAATGATGACAAGAGGTGTTTACAAACAAAAAAAATATCATCTCTATACTTTTCATTTCGCTAGCGGAGCAGCACAGTCACTGATCTTTAATGGTGCTCATTCCTTGGGAATGTCTTTTATCACCATATTTAAACTGTCCATGTGCAAACTGCAGCCGTACCACTGTCCTGAATATTCACTGTGTAGAAAACACCACCGGCCGCACATTGTCCTCAGTGTTCTCAAACGGTTTGAAGTGCCAGGACCGACGCAGGCCTTTAAAGGGAAATCCCTTTTCACTCCTCGGTCTCCTCCTCATCCCCCTTGGTGCCTTTACTCCAGCGCTGGAAGCAATGAACAGTTGAAGCCAGGAAGAAGCTTGTCATGATGGCTACCACAGACACAGAGATGCCAGAGAAAATAATGATGAGCAGGTCTGTTAGAGTCAGGGTGGCCTGGCACTCACGAAAGCTGTCCTTTGATAGCTGGGTCAGTGAAACACGTCTGCCATCCATCGGGAGGGAGCACTCCATGCCTTCCACCCCTGAAGAGAAACAGGAAATAGAAGTGAAGAAGTTAACTAGGCATGCTGAAACCTAGAGTACCCTGTAGTGTATGTTCTCATATCTGTGCTTTTCCAGAAGTGTTCACATTGCAGTCATAAAGTAGTGGCATCACATGGAAGCAGTGTTGGGAGAGTTCACTTTCTACACGAATTAGTTACGTTCATAGTTCACAAAAACTAAAATGAACTAGTTCAGTTCCTAGTTCATATTCAAAATTTGGACCAAGAGTTAACTATTTCAAAAAATGAACTAAATAGTTCATTTTTAGTTCTTTTTTTAATTCCTTTTTAATGTCGCTGCGAGCAATTATTTGTCAAAATGATTGCCACTGCCCATAAACTACACCACCACAAACAGTAATTATTTTATCCATTTTATCTGTTGAAAACTATGTCTCCAAATCAGAATCTTTATCCAACCAGGGTTCACATTAGCATTGAAGGGACAGCCCATGTAAAACTGTATTATAAGATAAAAACAGGTCCTTAAGGTGAAATGTTTTTTCCCCCATTTCAATATTTCAGTCCCCGACTCGGGGCGTTCCTCCGGCTCTGGGCGACTGCAACTTTCATCTTCCTGCTTGTTTTAAACATTTGGTGACTCAGTTGTTAGCGTGACAGAAGCGACAGCCGTGTTGCCATGTTTGATTACTTTCCGAAGATACATATTAGGCTCGTTTGTGTGTATCATAAATGGGGTTCGCTGGAAACCTGGCACGGTTTTGACCACGCGTGAACTTTGAAAGAGCGACGTTCACAACTGCCCAAAAGAACTCGTCCACACCCGAAGCTCGTCATGGGGAAGGAGAGCGCATTCAGCTCACGTTCGAACAAAATATGAACTAGCTCATGAACTTTCGTTCAATGAACGTGCTCAGGTACAACACTGGATGGAAGAACCAGTAGCCAGTCATGCTGTGTTTTCTTCTTCCTCTTTAGGCTTCTCCTCTTTGGATCTTCATGTTCTGCATACACTTTTATGTTGGATTCCTTTTCCATTTATCCAAGAACAGCACTATTACTGGCGCTATGAATGGGGGCAGTGTGGGGTTCAATGTCTTGCCCAGGGACTGCCACAGCCACGGCCACGACCACGACAATGACCATGGCTTCGACCATGGCCACAGCCATGTCCACAGCCACGGCCACAGTCACAGCCATGACCATGACCACGGCTACAGCTACGGCCACAGTCACAGCCATGACCATGACCACAGCTACAGCTATAGCCACGGCCACCCCCTGGTGCTGCATTAAAGGATAATTGCATTATTATGCTATAATTATTGAAATACAATACTTTAACTCGTATTTCATTGATTTTTCTAAAGTTTTTAATTTAAAGGTGATGCATATTTGCTCCTTAAATTCACAGCTCAAGCAGCCCACACCTGCTTTAGAATTAAAATAAAATACATGTTTCAAAAATGTTTCATTTGTACATTGTCTCTTAAGTCAGGTAGTGAAGTGTTATAGCCTCAATTCTTTAGGCTAATGCTCTTTCTCCAGAAGACCATGAACTGATTTACAATAAGGAAGGTCAATCAAGAAGTTCTCACTTATCACTTAAAGTTGCATTGTGTGTACAATAAACCCACCCACAGAATAACCGTGGGTGCACCGGAGAAAGTGATGTGTAGTTGGAGGCTGTAAAAGAAGCTGCATTTTTGTTTCAATATGTTCCAAGTGCAATGCAGGCAGCCCTAGACGTTAACCTACCTCTGTGCCTCTGATAGAGCTAGGTTGTCAATTTTTTTGAATTAAAAAAACCTACTTTTAGGAAATAAATACATCTGTGCCGCTATGTTTACAGTGCAGTTATGAATACAAACTAAAATCTGACCCCTCTCATCGACACCAAACTCATCTGAAGATGAAGGCATGAAAACTCAGCAAACGCTCCTCTCTGTGTCACTTTCACATAGTTTATTATTCAGCCATTATTTAATTACTCGCAACTATTGGATTTCAAGGTGAGTTCTGTTTTCCAACACGCGACACCAAATGATATCACTTGATCGTTGAGGTCAGTTTTACCATGTATGCTTTTAAGAGTTTCCACTGCTGGAAACAGATATGGTTCACTTACACATGCTCAGAGACGCCAACATTCAGTTGATTTTATTGACTGTTGACCTTTAAGCTGACTTTGATGGACGTGCCAATTAGACACAACACTGTCCCAAGCTGAACGCGTTGCATCTTCAAATGATCATAGTCCCCGATACTGCAAGCGCAGCACCATGCAGCAAGTGGGTTCCTTTCATGTTGAAGATCTATTGTAGTCCTAGCGTATGAAACACTAGACGTCCGTGGGTCGAGATGAAGCCTTGCAATGTGGGTGGCTTCTTTTCCACTGTTGTACACACAGAAGTACACACTTGGCAATATATGGATCTTTGCTTAGCAGTCAGCAGAATTTGGAGCATGTTTTTGTGATGATACAAGTGGAAGAGCTTCTCTGTTGGCTGAATTCAGCCGTGTGCGTTCAACAAACAGCCAGGATTACGAAGAGAATTCACATTCCTCACTGCTGTTCAGTGGTATTTAGAAACAATTATTTGAGCCCTGCTCATAGTAAAACCAGCAAAACCTAAAACTCAACAATGAAATAATGTGTGTGCTTAATTAGTAAAGCTCTGTAAACGTTCAAATGACCTTTGACGTGTTTTAAGCGACGACGGAAAAAAGAAATAGTGGCATTTGTGATGGCATGGAATTGGTTTCCACGGTCCTCTGATTGACTTACTACAGAATTAATTAGGTTTGCAACTGAAACTCTTTATGGGCTTGATATAACATGGTGACACTAATCCTCTAATGCAAAATAGATTTGTCACATCTCATCTGACACTGATTTAGGAGAACACAAGCTATTAAACACCCAAAATTACAGGACAGTAAACAAGCACAGCGAGGCTTTAGATCATAATAAACATTTTTTTCCCTTTTCTCTTCTTTTTTTTCAACTTACACAGTTAGTTCTTGAACAAAAGGGTTTTCATTTTATTTTCTGATGTTGGTCAGATCATGGTTGAGTTTTGCACCTGTAAAAGGAAAGCTCCAGTGAGTTTTGGAGAACCTCTGGGCTTCCTCACAGCCGCTGCATAACGTTCTCAGTGAAACCTGAAGGAGCCATAAGTTCAAGAACTGCAAGCAATCGTAGCGCCATGAAAAACGCTCATCTGAGAGGGATCTATTGCATGAAAACTCGTGCGTCATGAAGCATACTGGATCCATGCATGATCGGTAAAGAAAAGCGCATGTGATTTAACACTTAAAATGACACTGTGATGCGCGCACAGTTGAGCCACTGGTCAAACAAAGTGCACAGCACCATCAGAGATGATTAGAGATGAGCGTGACCATATATGAGAAACTGCAGGTGGTTTATTTTACAGACTGATCTTTAATGATCTGCAATTTGGTTTGATTTACAAAAGAAAAACAGCTTTGCTTCAATAATGGACGGCTGCTTTGAGAAGCAGTAGACTATTCAGAGGAAGCCAGACAGCGTTCACTGGCCCTTCAGAAGCTCAGAAGTTTCACCTTCATAGTTTTGTCCATGTCTCAGCAAAACTTCAAATGACACTGAAAGTCAAATATATTGCAAAGAGAGTCCCGGCGGTTTGTGCCTGAGATAAATACTTTATATTCAGAGTGCAGTTACTGTATCTAGATCGCCACAGACACATTTATGAATGTTTTTGACACTGTTCTGTCTGGGGTTTTTTTTTTCTATAAGCTCCATGAATAACATCAGACACAAAAATCATCCTGTTTAACACAGATCTCCACCGAGAGTTACGACCTTGTGATTTAGCTCAGAGTCAGCAAATAAGCCAGTTTAAAAAAGAAACAGCAAAGTTTGACCACATTTTTGCTGATTAATCAGTGACATGAAAAACTGTGAAACATGACTGTCAACTTCACTTCACTTCAACATGCTATTTACCTTTGCTTTTACTCACTTGCTGAGGTTTAGGCTCCTGGTTAGAAACGTATCGATTAGATTTAGGAATACATTATGGTCTGCCTTCGGCCCAGAGAGGCAAAAACTGTCTCACAGTGTTTTACTGCCTGGCTGGGTGACCTGTCCCATCAGCAAAATACAGTTCAGGCACATAAAAACCTCTGATATTGCTGATATACGCCACTCTGAAAACTGGGATGGGAATCATGGAAAAAAAAAGAAATCAAAATGCAATGAGCCTGCTTGGAAGATATTTCTATTTTACACCTTTCATGTTTTAACATGAACCTCTGTTCTTTTTTTTTTTTTTTTGGTTTATTCAAACTCAACAATAAAACTGGTTGAAAATGTTTAATGTGTTCTTCAGTAACACACAGTTGACATCAGTTTGGAGCGTGTACAGCAAAAATGACAGGATTTATTGAAGCTTTCTGCAGTGTATTGTTGCTGCTGAGGACAGCAGAGTAAAAAGGGAAACAGCTGAGAAAAATTAACATCGCAGTCTAAAGTTTGTCAGATTACAAACTGGCTGACAGTTTTGTTTTATTTTTTTTAATTAATGTACCTTAGAAATAAAAGAAACAGAAACCAGTCTTCAAGTGCTGTTGAAGCTGCAAAACAAACATCAAGCCTTTCCCAGCTTTAAGCTCATCGTTTTTCAAATAATAATTTCAAGATGGACCATCGTCTGCTTGACATGAATAAAAAACAGTATTCTGCATTAATTAATCCAGCTAAAAATATCCAGTAAGTAATGTCCAGTAAGTCTTACTGGCTTGTAACACAAGTGGTTCAGATCTAAATACTTTGAGAGCACTTGGCCACATTTCTAACAAGCTGCCCTCTAAAGCTGAATTGCAAAAATCTGCAGAAATACCAGTAGAATTGGAATTTTAAAATGGAGTAAAAACAACGAAAACAAAGAGCCTTTTCCACAGATCAAGATTAGTTCACTTCTTTGGAGTTGCCATTTTCAGATACAATCAGATTATATATATATATATATATATATGTGTATATATATATATATATATATATATATATATATATATATATATATATATACTATTAATAGTCATCGGGACTTGTGCAACCTTTGAGAATTTTCATATTTGCCACAGTCCAGGAGTTGTTAGGGGCTGTTCAGTTGACTCCAACTGGCAATTTTTGCAGCTATATGTAGCTACACCCAAGACACAGAGGACCTTCAAAGGGAAACTGAAGGGTTTTGGTCCCCATAGACAGATTTCACGTTCATGACAACTCTGTGGGGGGCGAACTCTTTTTCCAACACATCGGTTAAAAGAAATAAATAAATAAAATTGTCCACGGACGAAGGCTGCTACCAGAGCTAACTGGTAAACAGCATCTAATTCCCTGGCGGCTTGCCCAAGAAACACCCAGAACAACCAGCTCCTCCAGCTGGGACCCAGCTCTAGGACCCAAAGGCTGCAGTTAATTAGTTGGACGTCGACTTGTCGAGGGTCTCGCCAGTGACTGCAGCCCCTCCAATACTCATTTTAGATCTGCCAGTACTTGTTTCAAATGTAATTTCGATCACGACGATAGAACTGAGACTGGAGAAAGTCGATCAGAGTAATTAAGGTAAAGCTATTTAGCATCCCTGGGCTTAGGGTGAGCTCTGTGGACAACTCAAGACATCAGCCAGGAACTCAAAGCTTGGCCACAAATGAGTCTTCCAAATGGACAATGACCCAAAGCAAACAGCCAATTTTTTTAGTCAATGTTTTGTAACGGCCATCACAAAGCCCTGATCTCAAAATTCATGCGTTCATAACGCATCAACGCAAATTCTGTTTAACGCCACTATTTTTTTTACGCGAGATTAACGCACACAGGTTTCTGTAAATATGACCCTCAACCAATAAGTGTATTTACAGTCAACGTGTGGGACAGACATGGCGACAGAAAAGGGTCTTTAAACTTTAATAACGTAATGAAAACGGCACCGATTTCATCCAGGTTGGTATCATTTTGTAGATATAAGTATGCCAGACATTTCACAGGTGTCATCAACCCTCCAAGCTCAGTGGGTGTGGCTAAAACTCTAAGGAACAGCGCTGAATGTCCTTCTGAGTACCTCGCTGCTGCCATGGAGTTTAGGGACCGTCAGCAAATTACTGCGGTCAAGACAAAATACACTAAGAAGCTGATGAATTAAGCCCCCAAAAAGTACAGGCAGCATTGGTGGACTTCCGGTTCTAAAGGACTTAAAAAAATAAAAATAAAGCAGATCCCTGTGACCCTGTATATGACAAAACGAGTATAGATGATGGATGGATGGATGGATGGATGGATGGATGGATGGATGGATGGATGGGTAAACAGAACATTAAAAAAAATTATTTGTGCGGTTGATCGCAAGTTAACTATGAAAATCTTTCAATTAATCGCCATTAAAATATTTGATCGACTGATGGCCCTAATATATATTTAATGTGATATTGTAGTTCATTAGTCCCTCAGATAAATATGCAAACATCCATCAGACATTACATCTACTTTCCTTGTAAAGGGCTGTTATTTGGATAATAACACTGGCGTCTGCACCTCAAAGCACCCCAAAGCTATTCATACATGTGTCCCAGAAGTAAAAAAAAATATAATAATAATTAAATGTGTACATGAAACATGTGGAAAGCGTGAGCATGTGGGTATGAAACAGTTACTGTATATGTCTTTGGTTTCCAGAAACAGCAGGGTGGGATCTGGAGATTGATGAGAGGCTGAGAGTACCCATGCTGACCAACCAACTGCATAAAAAAAAAAGCAAAGAAAAAAAGTTGGCATGTAGTAGGAGGCTCTAAACCCACGGCCCCTTTTCATGAGATGCATCTTTACAGAGTTAACTACTTATCCAAAAGAAACTGATTTTAAAGCACTGAAGCTTGTACTTTATGGTTCATAAGTTTTGGAAGCGAGCCAATTTGAATCATTATTTTTATGTTTTGTTTTGTTTTTTAACTTTCTCCTAAAAGCGTGTAATGCTGTCAGAGGTGCAGCAGAAAGAACAAAACTAAAATATGCCTCAAGAATGGAAGATTGATGTTATTTACGGTTTAATGTACTTTTGCATTTATGATGGATCGCTGATATATAAGACTTTACGACCGATTCTGAACAAAAAAAAAACTAATTATTAACAAGAAGTACCCAGAGGCTGTTTGCACAGGGCTCAGCTTCGAGGCAGGTAATATTCAGCAGTTGAACACGGTGGTTCATTATTTATAACCTGCAACTGAGAAGATTTATTTTAGAGATCATATCTGCATGTGTTAAGGGACCACTGAGTTCTTTTGGACAGTTGTTTCACCAATTACTACAGGAACTAGTGGAGCTCAATGTGCAGACTGTAAGAGGCTCTCTTGAGAAAACAAGAGGTAAAGATGATATAAGCCCCTTAAGGCTTTCTGCGACATCCATATTTTTAACAAGTATTTAATCTCAAAAGCACTAACTGCGTATCTAAAACAGACAGATTAAAACACAATCTGTTGGTCTGTGAGTAAAACTACTTAATGGTTTGATTTATGTTTTCTACTTGTTCACTACTTCCTCCCCTGATTGCCTCACCATCAAAGTTGCATCTGAAAAATAGCGCTAAAAATATCTTACAGTGCACGCTACAAGGACAAAGCCGAGCAACACGTGTATTCAGTTCATTACAGTCTGATCCTCTTGTGTCTTAATGATTGCGCAGTGATATTTGTAATCCCTTTATTTTGAGCATTAAAATATTTTTGCAATCCTTGGCCAGCTGTGCCTGCAACGCGTCACTCATACAGTCTTTGTTTGGGATTATACTTTGTTTTTCGCCATTATCAGAGCTTAAATTCGGCTGAAGATGCTTAACCTCGACAATATACTTTAACACTTTTGTAAGGCTTAAAAGCTTGCAAAGCTAAAAACCTTCTGTGAGTGCTTGCAAACACAATGCTCGGTCCGAGTTCCCAGAAAGATTTCGCTCTCCTTTTTTTGCCTTCATTTTGGGAGAACATAAGTGAATATTAATTTACTGAGCAGCTTATGAAGATTTTCAGTTCTGTGGAAAGCATGTGCCGACCCCATCTGCACCTTTTGTCACATGTTTACTTCTTAAAAAAGGGTTTTTAAGATTGTGAGGAACTTGCGGCTGGAATTTAAAGAGGAACAGAACATTTAATGGAATCAGTAAGTTCTAATTCACCGTTATTCCCTTCTGGCTGCTAAAATAAAAGATTCCTATGTAAACTTTAAAAATAAAGACCGACAGTTAATGGCTAGGGTTGGGAATTGAGAACCGGTTCCTGTAGAGAACCGGTTCCTTGTGTTTCAATTCCATGGAATCGTTTGGCAGTTTATCCAGCGATTCTCTTATCGATTCCAACCAGCACGAATCTCACGTAATTTACGGAAGTGACGCACAGTCAATTCCAGAAAGCACTTACATGATTAAGTTACGTCGGTTTAGCATGCGCACAGAGACGCCACAACGGGGTCGGCATACTAGGCAATTGCCTAGGGCCCCGAGCTGAAAGGGGCCCCAGGACAGCAGTGGCATTGGTCCTTTTGTCAATGACAAAATGACTGAACTGCTTCAGACACTCCAACCATGATATGTTAAAAAAAAACCTCTCGCAAAAGGCCCCCACTAGCTGTCACTGCCTCGTGTGTTAGGGGACCCCCGAGACGCGGCCAGTATCGATCCATATCAATGACACAACCTGAAACCTCCATAGACACTGCAGCGACACGTTTGGAACCCCTTTAATGGGGCCCCGACTGCCCGTGGTCAGCTTTCTGCGATGCTTCAAACTCGATACAAGAAAAATGAAGCGAGCATATCCATCAGGACACGCAAAAAGAAAAAAAAAAAACAACAAGAAGATGTAGAAAAAAGAAAACGGGAAAGTGGTAATTTCAAAGGTGTATAAGCTGACATTATTAAAAAAAAAGTTGTGATGCCACTTTGTCCCAGTCTGTAGTCTCAGGAAGCACAACTGCACATGACATGTTTACTGCACCTTAGCTTGGCTTATTTAAACAGTAATTAACAGTAAGCTAACCAGTTTGTGTTTGTTATGTTATATTGTATTTTAAGTGTTCTTATATTATTGTGCACTTCTGTTATTTAAAATAAAAGATTTTTGGATTGAATGATTTTCTTGGTGTTTTGGGGCTGGGAGGGCCCTCATGCTCACTCTTGCCCAGGGCCCCCAAGGTGACTAGAAACGGCACTGCACGTGCATTGCAGTTGTAAACAACAATATCACCCATCCAGTTCAAACGCTCCAAAGTCTGGCTTCACTTCACAAAGAAAGATGGCAACAAGGCAACGTGCAGTCGTTGCAAAGTGTATTCTTGTGTATTTGCACAGCTACATATTACAACAATTAACACGTTATTCAGGCTTTGGGCATCTTTTGACCTCGCTGTTGAGTTTGTAAGGTCGTGACTTCTAAGTTTAAAAAAATATGCTAATAAAACTGTTTGTTTTCCTTTTTCCCCAAATTAGAATGGATAAGAGAATCGATAAAGAATCGAATCATTAAACAGCATCGATAATGGAATCGGAATTGGAAAAATCTTACCAAATCCCATCCCTATTAATGGCAGCCTTTTACAGTAAGTGGACAAACACTGAAGTTCATAAATGACCCCAAATACCTGTGGGATCAGTGAAATTGAGGTTGCAGATCCACTTATGTAACACAAACCACTCTCCTACTATCAGCTATGTCCACCCACGCAGATAGGTTACAGTCCTGCCACGGACAGTTGATGGATTACGCGCAGGTGACACGAGAGGCTACCCTTTGTCTCAGCCGTGATTGATCTACCTCGCCGTGGCAGACTGATGTCGGACGACTTTGTTTCTCCCCCTTCCTCAACAGCACACCGTTTGTCCAGATTGATCTCTGCACCAATCGCTGCACCAAAGTTGTGCATCTGCAGGAGTTAGCATCTGTTTCCTCATGAAACACTCACGTCCAGGCACTCGTGCACGTATGGACTCCGCCTGTGATGATAATTCACATAATTGTTTCCTCCCTGCTTTTTTAAGGCCGGCTGAAGAAGTCACTCAAGTGCAATCCTCATTAGATGTGCGTGACATGAGTCGGGCATAATTGCAGAGGGACTTAAGAAATATTTAGCAATGGAGAAGAGGGAACAAAATGTGAATGAAAAATGATTTTGTAAGATTGTATGCAAGATGAGGATAATAACAAGGGGTTGGATGTGAACGCAGTAGAAAATGTGGAAAATGAACACACACAATGACAACACTGAAGTGACGGGGGAGAAGGATGAATCACTGAGAAGGGTATTCCTTTTAAGTGGAGCTTCACCAGCAGCACTGCGTTCATGTACAAAATATTTCACCACAAAAGCACACATGCACTTATTAAATCTGCTTATCCCCAAGAACAGGTGATAGTAGTTTAAATTAAAAGCAATAACTGGTACATTTATTTTCTCTTTTTTTTTCCTCTGCTGTCATTAATCATCCTGATGAAATACTCAAATATGAATGCCATGAATAATGATGTTTAACCATCAACCACACAGAGAAAATGGTCGGACATGAAGCTGCACACTTCCAGGGAAACGGTGCTTTTGGCTCCGGCAGATCATCCCTTTTTCTAATTCAGTCCACCTTTTTCCTCTCAGCTCTCCCTCGCCAGCATTATCTCTCTCACATCCCAACTTTAAATAAACATTAAATTAGGCCAAGATAAAACAAGCTGTCAGCCTGTGTTAATGGAACAGATATTTTCTCGTCGGGTACCCATGGGTTGAAAAAAAAAAATGCCAGCGACGTCGTACGGAGCAGCGTTGGCATAATGTGCGTGCAGTGCAGGGCTTGTTGCCGTGCGACGACGGGTCTCGAAGGAGCAACTTGATAAACCGTGAAGGAAAATTCAGACTCTGACCCAGGTGTCACATGAACTGCGAGTTTGTAGGGAAACTGCTCAGGTCATGACTCGCGTTGATGGCAGCGCCGCGACGGGCCTCAGTCTCAACCGGGCTCAACCTCCCATCTCCCATGAGAAACTGGCCTGCCCTGCCCCGGAGGCAGCTCTAGCTCCAATTACCCTGGCCAATGTGCCGCAGAGCCGTGTCAGTCTGAATTATACATGGCCTTTGTTCATCCTTAACCCAAGAGCACTGGAGACAGCAGTGGATCGTGTTTACACTCATCCTTCCTGTGAAACATTTATGAGCCTGATTAGTGGCAAAATCCCACCCCACTAAAAAAAAAAAAAAAAAAAACATCGACATGGTATTCTTGTTGATGAAAATGTAGCTCTCATTGGTCATATTTGTTGGGTTTTTTTTTAAGCAATTATTGATTGTCTTAGCCTCTACAGCACTTTGGTCAACTGAGGTTGTTTTAAAAGCACAATAGAAATAAAAACCGTCTTGACTTGAATATTAATCTGAAGACTTTAGCTGAGAGATCATTTCATTTGTCACCAATGTTGCACGTATTGCAAGAGAAAAAAAAGGCAGCCATTTGAATGGAAAACTGCTTTTTCTGCCAACAAAAAGCCCAGAATTGTGAGTATCTATCAACCACTCATTGTGACATGTGGTTATTAAAGTAATGCAAACGGAGGAGTGTGGCCCGTTGTGGTCTTAAACTCATGGGGGAAATCAAGAGGTGAAAAATGAAAAGGGAGTTGGATTTACAGCATGGGGTCTGCAGCCATTACATGATGCAGGTATTTGGAGAAGAAGCTATAAATATCTCGGGAAACCGTGTAAACTAGCATCACAGTCAAGGTCTTTGGAACAACCCGAAAACCCAAGGTTCCGACCCGACCCGAATCGGGTCCATTCACAAGATGTGACTCTGGGTTCGGGTCGGAATCGGTAGAGTTAGTCTCGGTCCTGTCTGTGCTCTCTGGCAGGCTGGGTCCGTGTTTACTCGAGAGGTAAAGATGTTGGTGGTGGCATCTGTCACTCAGCCCCCCTGTCCCCGTCCCCTTCCATCCGATAGGCTGGTAAATGTCAGGTAACAGGTCAAGCAGAAGTAAACAAACAAACAGTAGTTTGGTTTAGCCAATGTTAGGACTCGGGGCAGTTAAATGATTATTCATTAACGTGGCGTGTTTTGCTTTATGTGTCGTTCTATGTATTGCAATACGAATCTTTAGACTTAAGGAAAAGAAATGAGTAAATCTCAGACAATGTCCTAGGTAACTGAACCTCCATGCCGGGAGGGGAGTTGGGGGGGGGGGGGGGGGGGGGGGGGGGGGGGGTCCTTTGTGCTGCTTTAAGTCTGAAATGTACAATGGAAATACAGAGGAAAAAACAGAGAGACAAAGGCAAAGTGAAATATTCTCAAATGCAGTATATAATGTAAAACTCTGTGTTTAAAAAGAAACCGGAAGCATACCTCTATTATCTTGATTAAATCTAAATAATCAGAGTGTCCTGTAGGATCACCTCTTCTGAAAAGAGTGAAAATACATCTCCTCTTTAATGAGATGCTCTATTGAATTTGACTCAGTTCAACATCTCAAACGGTTTTATGCAGCAGAATAACTGCTACAGGTTGGGGTACATGGAGTTTTGAGCTTTTTTATATAATATTTATTCATTATTTCATATTCCTGCAGTTCATCTGTTGCCGTCTTAAACATCACAAAACACTTCCCATTTACGACGTAAATAAAAATGCTGCTTCGGGGAGCCCTATAAATAAATCAACTTAAACATGATTTATTTCACCCGGTTTTTAATGGACTTGTTGTTTGGCGTAAAAGACTTGATGATACAACACCCACAGGAAGGACGACAGCAGACTAGTGTACAACTAAAATGACAATTTTTATACTCAGTTATCTCTCTGATGAGATTTTAAGTCAAAACACCCACACTGATGGGAGTTATTTGAGCCGGTTGTTCGAGCTGGAAAGTTTATCGAGTCAAGCTCGTTCACTAATGCAGGTCCATCTGTTATTGTGTAAGCAGTATTCCTAGAGTGGAGTTCATAGTATTTTTCTAACAGTACGTTAATTAGGCCTGGCAGTATGATGCCCACATGTGTGAACCAGTTGTGTTTACAGATCCAACTCGCCATAAACCTTTTTCTGGTCTTCTGGTCTGTGCCAGACATTTTCAGATCAGAATGTCTCTCAACTTTGTTCATTAGGATTTCAGATTTGTTACAATCTGAACAGATAAATCTCCCAAAAGCTGTATTTAACATGACAAAATTATAAATATTAGCAATATGTACTGCGTCACCCTAACACTTGTTGACAAGGAGAAACATTTCAGTCTACATCAGTGGTCCCCAACCTTTTGGTAACTGCTGACCGGTCAATACTTCACAATTTTACCGCGAACCGGGGGGGGGGGGGGTTCATCATTACATTACACCAATAACATAACATGAGTATAACATCAGAGTCTCTGGGTTAAAGTCAAAATTCAAAATAAAAGATTTTTCAAAATAAAAGCTCCTTCAGACTCATATTATAAATAAAACCTAAATAGCTAATTTTTTCTTGCGTGACCCAGGACCAATTAATCCACAGCCCGGGGGTTTGGGGACCACTGGTCTACAGTGCAAACAGAGGATGAAAGCTTTTAGGAGGATGTTTCATCCTTTCTGACCTTTATTCTGTATTATATGGGGGAAGAAAACAATAAAATGAATTACAATATAGTATAGCGCTGTTAGCTTTAGAAAGCAAACACCAAAATATAGTTCAGGAAAGTGATTAAAATAACAGCCACTGGCCAGTGGAGACATCCTTTTCAAATAAGCATGGCTCTGTGTGTGTGTGTGTGTGTGTGTGTGTGTGTGTGTGTGTGTGTGTGTGTGTGTTTTCCTCCAAGCTGGCAGACTCCTCTCTGGGGGACATAAAACAAACTCGCT
Source organism: Hirundichthys speculiger (assembly GCA_018398805.1). Classification (NCBI taxonomy): domain Eukaryota; kingdom Metazoa; phylum Chordata; class Actinopteri; order Beloniformes; family Exocoetidae; genus Hirundichthys; species Hirundichthys speculiger. Next base: position 692,029 of record JAGFBZ010002622.1, on the reverse strand, counting down.
GATGGGGATGTAAGAGCCACATATGAGGTGAGATGGGCATGAGCAAGTCGATTTGTGAGTGTGGGGCCAGTTGGCAGCCATGACAACAGCATGGCCGAGCCATTGGCTCCGTTTTTTCTGTTGTTGATGTCTGCCTTGCCAGGCCTGCAAATGCACTTCATTATACTTTCGAGCAGATGACATTTGGGGCATGTGATGAATGCGTTCGGAGCCTCTTGCTTGGGGAACTGAGTCTCTGTGCCAGTTTATCAGCTCTGCTTTCACCCCAGACCCGAACTTGTCTCCTTGCGGGGCAGATGATGAAAGATGCCGGCGGAAAGCAAGGTTTTAATCAATAAAAAGAAAAACAGTTCGGTCGAAATGTACATAAGGAGTTTTCTTTTGTGAGACGTCAGCAGTTTGCAACAGCTGGCCAACGGGCTTTGGGGTTGCTAAATGAAAGCCAGAACACAATTAGCATTTAAACGAGGTTTTGATTTTACCACATGGCTATTCTGCATTGATCTCACCCCGCATCCACAGTGAAGGATTTTGGGTATTTAACCAAACACAAATTTTGCCAGCAGTCCCTCCAACTGTGTGTAGCACCATGCACAAGAAGCTAAAAGCTGATTGGCATAGTTATTTTTGAGCTGGGAATTGACTGGCAACAACCCATTATATTACTAAGGGAACAAAGTTACAAGAAAAAGAAGGACAGAGAACATAGAGGTCAAAATGAAAAGCACAGACCATTGATGGTGCGGCGCAGCCATCGTTATTTAAAATCGTAGCTTTATTCAAATACAAAACAGATCTTTAGCAGTTTCCCTTTTATGTCTGAGCACTGAGTGCATAACAATACAATATAAGAGTAGCCCACAACTCAAACTGTTCCACATATTACTCAGCCATGAAGTGGCAGCAGCACACTATTTCATGCAGACATTTATTTACACCAACACATCGTGGGTACAGAACTATGTTTGAGCCTTTACGTGATTCGGGTCACTGACAATCAACCTTTAGACAAATGCTACTATCTGTATATGCAGCTCAACATTTCACACTTCAGTTTCTCACGGACGAGCGGATGAGGGACAAAAACGAATGTTTCCATTTCTATGCAACACCTTGCTTCTGAGCTGTTGCCCAACTGATTTTTGTGTTTTCAAAATGTACCCACTTTGAATTACACTCAATAAATTCTTAGAAAGAATCAAATCCTTATATTTCGTATCTATACTCTGATCTAAAAATGACAACAGCATGACTTAGAAGACATGTGTGGTGAAACTGTCAGATCCACTTAGTTTTGCTCCTTTGCTCCAGTGTCCTAGCCTGCACTCATGAGATCACCGCTGTCTGTGTCCTTTGTGAGGGCATTTATAGTCATTGGGTTTAACCTTCAGTAAGAGAAATTTGACTTGCCTACTGAACAGAATACAGTTTTATCCAGGGACAAATGTCCAATTAAAGGTGTTTTAGATACTCTACATATGCTGAATGAAAAAGCATATATCTACAATATTTGAATTTGAATATCCTTCAGAATCCAGCAGCTCCACCTGGGAAAGGTAAATCAAAACCTCACAGAACGATTAATAGATTTCAGTAGTGGTGACATCCATTTGTCTTGTTTTACTCCTCTAATGAGCCTGCATACATTGTGTTTGTTATGCAAAACCACCAAATCATCCTTAATGTTATGTAACTCAACCCTCTCAGCTAAATCACAGTAGATGGAGACTGTGAGGCTAAAAATCAAATGGGTAAAGAAATAAACACATGGATATGAGAGATGGTTTGATTCTTATTGGTGCGGAAAAAACGAGATTGTGTTTGCATATTGCTGAATTGCCACATCCATCAAATAAAAAGTCTTAAAGAAGCTGATCAGTGTCATGAACACAGTGGCCAGGGTACACTGTGATAGGAAACCATGACCTAAAAATTAATTCTTAATGCATGCTAATTCATGTTTTTTTGTTTTTTACATGTTGAATACATTTGAGTTGATAGCTTCTGAAATTGATTTAATTTACAAATA